>CM076985.1:12757730-13027730 GCA_039105355.1 Benthosema pterotum
CGATATCAGGTTCACGATACGATTTTTTTACGATATTTTACGATATTTAATAAAACAAATTTTCAGACAAATTAGATTTTTTTTCCTCAAAGAAAATCCAGTATTTCTCTCTCTCTATCTTTCTCTCTCTTTCTCTCTCTCTCTCACACACACACACACACACACACACACACACACACACACACACACACACACACACACCCATGACACTCACACACACACACACACACTGCTGTGAAGCCAAAATTAGAAGCAGTGGAGCTATGGGACCAGAGCTAGTAAATATTGTATTGGTTCGCAAAGACCTAGCAGTCCTTGTGGGGGTTTAAGGGGTCCAAGGTAAATTAATGATTATGAATTTATATCTGATTTAACCATTTAATATTTAACAATTTTTTAATCTATCATAAATATTGAAAACAGCAATCTACAAGCTCACAAACAACAAATATGTTTCAGATGGGTCTGCATTTAAATACATATAGCTACAGGCCTAGGGTCCTTGAGTAAGCATATCATGGAAGACATTTGCTTTGGGCTTTTTAAGGCATAATAGGAAAAGCTTTGTCAACACTCAACAGCCTTCTAGAGTAGACAAAAAAAGGCAACAAAAAAAAACAACTCGTGTTCTGGAGAGGCGGACTTTTGCCGCGCGCGCACACAAACACACACACACACACACACCACACACACACACACACACACACACACACACACACACACACACACACACACACCCACACACACACACACACTCCTCCGTTTACTTTACTCAGTGTGCGCCGCGCGCAGAGAAAGAAGGAGACGCATACGCACTACCCATCTCCGTTTACTCTGTGTGTGCGCCGCACGCAGAGAGAAAGACACGGAGAGGGAGGGAGAGAGAAAGAGAGACACGACAAGCTAGCGTGGCTAAAGCAAGTCTACATAATGTCGTTCCCTGTGTCTCTCCTGTAACGTGTGGGATTTTAGTTTGCATTCTCTGCTAGAGAGGGAGAATAGGCTACAGCAGCGTGTGCTCCGTGCACCCTCCCCCACCACCCCTCCTCTCTCTCTGTCTCTCACTCTCACACGGAGACAGCTTGCTACTGTGTACTGTTCCACACTTTTTCAATGAGGGTGATTTGCGCATATATCGATTCAGTGTTTCCAGACTCACCTACACCTTGGGTCCTCTCTGTTTAGTGTTCATGCTGCAGCCTGTAAATGAATGCTGCCGCTGTCGCACGTGTTCATTGTTTATGTCCCCTCACTGTGCATTGACTGTTGAGCGCATTCAGTGCCACTGATCAACAACGGTAGTATAAGGCGAGTGCGCCCTCTACTGTTAGGATCGCGATACGGCTTTTCACAACATCGATTCGTATTGTCCCCATTTCACATCGATATAAATCGATATACGATATATCGTTACATGCCTAACCATTACTAGTGCTAATTATTGTGCCCATTTTGGCACCACTAAACCAACACATTTCATCACTGAAAACAGAAAACTCCCTGAGTCAGACCTTTAGCTTTATGCATGCTGCGTGTCTGTTGCAACTTCAACGACAACTGATGTTAGTATTGATGCTTTACTTGACTAATAAAAGTCCTGTAACTGAAATGAAAATGGCATACCATTTTCTCTTGCCCCTCCAACAATGGGACAAGTTATATCCGCCCTGGCCCTGACGTCACACACACACACACACGCACGCACGCACGCACAACACACACACACACAACCACACACACACACACACACACACACACACACACACGTGTGTGCAAACAATCACACAAAGCCGGAAATATCAGTGTTGTGGGGTTTGGGGGGAAAAAGTGACCGGTACTTTTTTCCAAATATTATTTAATGTTGTTTTCTTTCTTTTATATATAGTTTCTACTTACCAAGAGGTGTACAGAATAGGAATGGGTGTGATGCTTAGAGTATACGTATATTGAATAGAGACAGCACCGGACGCCCCCTCTCAGCAACTTGCATTAAGTTGCTCACCCAGCGCATGAGGCGATTTCACTCGTCTCTGAGGGTAAAAAAAACAGAGTGCATTCTGGGAAAATGGTCCAAGAACAGCGGCATAGTGAAGAACAGCGGCGTACGTGCATGTGTGCGTGCGTAGAGAACTGAAGGTTTCTGGAGGGGGCAGAGCCTATTGTGCGTTCATGTTTATGGCCCACTGAGCTCAAAACTGCATTCTCAACTTCGGCCACTATGTCCATTTCGCCTCAAGTTTTCCTCCAGATGCCGTCTCTATTCAATATATACTCTAAGGTGTCATGATCCTACCCTCTTATAGGAAACAATTTTCATGTGAAAATATGAACACGTCCTACTGTGAAGAGCTCAGGCATTTTTGGATGCAATGGCGCTCACACAATTTAAAATAAAATAAAATACAATAAAAAAATCCCCACAGACTCATTGGCTGTTTGGCGTGCGCGCGTGTGCTTCTGTGATCTCGTGCGTAGTGACCATGTGAGTGCATGCGCGCGTGTGCTGTGTATGTGTGTTGGGGGGGCGGAGGGGGCAGGGGGTATTCCCTATCGCTAACCCCCCGCGTGGGAGTGCTCAGGGTCGCAGGGGAGCAGACAGAACGCCGATTGTTTGGTGTCAACCTGGAACGCTTGTGGGCCTGTGTGTGTGTTGTGTGTGTGTGTGTGTGTGTGTGTGTGTGTGTGTGTGTGTTGTGTGTGTGTGTGTGTGTGGTGTGTGTGTGTGTGGGCGTATATGCGTGCCTGCGTGAAGATGAGCAAACATCCTTCTAATGTTAGTCAGTACAAATTTGCTGATAGATTCTAGTTCACAGTGCTAGATTCTAGTTTCCGATGCTAGATTGTAGTTCCTCATGCTAGATTCTAGTTCCTCTCAGTAGATTGTAGTTTCTGAAGTTAGATTCCAGTTTCTGACACTAGATTCTATTTCCCCGACACTAGATTCTAGTCCATGACACTAAATTCTGGGCTTCCATAACACTTCAACAGTGCTACAGTTTGATCACCTCCATGCCACGCCCCATTGATTAAATATTCAAAAGTAGCCCAGACCAAGTATTAACCACATTCTGTACATTAATATACTTTTCAGATAGTCAACATTTCTTGTTTTAAACTTTTTTGTGTAAATACTTCACTTAATGCACAATTGATTGAGAACATATGAAAGTTTCACTTTTTGTATTATATTATGAAAGAAAATGAACTTTTACACAATATGCCAATTTTTTAAGAATGACCTGTATATACTGTATGTCTTCCTACTACCCCCCCCCCCCCCCCCTCTCTCTCCAATCCTGGCGATTGTATTACTCCACCCTCATGTGTGCTTTGAAGTTTAGACCCCCCCCCCTCCCCCTCCGGTCAACGATCCAAATGCAATGTTTTGTTTGTTTTGTTTTTCCTCCCTGTAATCAGAGGCACGTCTTGAAACGATCAAGCCAACATTGTGTTATTATGGACTAAACAGTGTGACATCACGAAATACGTCTGTGGACTTTGTCCCATTCAGGACTCGCCTCTGTTTGTGTGTGTGTGTGTGTGTGTGTGTGTGTGTGTGTGTGTGTGTGTGTGTGTGTGGTGTGTGTGTGTGTGTGTGTGTGTGTGTGTGTGTGTGTGTGTGTGTGTGTGTGTGTGTGTGTGTGTGGTGCGCGTGCGTGCGTGCGTGCGTGCGTGCGTGCGAGCGTAGGCGTGCGTAGCGTGAGTGTGTGTAACCTTTGTTGTAAAGGTTACACACACTCACGCCCGCTTGCCCAGTAAAAAAAATGGGCAAGTAAAAAAAATGGTCGGGCAAGTGAAGACTGCTACCTGGTTGCCCGATCGGGCAACTTAGTGTGCGACTTAGTGTGCTATAGCACAACATGAGATATATTTGTCTAAAGTGGTGGTCATTGCGCTCTGCCTCTGTGTCTTTCCCTGCTTTCTAGCTACTTCTCCTCTCTCTCCCATGTGCATTTGGTTCCAAACTATCGTTTTGCTGTGCACTATGGGAACCACTGTGGGAACCACTGATTTAAAAGTTGAATATTTACTGAATTACTGTAGCTGATTGTGACTTAAACAAAACAAAGGAATTGTTTAAAACACCCAAGTAGAAAGTAAACTTAAATGCAAAATTTACTATATATTTTGGGGGGCAAGTGACCATGACCTGAGGGCAAGTAGAACCTGACTTGCACTTGCCCGATGGGCAAGTGACTCGGAGACCTTAGTGTAAACCCCTGACAACAGCCAAAACAACAACAGTGGACTGTTTTAAAACTACAGTGAAACTAACTGGCACACCACACCGCCTCTCATGCAATATTCAAGAACGATGCAGTTGATTTATATTAGTTATATTACTTTACACAGTAAAGGCACGTCACTGGTCCTTCCAACCAATCTTCCCCTTTCCTTCTCATGCTCTGCACCATGACCACACTCCAGTTACAGAAACACTGTCTTAATGGCTGCTATTATATTTAAGGGAATGCACATCGCTAGGCACAACAGCATTGTTGACCTATTCGCTAATGACGTTAGATCATACTATGGTGTTCCATCATCTGCCAAAATGTATAAGCACTCATGTGTTTCAACTGCCATGTTCAAGGAGGCAGGAGAAAATGGTATGGGTGTGGCTTCATCCGCACCCATACCTTTTTCAGTTGCAGGACTTTTATTAGACAAGTGAAGCATCAATAATAACATCAGGTGTTGTTGAAGTTGCAAGACCCGCAGCTTGCATAAAGCTAAAGGTCTGACTCAGAGAGTTTTCTGTTTTCAATGATGAAATGCTTTTGGTGTAGTGGTGCCACAACTGTAGTGTTTCAAATCATTTTAATTACGGTATAGGCACTTTCATTTGAAATATCTTGGGTTGTTTTGCATGCCATCGTATTTAGTGGGCAGAGTGGGCATTTAGGGGGGGGGGGGCATTGCCCGGCCCCCCATGCCCATGCCTAGATCCGCCCCTGGCGAATCATGACGTTTGGCTGACGTTTCTTTCTCTCTCTCTCTCTCTCTCTCCAGACGGCCACCTGGCGGGGACCCCTCCTCCTCCCCCTCCCAGCTACGGCTACGACGTGGAGCGTGCCGAGGAGCAGCGGCGCCACCACGACGTGCTGCCCTACATCGACGACTCGCCGTCCTCCTCGCCGCACCTCAGCTCCAAGAGCCGCAGCAGCCGAGACACGCTGTCCTCCGCCTCCCTGGAGTCCTCCAAGTCGGTCAGTGTGTGGAGACTGTGGTCGTCTTCAACCATTCTTTACTGTGTTTTAACTGTTTAAGCCATTGCATTCGGTAAAAACCCTTATTTTGAAGCGGCAGATCTCCTAAACAGGATGTGCGATGACGTCTTGGTGTTTCTGGTGTCTTGACTATCCTGTCCTCTCACGATCTGAGCAAAAAGTTGATTTACCCGTGCGCTAACGACAGTCAGCAACGGGATGATCGTCAGACGATGCGCTTGGATTAATAGATGGATTAAAGAATGAGATGTACATTTCGTCGTGTTTTGCGCCAACCGTGTGATCGGCGTGCGTTGTCCCATTGTAAGAACACGACTGGCGGTCAAAGAATTACCTTTCATTGGAAAAATAGCAGGCGAACGCTTTGAGTATTTTTTGACGGAAACATGGCGTGGACATGATAAAAAAGCACCCCCCCCATTCTGCGTTCCCTAGAAATGGAGGTCTGAAAAAAAAACATTAACATGGTGAAACACAACTTTATGACATCATCAAGTTGTGTTTCACCATGTTAATGATTTTTCTTTTAGGACCATTTTTTTCTGAGAAAAAAAGCTCTTGAAAAGGCCCCTTTAAAGACCTGCTGATACGCCCCTCGCCCCTGGCTAATTAGCACATTGCATCCATGATGTCACTTGGAGAATGCAAAATGAACCAATCAAATGAATCCTGCCCTCTACTGTAATGAGCTACCGCCTCTACTGTATCTCCCACCTTTTTCTTTTGTTTGTTTTTGGATTTTTTTCATTAGTAGCACAGCTACCCCCCAAAAAGGATGTTTATGAACCGTGGGTTGCTGTATTTTACACTTATAGGAGGCACTCTTTGTGTTAATAACCTACAAGGGTCGGGGGGGCTGATCTAGAGTGTTTTTAGAGCTGACTGTCACGTGGCGGCGGCGATGGGATATCAAACTGTCGGAACAATAACTGATAGGAGTACAATTGACCCGCCGCTTAGTTCATCATCGCCCGGAAATCAGCGACGCAGTGAAGACACTCATCCAGGGTATTAAGTAGAATTACCCTATCTCCTCTGTCTATCTCTCAACCCCACCCCCTTCACTACTCTCGTCCTTCTCTCTCTGTCTCTCTCTCTCTCTCTCCGGCAGTGTTGCCAACTTGGTGCATGTGTCGCTATATTTAGCTTTTTTCCCACCCCTATAGTGAAAAACTTTAATTAATTCTACTTAATTACCTATTTTTTAAGAATCTACATATTTAGAAAATGTACCTATTTCGACCAGCATTTTGCCAGTTATCTCTCCTAAATTAGTCTGAGAGACTGCACTCAATGTCAATATCAAATGGTGGTCCCCCGGTGGCCTAAATGCAGAATAAATAGTGGGCCCTGGTATGAGAATGGTTGAAAACGCACTGTTCTAACGCATTCTAGTGCATTTTTTGAAAGTGCCACTAGTGCGTTTTGGCTATTGGCAGTTGGCAACACTGCTCCCCCCCTCCCTTCTTCATTTCTGCTCGTGTATGAGCGGGAAAGCAGTGATGTGTGACGTCTGCCGTTGCTTTCAAAGGTTACCATGGAAAGTCACGCACACACATGATCGCACACGCGGACACATCCGCCCATCCCCCTCCCCCCTGTCACATTTCAACCAGTCCAGAATGCACACGCCGATGCTGTTTGAGGGCCGGCGACTAAGCGTAGCTCCTATTACTACGACTGTCACTTTTACTTACCGATGCATAATCATATCGCTGCAAAAAATCTTTGCTCAACGTCCACAATCACAGACAATGGGTGCAATGCTCAATCGCTGTAGTGTAGCCAGCTATGTCTTAAGTCTTCTCATTGGCTGCATGGCAGCAAATCAGGTCTGTGGCCTTGTGGTAGGCCGAAAAATCACCCAGACAAAATTGACCTGCAATTCAAAAAGTCCAGAAATCACCTGAACCCCCAATTAAAAATGTTACTGTACTCCCCTGCTTTGTTCATCATGAGTTGAAGCTCTTGCTGACTGGTTTAAATTTTTATGGATAATTATTTGGTAGGCCCAGGCTCAGGCCTGGTGGTATAGGCACATCCAGGCTTTTCACACACACACACACACACGCACGCACGCACGCACGCACGCACGCACGCGCGCACGCGCGCAAGCACCACACAAGAAGCGTGTGCCTGTTTCAGAACAACAATGTTGGAGTCAACACATGTTTTTGAAATAACCCCTGAACGATCCCTGAATGAAATGAACGGCGTAGCACGCATGCGCATGCGCGTGTGTGTGTGCCTGTGTGTGCTCGTGCATGCGTTCTCAAGGTCGCGGAAGGCTAACAGCTATAAGAGCCGGGCTAAACGAATTCCGCGACCGTAAAAACAATACAACACGGTTATTTCCTCTCCGCCCACAGACGCGCTTTCAATAAACCGCTTCGCAAATGGAATTACCGACGGCGTCCTTCGCTTTCCCTTCAGACAGACAGACAGACAGACAGACGGTCAGCGGCTCCTCCTCCTTCAGACGTTGATGAGTCAGGGCCAGCCAAGTCGTCGGGACGATAGCGCGGTGTGACATCATCATCATCATCATCATGATTCATGAAGGTCCCAGTGGTTGGTGACACCGAGGCATGTTCCCACATGTTCCCCTAATGTCACTCTCCGTGGCTTGGGGGTGGGGGGTTGGGGTTCCAGCCAAGGACCCTCTGAGTAATGTCCTTGAGATGAGAAAGGGTCAACAAACACCGCTGTCGTGTCGTGTAGAACAGCGTCTCTCTCAACATCAGGGACAGCCCTCACAACATTATTTTGGGGGGCGGGAGTCTTATTTGTATGTCAAACACCCAAAAAAGGGGTTAGGGTTTTGGTTTGATTGATTGATTGATTGATTTGCTGTATGTACCGGTTGATTAGAATGGGCAGCCTATATGCATTTCAAACGAAAGCACGAGTTCGTCAAAAAGCATTGTGTTGCGCTGCGTTAGCTTAAAATCAGCTGCATTGCTATCATACTTTTGGATATTTCATTTTAGTTTAGTCTCAGTTAGTTTTTACATTTTACTTTCTAATTGAGTTCGTTTAGTTTGTTTTTAGAGTGGGTTTGGTAGTTTTTGTTTACTTTTTTTCTCGTGGAAATGCTTTGTTTTAGTTTGTTTTAGTCACAGTTTGGTTGGTATTTGACCCTTGCTTTGAGTTGCTTAGTAGATTGGACGATTGTAGTGTCCCAAAAGCACTCTTACTAGAAGCATTTCTTCCTTATGCTGGTCACCAACCTAGATACATTAAATTTAAAACGTTAAATTTAAAAGGTTCATATAATAAAGATCCAAAATGCGTGTAAATGTTGGCTAAAACTAAAACTAAGGGTATTATGTCTATACAGTAATTTCAGCTTTAGTTACAGTTTCACATTACAGTTTCAGTATAATTATGTTTTTTAATTGATTTTACATTTTTATTAGTTTCAGTTAACTTGAAAAATGATTTGAAACCAAATGGACCCTTGCCAGCTTAAAATATTTATTATCTGAATTAGCCCAAGTGTACACAACTAGAAGATGTACGTTGTATGTCTGACTGTTTTGATTGCTGAAATACAGCTTTTTTCCAATTTTGTACATGTTTAAGAGGTGACAGTATGTAAATAGATCCCTTGGTGTGTTCTTTATGTGCAATGATGTCTTCCCTTTGTATTTTGTGTTTCTTCCTTTGGGCTGAATGAAAAAAAACTTCAATATAGTGACATCACATGTTCAGCCCCTCCCCTAACTCCTCCCCCTTTATCATTCAACTAAAGCTGTGGGTGTGGCTTCAGTTCAGGTGGATCTCCACCCATCACCACCCACCAGGCAAACCAGGCATACTTAATGAACTGGTAGGGTGGAATCATAAAAATGACAGTTTAACAAACAATGTACACTTTTTGCGACCCTTGGCCACTTGAAGTCTACAAAGACGACTGCTAGGAGGTCAGAGCCAAATACAACATATGCCCTGGCCGTCTCCAGCGCCCAGGCTTTACTCATGCCATGTTTGGCCCCAAGCCACTCCCTACTGCACTGAAAAAAAGAAGAACAACAAAAAAAAAAAAACGTCTAGACAAATCTGTCTCAAACCATGGCTGCCAGACTGCCACCCCATGTGTCACAACCTGGCCACGCTATGAGCACTGAAATGGATTGGCAGCAGTTGATCATAAACAGGGGTGTAGTGGAGGGGGGACGCGGGGCGACGGCGCACCCCCCCCCCCCCCACTTCCTAGGCCTATGTTTTTGTCTTGTCATTTACTTTTATGGATACAATTGTGCACTGTAAACAATCTTTCAATAGTGTGTCTGTGTGTGTTGCGTAGGTGCATGCAAATGTGCATGCACGTGTGTGAAAGGGGAATTTCGCTCATTTTCAATATTTTACTTTACTTTACTTTCATTAATATACCTAAGAGATGTTGTGTGGGCATGGTAAAAAGTGAATGAGTTTCCATTTTTCTGAGAGTGTACAAATGGAACCAAATGGACCCGCTAGGGTCCATTTGGTTCACATTTGTACACTCTCAGAAAAAAAAATGATAAAATGGGTGGAATCCCCCTTTAAGAGGTGTCCCCCCACTTCGAATCTTATTAATAAGAACAGGAATAACCCCAGAGCTCTGTTCGCCACTGTCGACAGATTGGTTAACCCCGCCCTTTCTCCTATTCCAGTTTTCTCTAACAATGACTGTGAAGTATTCTCGTCATTCTTTCTAAATAAGATCTTAGATATAAGAAATTCTATTAACTCAATCCAGCCGTCATCCACCTCGTTAGTAGTTTGTCCTACCATCCCACTCCTCCTCAGTGAGTTTAGCCAGGTCACCTTGGAACATCTAACAAAAGTGGTGTCTAAAATGCACCCCTCCTCCAGTCCATTAGACGTCATCCCAACAACAATTTTCAAAGATGCTTTTAATGTTTTAGGGTTCATGTGCTGTCTATAGTCAATACTTCCCTGAGTTCCGGTTATGTCCCAGAGTTCTTCAAACATGCGGTTATCCAGCCTCTGCTGAAAAAACCTAGCCTCGACCCTTCTCTTCCGGCTAGCTACAGGCCTATATCCAAACTCCCATTTATTGCCAAGATATTAGAAAAAATAGTATGTGAACAACTTGTTTTATCAGTTGAGAATAACTCGATTTTTGACAAATTTCAATCCGGTTTCCGTGAAAGGCATTGCACCGAAACGGCTCTCCTCCGGGTCTCTAATGACATCCTGATGCGTGCTGACTCAGGGGAATGTTCAGTCCTGTTGCTGCTGGACCTGAGTGCCGCTTTCGACACAATTGATCACTCAATCCTTATTAGCAGACTCGATCAATGGGCAGGTATTCGGGGAACTGCCTACAGTGGTTCTCCTCATATCTCTCCAACAGGAGTGTTGCGGTTTCTCTGTCAACGACCATGTGTCCACTTCCTCTCAATTAAATCATGGTGTGCCCCAGGGCTCGATACTTGGGCCCGTCCTTTTTTCCTTATATATGCTCCCTCTTGGTGCCTTAATTAGTCAATTTGAACATGTATCGTACCATTGTTATGCAGACGATACCCAATTATATTTTTCTTTTAAATCTTCTCAACATTCCAATTTGTCTATTTTAAAGGAATGTGTAGACTCCATTAAAGACTGGATGTCTCAAAATTTCTTACAGTTAAAACCCTGATAAAACTGAAATATTAATTATAGGCCCCGAGAGAACCCATTCTGAAATACAGCAGTCTTTGGTATAACTGCTAATTTCACAAGGGTAGCAAAAAACCTGGGTGTTCTGTTTGACCATCACTTGAATTTTGAACCCCATGTTAAAAAGGTGGTCCAAACTTGTTTCTACCAATTGAGAAACATTGCTAAAATCAAGCCTTTACTGTCCCTCCCGGACCTAGAAAAATTGATCCATGCCTTTATTTCTTCTCGCTTGGATTATTGTAACTCTCTATTCACTCTCTATTCACCTCTCTGAGAAGGCATGGCCTTCAGCTAGTGCAGAACGCGGCGGCTAGACTCTTAACAAATACCAACAGAAGAGCTCATATAACTCCAGTTCTTAAAGATTTACACTGGCTTCCTATTGACGCCAGAATTCAATTTAAGATTCTTTTAATTACTTTTAAGTCCCTACATGGGCTGTGCCCATCGTATTTAAAAGAGCTGCTGCATCCGAAGCCGAATATTAGACAGCTTAGATCCTCCGATAAAGGCCTTCTCTCCATCCCCGCCACAAAGTTGCGCACAAAAGGGGATCGTGCTTTTGCGTTGTTGCTCCTATTTTATGGAATGACTTACCGCATAACTTAAGAAATGCCACGTCGGTTGAGTCGTTTAAGACGGGCCTAAAAACTCATTTGTTCCGTAAATATTTTTGGTCTTTTATAATATTCTATTTCACTTATTGTTATCTGTACTTTTCGTACTACTCTCTGCTGTTGATCTACTGTTCATGGCTCTGTTCCTGTTTCACTCATCTATTCATACATGTATATACTCTGTGTGTATAGATATATGTATATACTGTATATTTCTATATATATTTTTTTTTTTTTTTTTTTGTATGTTTGTTCTTCCTCTGCATTTATGATTGTCATTGTACAGCACCTTGCGACAAGTGTCTTGAAAGGTGCTTTATAATAAAATTACCTTACCTTACCTTACCTTCTAAAAGTACCACTACAACACTGATCCTAAATAGACCATTTTGGGTTATTTGGTATTGAGTATCCATCGTATTAACACACCACCCGATGGGCTAACTATACAGTACCTGCGGGTTTCCCGTTCGTCGGATTTTACAATAACGTAATCGTGGGGGCCCATCCCTCCCACTTCTCTCACATCTAAAATAATTTGTTTGGCAAAAATATGTTTTTGCCTTAACCTTTACTTTTATGGATACAATTAAAGGTAACTTGAGCGTGCACAAACACTGTGTTTGTAAACAGATGTGTATAAAAAACAATATCTAACTCCACCTCACCTCCACTCTATTGGCTCATTATGAAACTGCTGGAGACTGCTGTGCTGTGATTGGTTAAAGCGCTGCCTCACCCCCACACAACCCCTTCCCCTCCCCTCACAAATTAGCACCGCCTTTCCCGAGTCAAACAAATGTTTTGTTTTCATGATTTGTTCCGTCTGCAGGATGAAGCCAGCGTCTCAGGGGTTGACACTAAGGTCTCTGAGGCACTTGCCCGTCGGGCAAGTGCAAGTCAGGTTCTACTTGCCCTCAGGTCATGGTCACTTGCCCCCCAAAAATATTAAATTTTGCATTTAAGCTTACTTCCTACTTGGGCGCTTTAAACCAGGCGTTTTCAACACGTGGTCCCTGAGAGGGTTCCAGGTGGTCCCCAGCTAAGTTGGTTAACCGGATGTAACTCTTGAGAACGTAAAAATGAAACCAGATGGACCCTTGCAGGTCCATTTGGTTTCATTTTTACACTCTCAAGAGTTAAAATTCATCATCTTAATTAGCCCAGGTCGCAATGACCACCTTCAAGACAAATTTATCTTGTGTTGTGTTATTGCGCATTAAGTTGCACACTTGCCCGATCGGGCAACCAGGTAGCAGTCTTCACTTGCCCCACCATTTTTTTTACTTGCCCCGGGCAAGCGGGCAAGTGTTAGTGTCAAGCCCTGGTCTGTCTGCAGGGAAACAGCTGCGGAATAAAACTATGCAGTAGGCCTATATCTATTTGGAAAGTAATAGAGGCGAAAAGTCGCCTCTATTACCTTCAATCATTATAAACCCTGTTTCCAAATAGGATATACATATATGTACACTGGTTACAGTCCGTTCTGAGTTTGTGTGAAGAGCTGCTTTGGCTATACACGTGCGCACGCGCGCGCACACACACACACACACACACACACACACACACACACACACACACAGGTGAAAATTGTATGGGGATGGCCCCGATACCATTTTCGGTTACAGGACCTTTATTAGGCATCAATAATAACACCAGTTGTTGTCGAAGTTGCAACAGACACGCAGCATGCATAAAGCTAAAGGTCTGACTCAGAGAGTTTTCTGTTTTCAATGATGAAACGCTGGTTTAGTGGTGCGACAATTGTAGTTAGTTAGCAGCAGTAGTAGTGTTTCAAATCATTTTAAATATAAAGCGCTTTAATTTGAACTATCTTTGAAATGTGGGTTGTGTTGCATGCCATCATGTTTGGTGGGGCAGTCAGGGGGCATTTAGGGGGGCATTGACACCCCCCCCCCCCATGCCCATGCCTAGATCCGGCCCTGACTCCCAGGAATATGCCATCTGTTTCTCTATCACAGGGGGCTTCAGAAAAGTCAATATGTGGAATGCGGTCTCATGTGTGGTGTGTGTGTGTGTGTGTGTGTGTGTGTGTGTGTGTGTTTCTCTGCAGACGGAGTGCGACGTGGAGAAGGGCCTGGAGATGAGGAAGTGGGTCCTGTCTGGGATCCTAGCCAGTGAAGAGACCTACCTCAGTCACCTGGAGGCCCTGCTACTGGTGAGCAGAGTTCTGGCATGGTCTGAGCAGTGTTGCCAACTGCCAAAATCCAAAACGCACTAGAATGCGCTAGATGCTTGCCTGGAAGGGAATATATCACAATGACCATTAATCTTCTACACTACATTTACATTTGGTTACATTTTTACGCTCTCAGTCAGTTGGTTTCATTTTTACACTCTCAGTGAGTTACATCTGGTTAACCAACTGTCCATCCATGTGAACTTGAATCAAAGAATAATATGTTACTGTACATTTACTTTCTCTGTACAATTTCTTCCTCCCTCCATGCATAGAATGGAGATGTAGAACACAATCCCTTGAAACGACAATTTAAGTACTCTAGGTCTATGTTGCTCGCAGTGTTGAATTCCATCCTTTAAAGTCTACACAACTAGAGAATGTAGACGATGTATGTTTGACTGTTTTGTTTACTGAACAACATAAAGCAAGTCTGTTGACAACTCTGTTGACACCACTATATTAAAAAGCAAGTATTTCATACAGCTTAACTTAAAAAAAATCCAGACTATCCCTTTAAGGGGCGGGTCGGGCCTAAAATCTATGCCAATTAGTCGGGCAGGGTCTCAATTTTCAGGCCCGTTGAGAACAATCCACTGGTGAGGATGCACACGCTATGTGCGGACACACACACACACACACACACACACACACACACACACACACACCACACACACCACACCACACACACACACACACACACACTACATGCTACTGATGACCGTTACCATAAATAATCAAAATGTTTCGCCGTCTGTCTCAACGTCAAGCGTCTTCTTCTCGCCCCGTCCATCCAGCCCATGAAGCCCCTGAAAGCGGCGGCCACCACCTCCCAGCCTGTGCTGACCGTGGCCCAGATCGAGACCGTCTTCTTCAAGGTGCCCGAGCTCTACGAGATGCACAAGGAGTTCTACGACGGCCTGCTGCCCCGCGTCCAGCAGTGGAGCCACCACCAGAGAGTGGGCGACCTCTTCCAGAAACAGGTACGGTCGCTGAAGCCCCACCACCAGAGGGTGGGCGACCTCTTCCAGAAACAGGTACGGTCGCTGAAGCCACCACCAGAGGGTGGGCGACCTCTTCCAGAAACAGGTACGGTCGCTGAAGCCCCACCACCAGAGGGTGGGCGACCTCTTCCAGAAACAGGTACGGTCGCTGAAGCCCCACCACCAGAGGGTGGGCGACCTCTTCCAGAAACAGGTACGGTCGCTGGAGCCGCACCACCAGAAACAGGTACGTCGCTGGAGCCCCACCACCAGAAGGTGGGTGACCTCTTCCAGAAACAGGTACGGCAGGTTCGACAATATAATTGGCCCGCTGGCCCCCCGATGTTTCAAAACCCCTTCGGACCACCAAATGGCGTCACTCACTGGCCCGGTGGCCCAGTAGAGAAATACCTCTTAAAAATAAATTAATAATAAATACAATTTTAATTCACAAGCAGTTTTCCCCACGCTTTCTTATCAAGGCGCCCGCCTTGACCAAATCCCTCCCCCGCCTTTGCTACGTTTGATGAACCTGTAGATCAGTTTATATTTCGCATGCGACGCTGCCCTCGGCTCGCTAACACTGTTCCGCGCTGCCAGTCTACTCTACACTCTACAGGTACGTGCACACACACAGATTAAAAAGGGGCCTGTAGCCCCAGCTCTTTTCGCATGTCTAAAACACAGAAGTCCCTCATACGGAGGTTGCCCCTGCCCCCTTATGTACCACGCTGTCTACACGGAACACAAGCGACCGGCTGCCACATTCGCCCGGCCCATCTCTCTCTCTCTCTCTAACCCGATAGTAACTTCTCCACCCACCGCGACACGCTCGATCTTCCCCTAAGTGTTGCGACGTTCGCCACCAACATGGAATATAACGATATAATCCACCATGATTATAACAGCGCTGACTCTCGCATAGACACGAGTGAGACCATACAACGAATCGCCAATCCCTCATGCAGCCCGCATTTTCCTCAGTGGTAACTGCAGCGCAGCTACTCACGAAAAAAAAAAACACATAGCGTCGATTATCTGCTGTGCTTGCAATGTATGTGTCATTTACATACTGTGCATTTCGCCTCGCTAAAAGCTCCCAGACTGACAGACTGACTGTCCAGCTCATTATAGGATACTAATGAGATGGGCTTGCTATGTAAATGCGCACCACTCGTAGCCAACGCATAGTGGTAACTTGTGTCTTTTCTGTTAGTGCTGCGGACAGCTAACTAGCCAGAGACTACCGACAAACCTCGCTTGAGTGTGTGTGTGTGTGTGTGTGTGTGTGTGTGTGTGTGTGTGTGTGTGTGTGTGTGTGGTGTGTGTGTGTGTGTGTGTGTGTGTGTGTGTGTGTGTCGTTAGAAGGGTGACCAATCTGGGACAGTCCCAGGGTGACCAGGTGTCCCTCTTGCATGGGACAGTCATTTCAAAAACTTTTCAGTCATCCCACAAATTGAGACCCTGTCCCACATTGTGACTGAGAATTGAATCGAAAGTGGTCTTTTTTTTTGCAAACTATGGGGATCGATTACCTGGGCCAGTGGTTACAGTTGTGGGGCCAGTGATTCTAAAAAGCCACTGCCCGAAGGGCCAGTGGCAAATTTCCCTTATTGTCTATCCCTGTACGGTCACTGAAGCCCCACCACCAGAGGGTTGGCGACCTCTTCCAGAAACAGGTCTGGTCGGTAGAGCCACCACCACCAGAGAGTGACATGCAGTAAAGGCAGGGGTGAAAGTGAACCGGGTCCCACCAGGTCTGAGACCCGGTAAAAGATTTCACGCCGGGTCCCGCCGGGTCTAATAAAATATTAGGTTAAATAACCTGTCACCGCACGGAGAGAAGTCTCCTCTTGTCGGTTCGCACAGCCAGAGCCACAGAGACAGAGTATCGACAGAGTTACGCAAACTCCGTCTATAACCTACAGTATAGATAGAGTTATGCAAACTCCGTTCACTTCATGGGGTCAGTCCAATGGAGGCTCTTCTACATAGACTTCTATTTAGAATAGCAACAGCAAATAGGGGCAAGTCCTGAAGCTGACATAGAAAGAAAAGCTGTGGACTCGGGCAACAGCCCGGCTACTGGTGTTATTCTTTCTCAACCAATTTTAGATAGTTTTCACACAAATCACAACATAAACAATGTATTTCCAACTCCACGTTGTCCCTATTCAGGCTGCATGAACAGCGCTCGAGCGCTCAGTTTCTTACCCCGCAATGTCGCAAAAGACCCCCGAGGGGGGATAGCCTGCTGCTGGCTGGTTGATGATGATGATGATGAAGATGACGGAGACATTCTCGTAAACAACCAACCTCTCTTCAAAATGTCCAAGAAGAAAACGACATTAAGTCATTATTTTGGTGTTCTCTGGACCAAAGTGCTTCTAAATTGTAACCGCGTGTTTTTGTCAGTTTTGCGATGCAAAATGATGATGTTGTTAATGATGTTGTTGTCACTGCCAGACTGCCAGTGCGCAGTGTTGCCAACTGCAAAAATCCAAAATGCACTAGTGGCATTCCCGAAATGCGTTAGAAGTTGGAAGGAGGATGCGCCAGGTTGGCAACACTAACTCTGTGGTGCACAGACATCCGTATTATAGCGGATACGGAAACCCACGTTCGTTTCCCTATAGTAAGGCATCTGTGCAAACCGGATATAGTAGGCGGGCTTTCTACTACTACAACGAATCCACCGAGGTTCAAACCGCAATTCTGTTGGCTGCACAGACGCAATAGTTAGATTGGTTCAGAGGCAGAGCAAAACAAACAAAAAAAAAAGCATCAGTAATATGCGGTAAACCCACACGTTTGTCACAGGCAGGGAATGCACTGCTTAAAAGGTCAAAACAAGTAAACAACTAAAACAAAATGGCTTTGCAACAAAGTGTAACAAAGTTTTTCAAGAGGAAGGGGGAAAGAGCTGAAAATGTCACTGAACCAAAGCTCAAAAAAACGATTGTGATATTAGACAGTGACACAGAGAGTGAAGGTGGGGAGGAGAACCCACTTACAGAGGAACCAGCAGCAAGCACAGGTAATCAGTGTTAGTAGCCTAGTGCTTTCACTGGGGGGGGACGCCTCTTAAAGGGGAATTCCACCCATTTTATTTTTCTGAGAGTGTACAAATGTGAACCAAATGGACCATGTGTACACTCTCAGAAAAAAAGGAAACTCATTAACATGGTGAAACATATCGGGATGATGTCAAGATGTATTTCACCATGGTAATGATTTTTTTCAAACCTCCATTTCTAGGAAACACAGAATGGGGGAACTTTTTTTTATCATGTCCTCTAAGGTATATTAATGACAGTAAAATATTGAAAATGAGTGGAATTCCCCTTTAAGACACGTGCATGCACCCTTGCATTCACACAGACACGCTATTAAAACAAGTATAGCATATTGAGAAAGAAAGATTGATTACAATGCCTAATTGTATCCATAAAAGTAAATGACAAGACAAAAAACAGGCCTAGTTTTGCCCCAAAAATATTCTAGGTGTGAGAAGTGGAGGGACGCCACCCCCGCATCCCCCCTCCACTACACGGATAGCCAGGTAACCTAATGCAGGTGTAAGGCAGACCTGCTGTGTTTTATATTATGTTCCAGGTTAGGTTAGGTTAGGTTACTGTGCCACAAAAAAGCATTTTCCTATGCATTTTAGGGACACTGTGGAGTTTGAACTTCCAAAAAAAATTTCGGCCGCGCCGCTTTGCGGCGCGGCCTGACGCACCACACGATGCTGTTTCCTATAGACCCGGCAAGAACTTCAAACCACTTCCACCCCTGAGTAAAGGCCATGGGTATCGGGAGTCGAACCCACGGACACCACCAGTTCTACTTTCGCTTCATGCAACAAGCTCATTTGTAATAAGTAATGAGGCGTGTTTTGGCACAGGAACATAATTTTTATTACATATTACCCATTTTGTCAGAGCAATATCATTACACTACTTTTGCCGGAAAAGGTAATATTACATGAATCTGTAATTCGTTACTGCCCAACACTGCTTGGGAGACTAGTTGTAGGCTTTATGGCAGGGGCAGATGTAACATTTCCCAATTGGGGGGCAGAAGAAAATGGTAAGCCCCCCCCCCCCCCCCCCCCCCCCCATGCCTATGCCTAGATCCACCCCTGCTTTTGTGACCCCTAGCGGGGCCCGTCTTCAATACACAGTCCTTGGCCTTTGACCCCCAAATTGATGTGAATTTGGGAGCAGACCGACCATCTGAAAAGGCAAAGGCATTTCTAATTTGGATTCATGTTTCCTTCTTCTTTTTCTTTTTCTTGTTCTTTTTTCCTCTTAGCTGAGAGAGAGAGAGATGACCCATGCAACCCATGTAACTGACTCATACAACACTCTCATACAACACACGCACGCACACACGCACGCACGCACACACACACACACACACACACACACACACACACACACACACACACACACACACACACACACACACACAGACGTGTGTCACATTGCTCTCTTTCTAGAAGAACATCACTACACTGACTGTATGCTTTGTGTCTCAAAGAGCTGCTATAAATAGAAATAAACTGAGTCAAAGTGTCTCTCTCTCTCTCACCCCTATTAACTCTCATAGCAAACCCCCTCAGGGTCTAAACTGAGGAAGGATTATTTTATTTGTCTCTAACCCGAGGGGGGGGGGGGGGGGGGGGGGGGGGGGTGAAGCACGTGGCCAAATCCAATGTTTTATCCAGTTGTTTATTCAATAACGGATCCATATTATGTGCTGCCTGTACCGTTTTCTCTCTATGTGAGCCGCATTGAGCGAATGCACCGAACAGTGTTGTTGTTGAAGGACCGACAGGCACTGTTCCCTCTTCATTTTACCCCACCGCTCTCTCTTTCTCTGTTTGTATTCAGGCCCATCCAAAAAAAAAACACAATTCCAAATCTGAAACCCTTCAAATTTTAACACGTCTTAAAAAGGCAAAAAAAAAGGTTGTAATGTAATTTGTATTCGTAGAGTGTCTCCATGTTCAACGGCAGGAAAAACACCGTTTCAGTGCTAATGGCAATTATTTCAGCGGCAATTAATCATTAAGATTTAATAATAATCACGACAGCCCTAGGATGGATGAGACTGAGAGCAGGAAGCGGGCGGCGGGGGTGATGGAGAGGATGGACTACTTGTACCCCATGCTTCCGTAGGCCGCCGTAATGATGTACGTCATCAGTTTCTATCCCAGGAGGTCACCCGCTGTAGTAGTATGTACACCAGGGGTGCCCACACTTTTTTGACTTGAGAGCTACTTTCAAAATGAGCGGCTCAACAAGATCTACACATCAAAAATGTTATTGTTCCATTACTGAAAATCCATTTCAAAGCCCCCTAGAAAGTTTGAGCTTTGAAATAGTGGTGATGGTGTTACTTAATGTTATAGTGCTTAAGAATAATACACTTAAAATGAAAAATAGAGGGGGAGAATTGGAAGGTTTTCCTGTTTATGCTATTACTGACGTTTGAAAACAGTATTTGAGGTTTGAGTTGACAGTTTGTGATGTTGAGTTTAGTTTCCTCACATTTCTAATTGTATGGACTCATGAAAATTATGTACCGTATTGTCCCAGATGTTTAAATATAATTTAACTCTTGAGAGTGTAAAATGAAATCAAATGGACCCGTAAGGGTTCCAGGTGGTCCCCAGCTAAGTTGGTTAACCAGATGTAACTCTTGAGAATGTAAAAATGAAACCAAATGGACCCTTGCGGGTTCATTTGGTTTCATGTTTACAGTCTCAAGAGTTAAAATATGAATCATTGTGTTGATCTGTAGGTTTGACTGTTTTGTTTCGCCAAATCCAGCCTGGAATTGTGTACAAAAGAAAAATAAATCTTTAGTTTTCTGTGGTGCTTATTGTCCTCATGGTGGCCCGTGGCTCAAATGCTGAATAAATTATGGTCTCTGGTATCAAAAAGGTTGAAAACCCCTGGCCTAGTCTACTGAATGGCAAAAATGCCCCTGCCATCACCAACCTTCGTGACACAACGTATCGGTTTCGTTTTCAGGCTCAGCGCGGAAGGATGAGCTTGTATCATTAACAGCCACAGACACCACTATCATTAGCTGTTTCCCCGTTTGCCCCGACTGTTCAAGTAATCAATCAAACGATCAATCCATCCATCCATCAATCAATCAACCATCCATCCATCCATCCATCCATCCATCCATCCATCCATCCATCCATCCATCCATCCATCCATCAATCAATCAACCAACCATTGTTCTGTCATTGTACACCTAAAATCCAGAGTGTCCGTTTGAACTCTTGAGTATGTGCCCTTGTGGGTCAATTAGGTCCAGGGTTTTTAACCTTTTTCATACCAGGGCCCACTATTTATTCTGCACGTGAGCCACGGAGGACCACCATTTGATGACATTTTAGCCCCACAGACCCCAAAACTAAAGATTTATTTTGCTTTTGTCTCTACAATACCAGGCTGGATTTGGGAAACAAAACAGGCAAACCTACAGAACAAAAAAAATACCATTAATCTTCTAGTTGTGTAGAACTCTTGAGAGTGTAAACATGAAACCAAATGGACCCGCAAGGGTCCATTTGGTTTCATGTTTACGCTCTTAAAGAGTTACATCTGGTTAACCAACTTTCCATCATTTAACCTGGGGACCACCTGGAATCCTCTCAGGGACCACTGGTGGTCCCCAGACCACCGGTTGAAAACCACTGCATTAGGTGAACATTTTGTAGCATCATTAAATGCAACATTGAGAATTCTTTTCTGTGCAGTAGTGAGATTATTGTCACGCTCTGAATGTTCCGCCACCGTGGAACCAGGTTGATTGTTGCCTCCGGGCCTGAAACGGTATGAGTGCAGACCACAGCCAAAAAATGCGATCCCTGACTTCTGTGGTTGTGTGCGCTCGCTCGTATGGGTGCGTGTACATGCATGCGCGCAGAGGGAAAAAAATGCTTCTCAGTTTAAGCTCAGAAGCGTCGTTTTGACACCCACGTTTACTATCTCATTTTAAGATCACCTAAAGATCACCTATGCCTCTTTATGACTCCTAAGATGAATACTAGGATCCATAAATGAGGCAAAGCTGAATCTCTCCATTGGCTGCTACAGCTGTATTTGAGAGATAAATGAGACAGAGCTGAAATCTTGCTATATGCGTGTATATAGCAAGATTTCAGGTGATCTTAAAATGAGAAATAAACGTGGGGGTCTCAAGAGACACTTCTGAGCTTAAAATGAGAAGCATTTTTTACTCTGGGGAATTATGCCTGTGACGCTTCGCACCACGGGCGATGAAGTCGCACCCATACCATTTTCGGTTACAGGACTTTTATTAGGCAATTAAGCATCAATAATAACATCAGTTGTTGTTGAAGTTGCAACAGACACGCAGCATGCATAAAGCTAAAGGTCTGACTCAGAGAGTTTTCTGTTTTCAATGATGAAATGCTGTTGCTTTAGTGTTGCGACAATTTTAGTTAGTTAGTAATAATAGCAGTGTTTTAATTCATTTTAAGCATAATCAGTAATCACTTTCATTTGAAACATCTTGGGTTGTTTTGCATGCCATAATGTTTGGTGGGGCAGTCTGGGCATTTAGTAGGGGGGCATTGCCCCCCCCCATGCCCATACCTAGATCCGCCCCCTGCTGCACTGTAGTCCAGACTAGGGTTTAATACCGGGATCCCGGTTTCCCGGGATGCCCGGGTACAACTGACTTAATTTCCCTCCCGGGAAATCCTCCGGACCCGTCTTCCCGGAGGTTATCATTTCTTTCTCAATTTTTCCACACAAATCGTGTTTTTTCCGATATCTGTGTGGTAAAATCAAATCTATAACCCTCGCATAAGTTCCAAACATCACTGATAATTAGACTATGCAGCGAGGGGGCTATGAACAGGAGCCCCGCGGGACACAATATTGGCGACACGTGGTCTAAATGCGAGCAGTCAGGACTCAGGACTATGGACCGCATGAATGCCGCATCCTCCTTCATTCATTGAATCAGATGCAGACCAGCTTATAGCATACACTAGCAAAAATATGAACGTCTGAAGAGAACGCGTTGGACTTCCTATAGCCTACTGCATGGACTTATTTTCCTCGCGACAGATTGTCTCTGTTCTACAACTTCTATACACGGCCACTCAGCAATGTGAAATAACTCTTACAACACAGGTAAAAAAAAAACACCACAGCGCTCTCTCTGTCTCTCCCCCCATGTCCACCGAGGCTATTGATATTACAATATTACAATATATACAAAATAAGTTATATAACTTGCATCCCGTAACTTGTTGTCATGTCAGACAGCGACTAAAACATGCGTAGTCAACAACGCTTCGTTTGCATTGATGAGCTGGAAAACGCAGCTGCAATCAATAGTATTAAATGCCCATACCAAATATCTGTTCGTCAAGCCTCAATCATCGTATCTTACGCGATGTACAAGAGCACTTTTGAGGCGCGTTCTACCATCGTATCCTCTTGATGTGCAGACAACCTTATTATGCGATATCCAAGACCACATTTGAGACGCGCTGTCAGCTTCGCTCTCTCTCTCTCTCTCTCTCTCTCTCTCTCTCTCTCTCTCTCTCTCTCTCCGATGTCCTAACCTTCCAATAAGTAGCCTATTTTGCGTGCCGCATTGCTAATATTTGTGTAACCGGCTTACATTTGTATTTGATATTGTTCATATTTTGTTAAAATTAAAGGTTTAAAACAATAAAATATCACTATTCAATTGAGAATATTAACTGTCGACATATAATTGCATTTTTAGGAGGACTTTTTTAACTGACTTATCCTTCTATTTTTTTTTACGGGAATTCCCGGGAGCCCGGGAAATTGTCGGCAAAATCCCGGGATTTGAAATGGGCCAAATTTGGGAAAAAATATTAAACCCTAGTCCAGACGTTACGTTCTGGTAAAATGACCCTCTCCTCCTTGTCTCTGTCTCTGTGTGTCAGGCCAGCCAGCTGGGCGTCTACCGGTCCTTCGTGGACAACTATGAGCTGGCCGTGGAGACGGCGGAGAAGTGCAGCCAGGCCAACGCGCAGTTTGCTGAAATCTCTGAGGTAAGGCGAGCGTCTTAACTCAATAAATGTAAAAAGCAACATGCAAACAAGCTTGTTAAACCTGTTGTGTACGGAACACGTTTGGTGTTCAAAGCATTATGTTACACTTAAGCTATTGAAAAATATCAGAGCTACAAGCCCACAGCGCGCCACCGAGTGGCGCGCTGTGGGCTTGTAGCTCTGATATTTTTTGAAAGATTGTGAAATTGTTATGCAAATCTTTGAATATATTCTTTCGGAAGAAAATATTTTGAACTAAATCCGTTGCTTCTAGGGGACCCCTACAACAACATGTTTTCAGATGGGGGGTCCGCAGCCAAATATAGATAATTCTGGTGGTCCTTGGCATGAAATATATTGAGCATCACTGACACAGCAACATAGTTTTTTTTTAGAAGAACTAGAATCTGACAGAAACCAGCATCAGAAACTGGAAACTAGTCAGGAACAAGAATCTAGTGTCCAAAACTACAGTCAGGTGTCAAATAGAATATATTTGTTCATCATTTTCACAATTTTTCAAAAAATATCAGATCTGCAAGCTCATATCGCGCCAGGAGCTTGTAGATCTGATATTTTTCAATAGCATACCTGTAATGTGTTGAACACCAAAACGCGTTCAGTACATAATCTTTTTTCCGGTATTGAGATCCATATCTGAGCCTATTGTGGCACTCGGCAGCCCGATTGAAGCAGATTTTTCACTTCTTTATGATGAATCATGGCGTTTTAGCGTTCCAAGCATTCCCTCCACTGTTTTTTTTTCGTCATATAGTTTTAGTGGGACGAAATCGTCACTTAGTGCCCCTCCACGTGATTGGCTGAGGTCATTCCGGGTAACAGATGTTCTTGCGCGGATGATTGGCTCGCAGCAGAGCCCAGCATGTGCCATTAACACAGAAGAGCAGCTCAGAGAGCTGTTCCTCTCAGCGCATTAGCATGGAAACAGGCACACCATGCCACCGTAACATGCGCCGCATGTGTGTACTGTCGCCCGTTCCGTTCCCCACGTTTAGCTGCAAATCCTCCTGCTATTATTCACCCACGCGGCTTTTAATGTTGCGCGACAATTCGAATTAAACCCGTTCAACTCAACATTTGTGTGTGTGTGTGTGTGTGTGTGTGTGTGTGTGTGTGTGTGTGTGTGTGTGTGTGTGTGTTTGTGTGTGTGTGTGTGTGTGTGTGTGTGTGTGTGTGTGTGTGTGTGTGTGTCTGTCTGTGTGTGTGTGCACGTTCATAGGATGGGGGTGTTTAGGAATTAAATAAGAGCAGTGTTTGTGTTTTGCTAGTTGGAGGCTGATCAGCCCTGTCTTGTTTGCATTGCCAACGTAGTGAGACCTTACTTTGAAAGCCAGTGTTTTTTTTTGGCTCTAGCAGAGATTCACATATCGGTGTACAAATATCCCGTTTGCTCTAGGGTCTGTACAAGTGTACACCCCCCCCCCCCTCTCTAGTGAGATGTCTCTCAATACAGAGCCCTTGATTTGACCTCCTCCTCAAACGGTCATATCCATTTTTTTGGGCACCCTCTAATAAATCATGCGGTATCTTGCGTTATAGCTTTCAAGTTGAACATTCTGGCTCGACGTCTTAGATAAGAGACAGGGAAAATCCATCAAGGGAGGGCCGTTAATGGTCCACGTAATGATGCATGACTCTTTAGGCAAGAGAGAGAGAGAGAGACGCTCAGGGGAACATCCTGCTGACAGTGTTGCCAACTCGCCGCATTTTTCAGCCAGTGGAAAAACTCATGGCGGAAAATCTAGTGCTTTTTTGGCTGGTGATTTGGGGCGAAATTGGTTGACAGGCGCCAGAGATGAAACCCTCGTTTTTCACCATCTTTCCTCCTATGATAGTCCTCCTTCCTTCCTAGAAAGGACCATTGGTGACCAAATGGAACCTTATAGATCTGTAACTCTTGAATGAAACCAAATGGACCCTTATGGGTCCATTAAGTTTCATTTTACACTGTTAAATTATAGAGTTAAATTATACTTAAACGTGAATGTGAATTGCCTAATTTTCAAGAATCAACACATTTAGAAAATATAGAAGAATTGCTATTTCGACCAACATTCTGCTGGTTATATCTCTCCTAAATTAGTCCGAGAGACTAAACTCAACATCAAATGGTGGTCTTCCTCTGTGGCTAAAATGCAAAATAAATGGTGAGCCCTGGTCTGAAAATGGGTGAAAACCACTGTCTTTTGGACATGCCACTGGTGCATTTTGGATTTTGGCAGGTGGCAACACTGCCTGCTGAGGACATCACAGTTTGACTGGGAGATGGTTGAAGTGGTTGAGCTGCTGTGCTTCCAGCAGCTCATTTTGTCCTCTATATATTGCTGATAAATTGCCAATCTGCATGAATCCCAAACACGTTGTCCCTTTACCACCTAGCCCCTGCAAATAGTGACACTGACTAGATGCTACACAATGTCTTCTAAATCCGGTTTTCGGAAAAAAAAAAAAAAAAAAAAAAAAAAAAAAACGAATAATGTGCCATGCCCCCCAGAATTACCTGTATATGGCCGCCAACCCCCATCTGAAAATATAGGGTCCCAGGAACCTCCCAGAAGAAGCACAAGAGTTGAGTTAATAACGTTCACTCTGAACGGACATAATATTCAAAGATTTAGAGTGGTGTGTTATGAGATTTTAGATCTGTGAAAACTGCTTGTAGATCTGTGAGGCTGCCGCGCGCGCCGGGAAGCAAAATCGTCTTATTCACCATTACGATGCCCTGCGATAGTCATTTAATGAATATACCGGTACACCTGAAAGAGTTGATCAGCGCCATACTAGCGTTTGTGGAAAAGAGACTCAAAAATCTGATTGTGAGATATTTAAATTCAAAGACGTGGCCATCCAGTTAGCAAACATAATAGCATCGTTTTACACAAGTAAGCTACACAGAGCTCTGGAGACCAATTAATTGATATTGAAAAGGCGTCGCCGGCAACAAGATATATATCTACAGGAAAGACGTTCGAATGCGTCCTTTAAGTGGAAATGGTTTAATTTCCTTCCTCTCCCTGCTGAAATCTGAAATGATCTTGTGTACAGATTGATTCGATTGCATAGCAGTCAGTGTCTGTAGCAGGGGCGGATGTAACATTTCCCAATTGGGGGGCAGGAAAAAATGGTATGGGTGCGACTTCATCGCCTGTGGCGCAAAGCGTCACGGGCGATGAAGTCGCACCCATACCATTTTCGGTTACAGGACTTTTATTAGGCAAGCAAAACATTGATAATAACATCAGTTGTTGTTGAAGTTGCAACAGGCACGTTAATTTGAAATATCTTGGGTTGTTTTGCATGCCATCATGTTAGGTTGGGCAGACTGGGCATTTAGGGGGGCATTGCCCCCCAATGCCCATGCCTAGATCCGCCCCTGCTCCATAGCTCGGTAAAGTAATCCATACGGTGGCTCTTAAGCCAAAGTCGGATCGTGTTTAGCATTTCTGTTTCCCCTCCTGTCACTTCTGCACTCATCACATCCAAACTCTTTTCCTTCTTTCAGAACCTGAAAGTGAGGAGCACTAAGGATTGTAAGGATCAGTCTGCCAAGAACTCTCTGGAGAGTAAGTCGCCTTATGTTCTAATGAATCACATCAACAAAATAATTGACTTGTTTGTTTCACATCGCTGCATTAGAATAAACCACAGCACCTGCAACGTTGTATTGTATTGCATGTTTGACTGACATGATGAAATCGTGGACTTTTGTTTATTGTTTCCAAGAACCCCATACTTTCAACTGCATGGAAGCGCAGTGACCATGGACCTTGGTAAAATTGTTGTTTTCTTAAATCAGACAATCACAAAAACTAAAAAGAAACCACAACCTGATACACTCAGTAAATGAAGTTTAAAGTCTTAAAGCAAGTTCTAAATCAAGTTTGTTCCCATGTTTTATGAAAACGAACAGACATCAACGGCCTCGACAGCCATTAGGAGCCTATATAATGATATTTTTCCCCCTTCAAATTATTCATAGTAATTCATCATTTATGTTTTCACTAAGGCCGGGACTTTAGCGCGTTAATTGAGACTAATTAATTACAGAAAATATAGCGCGTTATAAAAAATAACGCATTTATTCGCACCTTTTCTTTATCCACCATTGGAACGGAACGTTTGTCACTGATGGCCCATTCACACCATTGAAGTGGAACGTTTCTCTTTGTATCACCGTTTCACACCTACCCAATATGCTAACGCACACGGAAGCGGCAGTCCACCCGGAGTCACGACATTGAGGAGTCAGAAACTGAGCGCTTGAGCGCTGTTCAAATGGCCTGAATAGGGACAAACTGCAGTTGAAGTCAATGTAGAAGAATCGCCATTGGTCTACTAGCTCTATGGAGTAAACGTAACTCAGTCTATACTCTAAAGCTCCGTCTGCCTCGTCGTCCTCTTCCCCCGCAGCAAAAACAAAACAAAACAACTCACAACATGAACGACAAACCAGATGAGCAAGCATTACTCGGCCCCGTCGATGGCAAATTTAGATTTAAGCAAAGAACGGATGGAAGCGTGGACAAAAAGGCAGTTTGTGCAACAAAGAATGTGCATACCATCGCAGCAGTTCGAGCCTCAAATCACATCCAACATGTTGGAGCTAGTGTTACTGTCCCCGTTTCGTAGAAATCTATGTAGAAGAGCCACCATTGGACTAACCCCGTGAAGAGAAGGGAGCTTGGGTAAGTCTTTCTGCATTCTGGCTAGTACCAGAGCGACGTTGAGGTGTCCGACATTCAATGGCTTGAATAGGGACAAACTGGAGTTGGCGACCGGCGCTCATCAGTGCAGCTGTAGTCGAGTTCATATTGGCTGTGTGTGTGTGTGTGTGTGTGTGTGTGTGTGTGTGTGTGTGTGTGTGTGTGTGTGTGTGTGTGTGTGTGTGTGTGTGTGTGTGTGTGTGTGTGTGTGTGTGTGTGTGTGTGCTCAGATGATCAACTGACGTGGGCTCACTTCACTGTGTTTATCTGACGCTAAATTGCATGATAATAATGACTGCTAAATGTACGCAAATGTATGCTCCAGAACAATCAGCACTGTGTGTGTGGCACTGCCTTTCTTACCAGCTAGTCTTCCAAGTACCAGTATTTTATTTATTTTGCCCCAGAGTCAATTATTGTACTGGACTGACTGAGAAATGCTAACGTTTGTACTTGAATTTGGTAAATAAGAAGAAGAAAAAAAAGAAAAGAGGAAAGCTTTGGAATTGGGGAATCTTTTTGAATCGAGAATTTAAAAAAAATCTAGAAATCTAGTTTTTGGATCGAATCGTGACCCAGAAAATTGATACTGAATTGTATCACCCACAGATTCACAGGCCTAGTATTCAGTTCATTGCTTCACTCATTCAGTTCATTGCTTCACTCATAATATAATAATAATAAATTCAGTTCAAAAATGTGCTTTCTCACTTTTCTCAGGTAAATAATAATATGCGATTAAAAATGAGATTAATTGAGATTAATTAATTATTGAGCCTCTAATTAATTAGATCAAAAATTTTAATCGAGTCCCACCCCTAGTTTTCACCTACTTCCTCTGTGTGAAAGACGTCTTAAACCCAATGTGTGTTCGGTGCGTATGGATTTGTCGAATGCATCAAAAACGTCCATGATTGCACCATCACTCCTCGTCCTTGCCACCCTTTACTACTGGCTCGAAATGGGTGATGGAGTCTCCATTTTAACCATAATCCAGAAACCAACGTGAGTTATGTCTTTGCCTTCTCCGCAGCGCTGCTGTACAAGCCGGTGGACAGAGTGACGCGCAGCACCCTGGTGCTACACGTGAGTATGAGCCCTGGAGCCATTCATTTTTTTAGCCTGGCCTAACCTGAAATAAATTTGACCTGGGGGAGGTGGGGTGCCGTCCGAAGTTGGACGGCAGGTGAGCTGATCTGATTTGATCTCACCAACGTGTCACGCTATGAGCTTGTAGGTCAAAAATTAGCTAATGAAGTTAATGAAGTTTGATTCAAACAAGTGTTTGAATCAAACTGTGTGACTTCCATTGGAAAAGCTTTGAGGTGGATCATGAAACATGAGCACAGCACAGAACGTGTAGTGTACGATGCCTGAGAAGGCGTGTGTGTGTGTGTGCGTGTGTGTGTGTGTGTGTGTGTGTGAGTGTGTGTGTGTGTGTGTGTGTGTGTGTGTGTGCGTGTGTGTGTGTGCGTGTGTGTGTGTGTGTGTGTGTAGGACCTGCTGAAACACACCCCCTCCGGCCACCCAGACCACCCCCTGCTGCAGGACGCTCTGAGGATCTCCCAGAACTTCCTGTCCAGCATCAACGAGGAAAACACGCCGCGCCGCCAGTCCATGACCGTCAAGAAGGGAGAGGTAAAAGGACAGGATTTGTTAACGTTTATCCCTCTATCCCAGGGGTTTTCAACCTTTTTAATACCAGGGCCCACCATTTATCCACCATTTGACGACATTTTAGCCCCACACAGACCCCAAAACTGAAGATTTCTTTTGTTTGTGTCCACAATTCCAGGCTGGATTTGGGGGAAACAAAACATACAGACCAAAATGACCATTAATCTTCTACATTCTCTTAGTTGTCTAAACTTGGGCTAATTAAAATGATGAATATTTTAACTCTTGAGAGTGTAAACATGAAACCAAATGGACCCGCAAGGGTCCATTTGGTTTCATTTTTACGTTCTCAAGAGTTACATCTGGTTAACCAACTTAACTGGGGACCACCTGGAACCCTCTCAAGGACCACTGGTGGTTGAAAACCTCTGCTCCATCCGCTTGTCCGTAGTCGGGTCGCGGGGGGGTGATAGCTCCACCACAGTGCTCCAGACTTCACTCTCCTCCAGGGCAACATTAGTGACTTCCCACCGATATTGCTCAAGGCCAGAGAGTCGAGGTGAATCCCTTCATCTGGTCCTTGGTCTGGTCAGGGTCTCCTCCCTGTAGGAAGTGCCTCCCTAGGGAGGCACTCGAGAGACATCCTAACCAGATGCCTCTGGTTAGGATATATTTTTACCCCCTATGCCTAAATTTATTAGCCATTTTTTCACTGATTTGAAATCCTTTTTTTTTTTTATAAATAGTAAATCATTCCAAAAGAGTAAGGCAGGTAAGGCGATAGGGCCCCAAATCTTTCCATCAAATACATCTGCAGGCCGTTTTTGTTGTTTTTGTTTTTCTTAATATTTTTCTTGCAGTTAAAGTGCAAATGTTCAGAAGGACAACAAAAACAAACTGAACACGGCTCCTCATAATGTATAGATGAGATACTGTATATTACATACTTTTCCGAACATATTATGAATGAGCAACAAAGCATTGAGCCCGTGTCTACATTAATAATACAGAATAGACACACACACACACACACACACACACACGCGCGCGCGCGCGCACACGCACACGCACACACACACACACACACACACACACACACACACACACACACACATTCTTTAATTTTAGGTCTTTGGTGTGAAAATGTAATCGAATGGTGGTCCGAAGCTCAAAATGCTGAATAAATGGTGGGCCCTGGGATGAAACAGGCCCCCTGTCCTAGGACACTTATGCAATACCCCCCCCCCAGCCCCCCCCCAGATGACTACTGTAGCGACGGCCGCGCGCATGCCTGTCATTTGATTGACAGCGTTGCGTGACACGCTGGCCTACCATAATGTCTGGTAATGAGGACCTAGTGTTCTTCATGTCTGACTGGAAGCATTTCAGATGAATTATTCATAAATAAAAGATGATCCCGGAGGGTCATTAGTACAGCATCCTCCTCCCCATACACACTCTGCCAGTGTCGTGTGTTGATCCTCATATCTCCATATTTAAATATTTATTTGATTGTAATTTCATTTCTTTCTTTTTTTTTCTTTTTTTTTCTTTTTTTTTTTTTTGGGGGGGGGGGGGGGGGGGGGGGGGGGGGCATTCTACCCCAGAATGCTGTCTTACCTTTATTCAGAGTTGATTTATTTCCAAAACAAAGTGGTCCAGTTGTTTATATCGGGGGTTTTCAACCTTTTTGATACCAGGGACCACCATTTATTCAGCATTTGAGCCACGGACCATCAATTGAGGACATTTTAGCCCCGCACAGACCCCAAAACTAAAGATTTCTTTTGCTTTCGGCCACAATTTGAGGGTGGATTTGGAGAACAAAACAGTCAAACATACAGATCAACATGATGGTGTATAATTTAACTCTTGAGAGCATAAAAATGAAACCAAATGGACCCGCAAAGGTCTACATCCCATAGCCCCATTCTAAGCTTATGGTGGGGCAGGGGAAACATCCATATTCTGGGGTGGGATTCTCCTTTAATTTACACCGCCATAACCCGAACTTCGACCATTCAAGTGGCTTTTTCTGCGGAAGAGGTTTTCCTCTGTGTGTCCCAAAGCCCTTTGAGCTGCAATTTAGCTCAAAGCTGCAACACATAAGGCCAAGGGGCCTGGGATTTGTAACCTGGCTTCCCCGCCCTCATTACAAGCATTACAAGCTTGTATACGAGTCTGGAGTTGCGGCCAGGGTTCTGATTCGCTAGCGATGGGATTTGAGCTTTTCCAGGGATAGGATTTCAACTCCTATTGGTTAGAATCTTAACCAATGGTAGCAGCGCTGATTTCCACGTAGAACACAGGCAACGGTAGTACGCAGTGACTGTAGTCCCCACCCCACTCCCCAGTACCAGTGCCATGTTAGCTTTAGCCTAGCTTCGAAAAACTACAAACTGGGTCTCTGCTGATTTGCGTCATTTTGTTTTTATGTGGAAACGCGCTCTGATTGGCTCGCCAGGGTTCGTGCCAAGCCAGATCCATCTCTTGATTCGGTGAAGCCTGCCAGAGTCTTCCGCGCCTGCGCCATTATGCCAGTAGGTGGGCCGCGGGGAAGACTCTGGGCCCAGGGTATGGGATTTGTGGACTCTGACATGACAGTCCCACAGGCAAATCAGAGTTTTCCTGAACAGGGGCGGTGACTTCACTGTGCCAGCAGATTCTACCGTTATCAGTAGAAAAGATCGCACTTATCACGTTGTCATCAGCAGGACTTTTTCGTCTCAGAATGGCCATGCATGCTCTGCAGACTCCCATTGTTCCGAGACACATTGTTCCGAGACGCAAAACCCTAGTCTTACGGTTGGAGGGGGCTAGGGTTTTGCTACAAACATTGCTATAAACATTGCTAGACCCTTTATCTACCCCTAAACCTAACCGCAAGCAGATTTGACTGTTATCAGTGGATAAGATCGCAGTTGTCATCTTATCATCAGTGAGTAGGCCCCCAGACAACATGCCTCCTCGATAAGATGGTACTGATAAGCAGCCTACTGGGAATTATCGCTTGATAACGGTAGAAGCGGGTGACTGTGCAGGTCTATTCACTCTCCTTCTTTCTCTCTGACTAAACATGCAGACATACGCCGGCCTGCCCCCTGCCCTCCTCTATCCCCATAGGACCCATTTGCAGCCCTTCTGTCCGGAGCACATGCACTCACACATCACACACACACACACACGCACACACACACACACACACACACGCACTGCTAATCAAATATTGATAATGGATCCACGAAAGCAGCGCGTGGAAATCGATGACGCTCGTTATGACGCCGCATGCCAGCGTGGATCGCAGGGGCGTGCGCATGAAGCCAGTGTTTTCATTCCTATTTTCGTCATATTCTCTAACGCAGGGCTGGGCAATTATTTTTCCCAAGGGGCCAAACGAGATACATAACATATTGTGGAGAGGCCAAGACTAAAGGCTGAACTAAAGTCTGCGTAATATTAAGTTAATTTCAAGATAAAAGTAAGAGTAAGAACAACCGTTTTGACACCAGGGCCCTCTATATATTCAGTATTTGAGCCACGGACCACCATTTGATGATATTTTAGCTCCACAGACCCCAAATCTAAAGATTTATTTTTGCTTTTGTTCACAATACCATCCTATAACATAAATATAATAGACATAAATATAACATAAATATAATAGATAAAAAAGGACCAGACCTACGAGCTCACAGCGTTAGATTTAACGCTGTGAGCTAAAATCTACGAGTAAAATCTACGAGTGCGTAGATTTTACAGCTTGCAGACCAAGTGTAAAAATGCTGGTCTGGAGTCGGGAGAGGACTTCCCATGCCCTCGTTCCTATAAATAGCCTTGTGTGCACACCACTGTACATTAGCCTATAACCTGTAGTGTTCTCGTTGAAGTGGTGCGTGAGCGTGTACAAGTGACCCCCCCTGCCCCCATCTGCCGGGCAGATGGAGGGAACAAACACAAGCCGCTTAATTAAAATGCAAATGAGGCCGCCGTCAGAATCCAGAGTCCACCTTTGCTTTCCCATTTATTTATTTATTTATTTATTTATTTATTTATTTATTTATTTATTTATTTATTCATGTATTTATTTTGCGTACCGCTGGGAGAGACGTGTTACAGTGCGCGCCGTAATAATAGCAATTCGCGGCACAACCGTTCGCCAAGCTGATCGTTCGAGTCGACATTGGTGACTATAATCTAGCTAAGATTAATAGATGTTGTAGGAGTAAAACAATATTATTTTCTTCTCAACTAGCCAACTAGTGCTACCAAACCCATGTTGACACTAGATTCTAGTTACTAGTCGACTAGTTGCTTAAAGGACTTTGTTTTGTATTTTTTTTTCAACCGAGGTTCATGTTTTAGGTTCTTATTTGGTTGTTAATTGTTTTGCATTCCTTGCTTTCTTTAGTTTCGGGAATTTTAGCTATGGGAGGGGGGCATTCGAACAAATACTTGATGATGGTCTACTGAATATGACAAACGTCCATATCGAGCTTCTGGGTCAGGCTTGCCGAAATGGAGTGTGTAAAGTGCAGTGCGGTGTGCTGCCTCCTTCAGTAGATCCTGTGAACTTGGCCAGTTATAATTTCCTGGAGTTTATTAGGACTGTAGTGGATAATAAAACATGAAATTGCTTTAACATGTTGTAACCAAATACATACGGTATTTACGACCATGGTGGAATGACCATGATAGCTAAAATCCCTATACTAAAGAAAGCAAGAAATGTAAAACAATTAACACCCATCTTATACGTTATCCCTACTCTGTACTCTGTATACAGAAACAGAATGAATGCGCGGATAAACTATCCCTGCGTGATTTCATGCAAAAACTAAAACATGCGGTTACATTTTACGCCTCCCCCCCCACACACTCACACATAATACTGTACACCTTTACACTACAGCATGCCTTATGAGAGCCCCATGGCTGCACACATCGTCATGCGCGCTCCGCTCACCCTTGCCCCACTCACCCTTTTATGCAGATGTGCGCGGACGCAGGGAGCACAGATGCTCCTCCAAGCACGCGCGCTGTGTAAAAATAGACGCGGCTCTTTTGTGTGTCGATGTCGCTTCACGCGCACACGTGCACCTCTAGGAAGGCCCTTTAAGGAGTCGGTCAATATTTAATCGGCGTTGTCAGCGCGCTCCACGGCCCTCGCACCGCCCTCTGCAGCAGTGCATTGGCGTGTTCCAGTCAGCAGGTTATGAGACATGGCCAAAGTCATAACGTATCGTTGTGCTCTGTGTCTGATCGCCTCATGTGCAGCAACGGTATCGCTTGTTGGATCTTGGGGATGCATTGCCGCTTTGCTCAATAAAGACGCTCTCTTCGCCAGTTAATTTGATTGCAAACTATATCATTTAGCTATTTCTAGGGGCATGAAATACATTGAACATGACTGACACAGTAATACAGATATTTCAGAAAAACTAGAATCTAGTGTCAGAAACTAGAACCTAGTGCCAGAAACAGGAATCTAGTGTCAGAAACTAGAACCTAGTGCCAGAAACAGGAATCTAGTGTCAGAAATGGGAATCTAGTGTCAGAAACTAGAATCTAGTGTCAGGAACTGGAATCTATTGTCAGGAACTAGAATCTAGTGTCAGAAACTACAATCTATTGTCAGGAACTACAATATAGTGTCAGAAACTAGAATCTAGTGTCAGAAACTAGAATCTATTGTCAGAAACTAGAATCTAGTGTCAGGAACTAGAATCTAATGTCAGAAACTAGAATCTAATGTCAGAAACTAGAATCTAGTGTCAGAAACTAGAATCTAGTGTCAGAAACTAGAATCTATTGTCAGAAACTAGAATCTATTGTCAGGAACTAGAATCTAGTGTCAGAAACTAGAATCTACTTTCAGGAACTGGAATTTACTTTCAGGAACTAGATTGTAGTGTCAGGAACTAGAATCTAGTGTCAGGAACTAGAATCTAGTGTCAGCTACTAGAATCTAGTGTCAGGAACTAGAATCTAGTGTCATAAACTAGAATCTATTGTCAGGAACTAGAATCTAGTGTCAGAAACTAGAATCTAGTGTCAGAAACTAGAATCTAGTGTCAGAAACTAGAATCTAGTGCCAGAAACTGGAATCTAGCGTCAGGAACTGGAATCTATTGTCAGGAACTAGAATCTCATGTCAGAATCTAGAATCTACTTTCAGGAACTGGAATTTACTTTCAGGAACTAGAATCTAATGTCAGAAACTAGAATATATTGTCTATCTATTGTCTAATGTCAGAAACTAGAATCTATTGTCTATCTATTGTCTGACGATGTTTACTCTCTCCTGCTCCGTTCAAGTCAATCACGATTAGGGAGCGAACGGCAAGCCAGCGGAACAAAAGGGAGCTCATTTGGAAGGTACACGTTGTGTAAAGCAATCACACAGCAAAAGCTTCGCGATCCGGCCAGTAATGAATGAATAATTACAGCCGCCGTTGGGGGAATTAAAGCTCCGGCATGTCCTCGGCGAGGGGGGGATCAGGACACAATTATTATCTGCTCTATAGATCTGTCTGTCTTTCCGTCTCCTGACGATATTTCACGTCCTCCGTAACTGTATATACAGTCGAGACGGATGTAACATGTCCAAATTAGGGGGGGGGGGGGGGGGGGGGGGCAGGAGAAAATGGTATGGGTGTGGCTTCATCGCCCGCGGTGCGAAGCGACATGGGCGATGAAGCCGCACCCATACCATTTTTGGTTACAGGACTTTTATTAGGCAAGTATAAGCATCAATTATCACATCAGTTGTTGTTGCAACAGAAACGCAGCATGCATGAAGCTAAAGGTCTGACTCGGAGAGTTTTCTGTTTTCAATGATGAAATGCTGTTGGTTTAGTGGTGCCACAACTGTAGTTAGTTAGTAGCAGTAGTAGCATTTCAAACCATTTTAAATATATAAGCACTTTTGAATATTTGAAATATCTTGGCTTGTTTTGCATGCCATCGTGTTTGGTGGGGCAGTCTGGGCATTTAGGCGGGCATTGCTCCCCCCCCCCATACCCATGCCTAGATCCGCCCCTGACCAGCAATAACTCTGGCAAATAGAGAGCGCAGGGAAGATGAAAGGTAGCAGACAGTGACCAAAGGAGCGATCGTTGAGTATTGTGGGGCAGGGGCTGTGCAGAGATGCAGACAAGCGTGCAGACAAGCTTGTACAGTAGAACCAGCTATTCTTTCAGGGCGCAACGCACATCTAGTGGAGATTGGGGGGGAGACCGGAGAGGAGAGGAGAGGAGAGGAGAGGAGAGGAGAGGAGAGGAGAGGAGAGGAGAGGAGAGGAGAGGAGAGGAGAGGAGAGGAGAGGAGAGGAGAGGAGAGGAGAGGGGGAAGGGAAAAGTACAGGGGATACGATTGGCCGTGATCGGCTGTGATGTCATCATGCTCTGTGCGTGGTCTTGCCACCGCAAGGGGTTGACTGTGGAAGGTGGTAGAGAGCGTGTGTGTGTGTGTGTGTGTGTGTGTGTGTGTGTGTGTGTGTGTGTGTGTGTGTGTGTGTGTGTGTGTGTGTGTGTGTGTGTCTTCATTATATCCAGTCACTCATTCCAATAGAAAGTCGTGTGTGTGTGTGTGTGTGTGTGTGTGTGTGTGTGTGTGTGTGTGTGTGTGTGTGTGTGTGTGTGTGTGTGTGTGTGTGTGTGTGTGTGTGTGTGTGTGTGTGTGTGTGTGTGTGTGTGTGTGTGTGTGTGTGTGTGTGTGCGCCTGATTTTACAAGCGGTTGACGACAGATCATACAGTAGATCCAGCCCCCAGCCCCATTGTGAGCTTGCAGGTCTGCTCCTAGGCCATGACACGATGTGTGCCCCTGCGTATGAATGAGGTGTTAACTCTGCACAGTAGTTTAAGATGGTACTGCACAGGGGCGGATGTAACATTTCCCAATTGGGGAGGGGGGGGGGGGCAGAAAAAATGGTAAGGGGGGCGGCTTCATCGCCCGCACCCATACCATTTTCAGTAGTGTTTCAAATACTGCCTATGCCCCCATGCCTATGCCTAGATCCGCCCCTGGTACTGCATGGTGCACTCAGGGCTGCATGACCTCCTTTGGATTGTTCACATGGCAGCCTCTCACTTCCCCGTTGTGGTTTTCTTTGAAACGTACAGTAATTGACCTTTTATTTCTGCCAAATGTGTCAGTCATGTACGTTAAAGTATATGTAGGCCTAAGCACTAAATCTCAGAATTTTGATGGCATTTTTTCTTCTTTCTTCTTTGACTGTTTCATCATTAGATCACTTCCTGAAAATATCTAGTATCTATGACAACCCTAGGAGCCGCAGTGACCCTTTAAAAATCATAGTCCTCCACCACCTCTGCATTTGACTCCTCCCTTTTTCCTTAATCAGATGCAACTCAGCGAGGCTCTTCCTGATTGGCTAAGAAATAGTCCCGCCAGGAGTGTTTGTTAGCCGATGACAAAGCTTATAGGGATTTATTTTGGAGGCCTCCTGCAGCCCCTAGAGGCGTGATCTAATTAAAGGAAGACTTCATGAAAAAAATAAAAACAATAAAAACGATGTAATCATTATTGTGAACATGGAATTGCATAATAGGAGCTTTAAAGGAACCTTCCGCCCTTTTTGAAAACAAATAAATAAATAAAATACATGCCGTTTAGAAGATTTACTAGAACACTATGGTCTGCATGTGCTGGGCTGCAGACTATATAGCATTGGTATTGATGTTGGACTCACATCGACTCACTGGACTCACTTCCCGCTCTGGAGGTGGAGGTGGTGTGAATCTTTGAAAGTGAAACAGCATTGTCTTTTTTTTACGTAAATACATTTTATTCCCACAATTTTATGTCCCAGTTTTATCACCCCATGCCAATTACCTAATGTGATCCTGGGACTCTGTACACACCCTCCACTAACCTGGGGAGGCAACAGACTGGGCCTCATGCTTCCTTCAATGCATGAGGAGTCCAAGCTGCATTCTTTAGCGGACACAGGGGGGGAAATGTGAGGGTACCACTACCTACCCTAGGAGACACAGGGAGAACATGCATGCAAACATGAAGCAGTATTTTAATTGATCTGGAGGGACTAATCTCCGTCGAGTTATTGACCACACGTATGGCTTCAGTAGAAATAACCGCAGGGCCTCTGTGTGTGTGTGTGTGTGTGTGTGTGTGTGTGTGTGTGTGTGTGTGTGTGTGTGTGTGTGTGTGTGTGTGTGTGTGTGTGTGTGTGTGTGTGTGTGTGTGTGTGTGTGTGTGTGTGTGTGTGTGTGTGTGTGTGTGTGTGTGCGTGTGTCTTGCTGTGTAGAACCGTCAGCTACTGAAGGACAGCTTCATGGTGGAGCTGGTGGAGGGAGCCAGGAAGCTACGGCACGTCTTCCTCTTCACAGACCTGCTGCTCTGCACCAAACTCAAGAAGCAGATGGGAGGGTAAGGATAAGGGTTTCGCCCCAATAGAGTAGGGGTGGTATTTTTCCCCAAAAAACATTCCTTGGGTTAAAATCGGCCATAGAAACCATGGGAAATGTGATGATTTCAGCACATTTGGGCAAGTATCTATGGCCGTTTTTAGGCCAAGGAATGTTTTTTGGGCAAAACTAATGCTTGGGATGGATTCAGAAGCATGAAAAAACCCTAGTTTGACATGTCACATGTGCTTATTATATTTTTTTAATTATCACATTATATGGGATGTTATGGGTAAATATTTTCTGGGCAAAAATAAAAAATGTAAACCACTTTTTTCATGTTCCATAGGGTTCATAGAACAGAAAAAACATGGTTTACAAAAATCTTCACGAAACGTTCACTTAAAGATGGAGTGCCATGATTTTTTTTCTACCCTAAAACATGATCATCAGGTATTAATGTTGTATGAAAAGTAAGATTTTTTTCTCAAAAAGTGCACAGTGTTTGTTAAACTGTCATTCTTATGATTCCACCCTACCAGTTCATTAAGTTTGCCTGGTGGGTGGTGATGGGTGGAGATCCACCTGAACTGAAGCCACGCTTACAGCTTTAGTTGCATGATAAAGGGGGAGGGGTTAGGGGAGGGGCTGAACATGTGATGTCACTATATTGACGTTTTTTTCATTGGCACATTTGGCTGGAAAGGTTCAGCCCCCAGGAAGAAACCCTAAATACAAAAGGGAAGACATCATTGCACATACAGAACACACAAAGGGGTCTATTTACATACTGTCGCCTCTTAAACATGTACAAAATTGGAAAAAAATATAAAAATCATGGCATCCCCTCTTTAAATACACAATGACGTGTTGTTTCTGCTGCCGTCGGCTGCAGCAAGAGCCAGCAGTACGACAGCAAGTGGTACATCCCGCTGTCGGAGCTGAGCTGGCAGTGTCCCGAGGAGGCCGAGCCGCTCACCATCCCCCAGGTGCCCGACGAGGAGCTGGACGCCATGAAGGTGAAGATCTCCCACCTCCGCAGCGAGATCCAGAGAGAGAAGGTAGGCCTACATGTCCGCGTGGTTGTTCTTTATCGTGCCGGGAACTTATCCTCTACAGTAGTGGTTTTTCAACCTTTTTGACACCCAGGGCCCACCATTTATTCTGCATTTGAGCCACGGAGGAGGACCACCATTTGATGACATTTTAGCCCCCACAGACCCCATAAACTAAAGATTTGTTTTGCTTTTTGTCCACAATTCCAGGATGGATTTCACAAACATAACAGGCAAACATACAGATCAAAATGACCATTAATCTTCTACATTCTGTAGTTGTGTAGACTTGGGATAATTCACATGATGAATATTTTAACTCTTGAGAGCATAAACATGGACCAAATGGACCCGTAAGGGTCCGTTTGGTTTACCCTGAATCTAGGGTTTATTGACCCAAGGGTCACCACACTCTATAGTAGAGAGCATTAGCCAAAAAAGAAAAAAAAAAACAATATTTGAATTAAGTGAAATCACTTACTATACCTTTAAAATAACATGAGAAATATCCCCTAGTCCCATACAATCGATACTTCTGTCCCTCAAAGCTCACAGCTTAGATCTGGCCAGCTTGGACAGCAGATCTACAAGCTCTCAACATGCCATACAGCAACGAGTTATGGGTTTGTAGATTGCTTATTTTGATTAAAAAATAGATTGTAAATGGTTGAAGCCTGTGCCATTATTTTAATGCTGCTGAATTTATGAATGAAATGAACCGTATTCTAACCATATCAAATGAAAAGGGAGTCAAAAGCAGCAATTTGTAAAACTGACAAAATACGCCTCCTAAAGTCGCTAAAGTGGGACTTCTCTAAAACACTGCTTTACAACCAGTGGTCCGGGGACCACCAGTGGTCCTTGAGAGAGTTCCAGGTAGTCACCAGCTAAATGATGGACAGTTGGTTAACCAGATGTAACTCTTTGAGAGCATAAAAATGACATGAAACCAAATGGTCCATTTGGTTTCATGTTTACACTCTCAAGAGTTAAACTAGAGAACTAGAGAACCTAGAAGATTAATGGTCATTCTGATCTGTATGTTTGACTGTTTTGTTTCCCCAAATCCAATCCAGCCTGGACAAAAGCAATAGAAATCTTTAGTTTTGTGTTTGTTGGGGCTAAAAATGTCATCAAATGTTGGTCCGTGTTGTCGAATAAATAGCGGGCCCTGGTATCGAAAGGTTGAAAACCACTGCTCTAAAAGACCCTCCACGCATCCCGGGACCCATTAGATTGAAACTCTAATGAACTTCTAAGTAACCCCCTTTTGAATGTTTGTTTTTCAGAGAGCCAACAAAGGCTCTAAGGTGCTGGAGCGTCTCAGGAAGAAGCTGTCGGAGCAGGAGTCTCTGCTGCTGCTCACCAGCCCCGGCACGGCCCTCAGACTGCACAGCAGGAGCGGCAAGGTCAGTCACCAGTCCACCACACATACTGTACTGTAGCCTGGCACGGAGCAGACTAATAGCACTGCAGAGAGATTAGTCTGGACAAAGTCAGATTTCGAAGACTTGCACAGGGGCGTTTTTTTGCCAGGGGCACCATGAGGGGATCATAGAGGACTTGTCCTCTATGACTAGAATTGAATATCTAAAACACATATAATATGTTCTTTAGTTTAAAAATAGTTCATATTTTTATCCCTTGGGAATCACCGTGTTACTGTGCCTGTCATAGGTCTCCAGGCAAGATTTTCCAGGGCTCCAGGGAAAATCTTGCCTGGGACTCCATATTGCTTAGAAACGCCGCTGAGTCTGGAGTCAGATTGCAAAGACTTGCAGACCTGGCCGCGACCAGGTTGCATGTTCGTCCGTCTCATATTTCATAACGTCCGCCTCCAACTCCATTGGGATCCATTTAAAACAAAAACTGCCAACGTTGTTTTCTCAAAATAATCCATTCTTTTTTTGTGAAAAGCACACTCAATGTAGATCCTTCTTATAGTGATTTTTACTGTTATCGTGGGCAAGATTCCAACGATTGATACGAGAGCGAACAAAACAACCTCACCCCTAGAACAGCCGTGTTTACTTCCTGTCTCAAGTCTCATGTGCGGAAAAACACTGGAAGGTCTTGAATGCATGTACTGTATGTATAGCATGGCTCTGTGCAGTAGCCTAGCGCATACCGGTATGACCAACATATGCATTTCCTCTCCATTCTGTTTGTTCCTCTAAAATAGAGTATAGTGTCCTTCTGCCCTTGTGTCAAACCACACTTTAATTTGTGCTGCTCTGCTGTGTATATTTCAGAGCTATAGTTTCTTGATCGCATCTGACTACGAACGTGCTGAGTGGAAGGAGATGATCCAGGAACAGCAGAAGAAATGTAAGGCTTCCTTTTTATCAAATGTGTATCATAATATGGCCTTTTTGGAAATTATTGCTCCACTCCGGTCTGTGTCCCCTTTTTTGCCCATATATGGAGTTCTTTGTGGAGATGTGGAGTCCATGCAGACGTCAGAACGTGATAGTCAGGACAGACAGCCAGAGCAGAGGCTTTTGTGCTGTTTCTGGACAACCGTGCATCCGAGAGTCTCGTTGTAATACTGTTTGTTATTGGTGTCCAGCCTTGCAAAAAAAGTAACAAGCTGTAAAGATCATGACCTTTTTAACTTGATCTGTGTTTTTACTCATACTGTGCATGGGGGGGGGGGGGGGGGGGGGGGGGGCGACTAACAAAAACAAAAGTAGTGAGATGTGACCTTTTAAGGATGTTTGTTGTTTTGTGCGTATGTTGGCTGTGGTCCAAGCAGCACATTCCAGAGGCATAGAACGCATTTAGACCTCAGAATACAAGAGATTCTACAAAAAAAAAGTCTTCTAAATCATGGCAGTTTTCTGAAAAGAAATGTTTCTTTTATCAGTGGCTCTCAAAGGTTTCATCAACAACCCCCCCAAAAAACTAAAAAAATAAAAAAATAATTGTCCACCAAAAATATGTTGTGTCAGAGATCATTTGAGTTAACAATGTTCGCTCTGATGGAGAATACGCAGTAATGTTCAAAGATAGTGGTTCTACAAGCTCGCAGATCTGCTATTTTTCAATAGCTAATGTATAACATAATGCTTAAAAACACCAAAAGGGTGGCATGTACACACACATACAAATGCTCACTGAAGGGATTGTGACATTAAAAAAAAAAAAAAAAATAAAAAAAAAAAAACTTCCAAAACCCACAGAAAACTCTAGAGTACAGAAAACAGTTTTCTGGGTATAACTGAGATCATAAGAAGAAGAAAAATGAAATCAAACAAAAACAACACCTTTAAATATACTAAACTCTCTGTGACTGGCAATGTCCAATCCAATGGCTTTTTTTTTTTCTTCTTCCAGGTTTGAAGAGTTTCTCTTTGACGTCCATGGAATTGCAAATGCTGACCAATTCCTGTGTCAAACTGCAGACCGTTCACCACATCCCGCTCACCGCTAACAAAGAAGGTATGCCTGTCACTGCCATTCTCTCCGCCCAATGTCGTTTTTGGCAGGGAAAGGGTTAAGAGCTAAATGCCTAAATTGGAAATTGTGTGCGTGTGTGTGCCTGGCTGTATGCGTGTGTATGTGTGCATGTGTGCGTGTGTGTGAAAGAGAAAGAGAGAGAGAGAGAGCAATAAAGAGACCTAGAGACAGATACTGTGTACACCCGCAATACGCAGTACACTGTAGTATTCCTGTGTTCAGGGCCTAGGAACGTTTTCCACTGCTGTCTCAGGCCTGATTTAACAGAAATTATAGATCACGGAGATATAATTTATGGATGCCCCGACCGCACGGCCTTCATGTTTAAACGTTCCCAGTCGGTCGGCTGGTTAATTCCCCAACATGCAACGAATAGACGTGGAAATGTTGTAATGACGACGGTGACAAGCAGTGTCGTTTTTGACAGCAAATTTTGAGTAGTCCCTTTGAATGGGCTGAATAGTTTTTGTTACATTTTAAAAGATAATAGAGGCAACCTTATAGCCAAAAACCCAAAATAGATATATAGCTATATTTTTTTGCCTTTCCCCCTCTACTTTGCTCTCGAACCCAAAACCAAGGATTTTCTAGTTTTTGTCCACAATTTAGTAGAGATAACTGGCGAAATGCTTGTCAAAATGACAATTCTTCTACATTTCTATATGTGTAGAACTGTAGATTCTTGAAAATTAAGCAATTCAAATGGATTTGGTTACATTTTACAATCTCAGGAGTTACAGATCTATAAGGGTCCATTTGGTTACCAACTATCCATCATTTAGCTGGGGACCACCTGGAATCCTCTCACGGACCACTGGTGGTCCTCGGACCACCTGTTGAAAAACCCCCGGTCTAGACTTATATGTATGTATGTATTTCGTTTTGGGTCTGGGGTGGCTAAATATGCCACCAAATGGGCCTTGATATTTTAAAAAGGGGTTGAAAACTACTGGGGTCAGTGCATCATGGTACACGGCTCTTCTATTCTCAAACCTTCTTCCCATGTTTGAAAGCGCTCCAGCGTAAACAGAACACGGCACACCTCTCTGAAGCTCTCCCTAACCCCCGCCTTGTGTCTGTCTGTTATTATTTATTCCTTCCAGAGGACGAATCCCCCGGACTCCACGGCTTCTTGAATGTAATTGTCCACTCCGCCTCCGGCCTCAAACAGAGCTTGAGTGAGTCACGGCTAACTACTCCAGATCACCAACCTTTTAGCCTCCGTATAGCAGAAACCAACAGCAAAGAAAAGGAGATTAACCCTCAATACAACAGTACATCCCCCCATTCCTGCGCACATAAACAATCTACGAACATTCTGCCAAACTAGGGCTGCATGAGCTTGTTATGTCGTAGACACATTCTTTTGAGATAGAGATGATGTCCCGAATGATGCTGTATATCGCTATGGCTAAAACTACTGGAACAGCACCTATTTGGTCACATCGGGTCATTTCAGCTCGTTTTTGGTTACAGGACTTTTATTAGTCAAGTAAAGCATCAATAATAACATCAGTTGTTGTTGAAGGTGCAACACGCAGCATGCATAAAGCTAAAGGTCTGACTCAGAGAGTTTTCTGTTTTCAATGATGAAATGCTGTTGGTTTAGTGGTGACACAGCTGTAGTTAGTTAGTAGCAGTAGTAGTGTTTCACATCATTTTAACTATGGGCACTTTAATTTGAAATATCTTGGGTTGTTTTGCATGCCATCATGTTTGGTGGGGCAGACTGGGCATTTAGGGGGGCATTGCCCATGCCTAGATCCGCCCCTGATTGGAATCGGATGACAACCTGGAATTTAGTGTCATGGACTAGAATCTAGTGTCGGGAACTAGAATCTAGTGTCAGAAACTGGAATCTAACTTCAGAAACTGCAATCTACTGAGAGGAACTAGAATCTACCGTGGGGGACTAGAATCTAGCATGAGGTACTAGAATCTAGCGTCGGAAACTAGAATCTAGCATCAGAAAGTAAGTAGGCAGGAAATGAGGTTATACTGCACATTTTTCAGCCAACTGTCACACTTGGAGCCTGTTATGTTGTATTCTATCCCTTTCATAATGTCATTCTCCTCTGTTCTTTTAGATCTGTACTGCACATTAGAGGTGGATTCTTTTGGCTTCTTCGTAAACAAGGCCAAGACGAGAGTCTATCGCTACACCACCGAGCCCAAATGGAACGAGGTAAAAAGACAACCGCCGACCAGTATGGAAAGACACTTGGTCTGCACACAGAAAATAGCAGATCTACAAGCTCATAGCGCGCCGCAGCACGACTGCAGATGCAGTTGTCTCAAAATCATAAAGGAAAGCACACAAGGAAAAACAAAAACATACAGTAAATCATTAACGAAGAGTTGACAGAAACGACAGAAACTAATACACTTTGTTTTGAATCTATCGGTTCATCCTCATCAAGCGGAACGGGTTTCAGCCTTATTAGCTTTGTCTACACAAATTACGTTTTCACTGAACGCATTATGAGCAAGAAATATATTCTTAGGGCTCCATTTTCGTTCTAAACCCCTTATCCCTTAACCTCTTTGCTAAAACTATTAAAAAAACATTTTTCAATAGTTTAAATGGCCAGTCTACAAGCTCACAATGTGTCAATAGATTGGCACATACTACTATTCCAAGTACTATTCCAAAAATGTTTTTCAAAATAGTAAAAATAAATTATAAGGGGTTTAGCATAAGGGGTTTAGATGGTAACGAAAATGGAGCCCTTAGTCTCTGTCGTTTTTGTGGACGACCACTCGTTTTTCTAGCAGTTTTCCATGATTGGACACTTTGAAATATCTCTTTTTGCAACAATGCTGCACAGTATGCACAAATCCAATATTTCCATTGTAACTTTTATCTGTATTTGGCCATGGGCCCTCATCTGATCGGCTAAATTCAGCATGCAATCAGGTGTAAAATCAGTCATACTGGATCTCTGTAGTCCACCAGTCCCAGCCTAACATTTTACTCTAGTTGTTTTCCTTGTTGACAAAAATGACAGACTATATTTAGTCTTAGTTTCAGTTGTGGTGGCTTGACCTCCAGGTACCGTAGTCAGTGAACAAACGGTAGTCGACAAACATTGTTTTTGTCAAGGTTTTCAGCCCAAAAAAGGGCCTCTTCCCAGGGACGGATGTAACATTTCCCAATTGGGGGGGGGCAGAAGAAAATGGTAAGGTGGCAGCTTCATCGCCCGTGCCACTTCGCGCCACGGGCGATGAAGCCGTCCCCATACCATTTTCAGCAGTGTTTCAAATACTTTTAAATATAAGCACTGAAATATCTAGGGTTGTTTTGCATGCCATCATGTTTGGTGGGCCAGACTGGGCATTTAGGGGGGCATTGCGCCCCCCATGCCTATGCCTAGATCTGCCCCTGCCTCTTCCTGAGTACGTTGCTCTGACTGCAGCGAAGTGGAAATAGCGCCGGCTGATGTTTTGAAGCCGCTGCAGCCGCTGACGACGATGACTCACACGCTGAAATGCCAAGTGAACCAACGCGGAGTGCGTGTGCGTGCGTGCGTGCGTGTGTGTGTGTGTGTGTGCACGCCCTGGAACGACGTGCGCGCCGCATGCAGCCACTGTAGCGCGCTTCCTTACGTAATTAGTTAATCTTAATAAGCCTGGATATCAGCTGTGCGGTGTGATGCTCGTGTGCGACGCGTCAAACCAACCAGAACCACTTCAAACCAGCTGTCATCTGAGTGAAGCTGAAACTGTCAGACAGACAGACAGACAGACATACATACAGACAGACAGACAGACAGACAAACAGACACGCGCATACACACACATGGAGAGAGAGAGAGAGAGAGAGAGAGAGAGAGAGAGAGAGAGATGGAGTGAGAGAGAGAGAGAGAGAGAGAGAGAGAGAGAGAGAGAGAGAGAGAGAGAGAGAGAGAGAGAGAGAGAGAGAGAGAGAGAGAGAGAGAGAGAGAGAGAGAGAGAGAGAGAGAGAGACTTTTGGACTGGATTGCATTTTCCTTTCCATCCTCTGTCTCATCTCATTTCATCATCCATCTCCCTGTCTTTCCTTTGCATTTTATTTTATTTTATTTGTTAAGCTTTAAGTACCAATGCCACGCCAGAAATGTCACGTTTTGGAAAAGCAAATAAAAGAAATAATGCAGGGGTTTTCAACCTTTTTGACCTTTTTTCAACCTTTTTGACCATTTATTCAGCATTGGAGCCATTTTTTACGTTCTCAAGAGTTACATCTGATTAAAACAACTTAGCTGGGGACCATGTGGAACCCTCTCAAGGACCACTGGTGGTCCCCGGACCACCTGTTGAAAACCCCTGACATAATGCATCATACACACACATCCAGGCACAAACATGTGACATAACCAAACATGTGCAAGTGGTTGGACTGTACACCTAAGATAATCCTACTAAAAACTAGAGCCAATTTCAGTCTGGACTGCAAGTCGTTCCATGACTGTGGGCCAAAGAGCGTCAGACATCGTCACTCTTTTCGTTTCCCCTGTGTGAAATGTGTTCATCCACTGCCTTTATTACATCGAAAACAAAATAAAAACCTACCATGACTTTACCAAAACTTGGACTAAGTATATCAGCAATTTCGTCAAACAAATAAAAAACTAGACTGAAATCTCGGATAGTGGAGAAACAGATCCAGTAGAACTAGAAGACAAGTCTGTTTAATTCTTGGCTGTACACTGTATGTTGATTGTTGAACATAGCAGTTGGGAGCTTCTAGCCCTGCTATTTTCAGCACGCAACCGAGTCTAAAATCAGCCCATTATGACTCTAAAATCATGTTTAGTCGAGTAAATAAACAGTAGATTTAGTCTAGGACTAAAAATCTAAATTTGCTAGTTTGCTACACTGACAATGTGCAACAACGAAAAAAGGCCCCTTAAATTAAAGGGACCATGTTTGGTGGGACAGTCAGGGCATTGAGGGGGGACTATATCCGGCCCTGTCCTGGACTGCTATTCCCATAATGCATTGATGCACTGCTCTTCCTTGTGAAGAGGTGCGAGGGCTGCATGACTGAGACAACCTAGTAGTCCAGGACGTAAGGCAGCCGAGAGTCTGCAACGTCGTGGACACTTTACAATTATAAAAACACATTACCCACCTATAAAACCAAAAACAAACCAGGAAACACCATGAACCAAACCTATAACCACCTAGCTACCAGGGGCGGATGTAACATTTCCCTATTGAAGGGGCGGGAGAAAAATGGTATGGTGGCGGCTTCATCACCCATGTCGCTTCGCGACACGGGCTATGACGCCGTACACATTCCATTTTCAGTTACAGGACTTTTTTTAGGCAACTTGTTGTTGAAGTTGCAACAGACACGCAGCATGCATAAAGCTAAAGGTCTGACTCAGAGAGTTTTCTGTTTTCAATGATGAAATGCTGTTGGTTTAGTGGTGACACAGCTGTAGTTAGTTAGTAGCAGTAGTAGTGTTTCAAATCATTTTCAATATAAGCACTTTATATTTATATCTTGGGTTGTTTTGCATGCCATCATGTTTGGTGGGGCAGACAGGGCATTTAGGGGGGCTCCCATGCCCATACCTAGATCCGCCCCTGACCTGTGGTGTGGTCCTCCTCAGGAGTTTGAGATAGAACTGGAGGGCTCCCAGACCCTGAGGCTGCTCTGCTTCGAGAAGTGCTACAACAAGAAACAGAACAAGGAGGACTGGGAGAGCGCCGACCGCATCATGGGGAAGGGACAGATCTCTGTGAGTATGCACACACACACACACACACGCACGCACGCGCGCGCGCACACACACACACACACACACGCGCGCGCGCATGAACGCACAGGCGCACGCACAAGCACACACACAGTATACCGGTGTTTCAATGACGTCACCCTCCTCAGCAGCGACACCATGAGGCAGCACACACACACACACACACACACACGCACACGCACACGCACACACACGCATCAGAAAGAAATGCTGCGTTCTTGGACCCCCCCATGCGTGTATGCATGCACACCCACACGCACCCACATGCGCACACACAGACACACAAGCACACACACACACACACACATGTACCCGTATTTCAATGACGTCACCCTCCTCAGCAGCGACACCATGAGGCATCACACACACACACACATGCATGTGTGTGTGCACGCGCGCACACACACACACACACACACACACACACATACACACATGCATATAACATGCACAGTGGTGGCATTCCTACAAATCTAGTGTTTTTGTTATTTTATAGATTTTTTTGTAGTAGAATTAAAATATTTAGAAATTGGAGTGCACTGTATCGCAAAATGTTACTTAAGTACTGTACCTTAGTAAACATACTCTCCACCCACGCATATACAACATCGTACACACGTTACCGTTGACAGACGCCACGCGAAATCCACAATCTGGCTTCAAAACAACAGTACCAAATGTGATGCATATGAAACACAATAACTTAATTGGATTAATTGTGTTATGATGTAATGGGGGGGGAGGGGGGGGGAGGGGGCTTTTGTGCTGCATGGTAAGCATGTCAGGCTTACTGTGTTGTCATCGATGTACAGTCATGAGGCCAAATAATGTGCAATGTACACTGTGTTACTATCTGAAAAAGAGAGTGTGTGTGTATGGAGCGGGGGGGGGGGGGTCTTTATGTGTGCAATATGTGTAGGGCAGGGGTGCCCACACTTTTCGTGGTGATTTTCGCGGAAATCGTGGTGATGGTGTTACTTGCTGTTATAGTGTTTAAGAATAATGCGCTTAAAATGAAAAATAGAGAATTGGAAGGTTGTCTTGTATATGCTACTGCTGATGTTTGAAAACAGTATTTGTTTTGAGTTGGTTTGAGTTGACAGTTTGTGATGTTGAGTTTAGTCTCCTGCACCCCAAACTAAGAACTTTCACATTTCTGTCCACAATTGTGAAAGAGAACTGGCAAAACATTGGTCAAAATAACAATAATTCATTTTCTAATTGCATGGACTCTTGAGAGTGTAACTCTTGAGAGTGTAAAATGAAACCAAATGGACCCGTAAGGGCCCATTTGGTTTCATTTTAACACACTCAGGAGTTACAGATCTATGGGTACTGTCGTGATCTACCTGCACGGTCTCTGTGATCTACTGGAAGATCACGATCTACCGTTTGGACACCACTGGTGTAGGGTGTAGCGATATAGAAATTATCGAAATATCGATTTTAATTTACAGTAACAAATTGGCTGTTATTGGCTGTTTCCCCCTATCCCAACCTAAATCCTAGAATGGGGATATGGGATGTTGTTGTTCAAAAATCCAAACTACAACTGTGTGTTGCCCAGCGTTCATTTCACTCTGAGCACGTACAAATGGAACCAAATGAACCCCATCCTGAGCCAGACGTCGTTGAGACTAGTCGGGTTATGTAAGGGTGAGGTGGGAGGTGTGGGGGTGGGGGGGTGACAGCCCGGCCATCCGGCCCCCCTGGGAGACGGCGGCCATAATTCATGCGTTTAAAATGCCAGGCAGGGTCCTGCATATTCAGACAGTCACACCACCACCACCACCACCAACACAAATCATTGTTCACACTCGACAGCACCAGAGACTGTATACGTACAGGAAAGAAGGAGGGGGTGGGGGGTGGTGGGGAAAAAAAGGCATTGTCCGGGAAAAGTAGCCATGATGCTTGACTGGTCCCAGGTTGAATGGATTTGGCAAACGCTGTTGCCAAGGTAACCCCCCCACCCGCACCCCACCCCCCACTCCAACCCCGGCATTAGCACCAGAGTCATTCAGAATTGACAGCATGAGAGAGAGAGAGAGAGAGAGAGAGAGAGAGAGAGAGAGAGAGAGAGAGAGAGAGAGAGAGAGAGAGACTGTGGGGGAGCAGTAATTCTGCGTTCACAACACCGTCAGACACAAAAGATATAAAATGACACGGCTTATTTGCACATCAGCAGGCCCGGATGTAACATTTCCCAATTGGGGGTGCAAGCGAAAACCATTACCAACCATTACCAAATACCATTACCATCGCCCGTGTCGCTTCGTGCCACGGGCGATGGGTCTTTTATTAGTCAAGCAAAGCATCAATAATAACATCAGTTATTGTTGAAGTTGCAACAGACACACAGCATGCATAAAGCTAAAGGTCTGACTCAGAGAGTTTTCTGTTTTCAATGATGAAATGCTGTTGGTTTGGTGGTGTCTCAAGGGTAGTTAATTAGTAGCGTAGTGTTTCCAATCATTTTAAATATTCCATAGGCACTTTAATTTGAAATATCTTTCTATCACTGAAAAAAGGAATGCTAGTACAGCCTGCGTTTTTCCAGGGGGAGGTCACTTTTAGAGCAGTGGCGTTTTTTTTTTAACCAGTGGTCCGGGGACCACCACCGTGGTCCTGGCTTGAGAGAGAGGTGCCAGGTGGGGTCCCCAGCTAAATGACCCGGGATTTGTCATCCAAAAGAACCGCAATATACTGTTATAATTACATGCGGTCCAGAAAAACCTTAGTCAGATGGTATTTCTGTCAATTACCAGACTGGTAAAATGAAAGCAAATGGTGCAAATGGTGCTTGCTTTATGGGCAAATTCTCCTCTTGTACCTCAGGGCTTTTCTTCTCATATTTTTTGTGGGGGGGGGGGGGAGTCCAGAATGGGTTTTCTTTCTAAAAAAAAAAACATTCTGGCAGCCTGCCGATAACATCGTCTCTAGCGTTCCAAGCCTGCTTACACCACTGTTTTTGCGCCGCCCCCCGCAAAGAGCTTTAGTTTTTCCGATAAAGTCACGTTGTATTAAGACGGCGACGGGGTCCGGGCGGCCGTTTGATTAAGACTCACCTGTGGCGTCCCTGTCGAAGTTAGGGTTAAGTTAGTGTCAGTAATATCATGTCAACCAGCTCAGTGGCCTTGCGGTCAGAGCAGTGGTTTTCAAACCGGTGGTCCAGGGATCCACCAGTGTTCCTGGAGAGGGTTCCAGGTGGTCCCCAGGCTAAATGATAGAGAGTTGGTTAACCAGATGTACCCTTGTGGGTCCATTCGGTAATGTTTACACTCTTGAGAGTGTAAACATGAAACATGTAAAGATTTAGGCGGGTGTAAAGATAAGGCGGGGGGCTCCAGGGAAAATCTTGCCTGGGGCTCCAAATTGCTTATAAACGCCACTGGAGGCAGGGCTGTGGAGCAGATGTATTGCTGCAGGATGGCAGACCAGGCTAGCCAGGGGGAGCTCTGCTTTGATCCACATTATCCTGCAGTGTGTGTTCATGTTCCTTCAACTCCCCAGTCCCCACTGTGATGCTGTAATGTTCTCTTTGTGTGTGTGTGTGTGTGTGTGTGTGTGTGTGTGTGTGTGTGTGTGTGTGTGTGTGTGTGTGTGTGTGTGTGTGTGTGTGTGTGTGTGTGTGTGTGTGTGTGTGTGTGTGTGTTTGTGTGTGTGTGTGTGTTACTATATACTCGTGAGGGTCAAAGGTCTCCACAAAGTGTTGTTGGTTTTCAACCATTTTGATACCAGGCCACTATTTATTCATTCAGCTATTTGAGTCACGGACCACCATTTGAGGACATTTTACTCCTACAGACCCCAAAAGCTCAAGATTTCCTTTGCTTTTTTCCACATTTTCCAGGCTGGATTTGGGAAACAAAACAGGCAAACGGATCAATAATGACGATTAATCTTCTACATTCTCTAGTTGTGTAGGGGTTAATTCAGACAGTGAATATTATAACTCTTGAGAGCTTAATTTTTTTACACTCTCAAACAGTTACAACTTTCCATCATTTAGCCTGGGGACCACCTGGAACCCCTCAAGGATCACTGGTGGTCCCCAAACCAGTGGCTGAAACCTATGTGTTATAGAATTGGAGAATCAGACATTTGCGTTGCCTGGGTGTTGAACTACGCTATCTCTGAATGGCCAGCGCAAATGCTACAATGTTTTTTCCTGGTTTGAATGGGTTAGGTGTACAATTAGGAAGAGCTAGGGTTAAATTTGGATTTTTTGGGGATTTTCTTTTTGTCCATTCTGGACACCGGGGATAACCCCTTTTTTGGAGTTCTGTACAGTATGTACAGTATTCATGAATTGTAGAGAGACAGAGAGAAATCAGTAACATAACACACACACACACATTCAAGGTGGTAGTGATAATATGAAGCTCGAGTGGAGTGGTTTTCAACCTTTTTGATACCAGGGGCCACCATTTATTCAGGATTTGGTGCCACGGACCACCATTTGATGACATTTTAGCCCCACAGACCCCAAAACTGCTGGATTTGGGAAACAAAACAAAACTCTTCTACAACAAAACAAAACTCTTCTACAACAAAACAAAACTGTTCTACATTCTCTAGTTACACGCACCTGACCCTTAGTGTACTGAACGCGTTTTGGTGTTCTAAGCATTATGTTTTAACTATTGAAAAATAGCAGATCTACAAGCTCATAGCGCGCCACCGAGTGGCGCGCTATGAGCTTGTATCTCTGCTATTTTTGAAAAATCGTGAAAACGTGGTGAAATCTTTGAATATTATGTTATTCAGAAACTAGATAGGACACAATGGGTTAACCAACTTTCCGTCATTTAGCTGGGGACCACCTGGAACTCTCTCAAGGACCACGGGTGGTCCCCGGACCACTGGTTGAAACAACTGCTCCACTGTATGTGATTGATGGATTGACTGATTGACTGATTGACTGACTGACTGATTGATTGATTGATTGATTGATTGATTGTGACACTGCCTACCGGTACATCACTGTTTTTTAACTCTTTTTGAAGTTGGTCCATTTGGTTTCATTTTACACTCTCTAGAGTTAAAGACCTATCTGGAACATTCTCAAGGACCACTGGTTTAAAACCACTGCGCTATAACATTGTTTCGCCTACTACTTTGTCCCCCTCGCAATTATTGTTATTTCCAAAGTATTTCCCAATGATAAAATAAGAAATAATTCACTGTTTTCCATAAATGATATAGGAAAAAACAACTAACAACTACGGTAGGATCCCATAAAACATACAGAAAATGGTTGACATTGCGGTTCACTGTCAAACATAATTTTGCATATTACATTTTCTATATTTTTCAACATTACAAAAAAGCATGGCAAAAAGAAAACGATTAAGCTATGATTATATCAAAATCAATAAATACCACTTGGATTGCAGCCAACCTTTGTAATAATAATAATAATAATAATAATATTCCCAGATGCATATAAAAGTGGATGCTGCCTGGTAGCATTTGGCACATGCACTGGAACTCAATAATAGTACTAAACTCATATCTGTGTTTTTTCATTATTATTTATTCTTTGCCTTATAATAATTATATACAAGTGGTACCCCAATATACCCCCAATGTTCAAACCCCCATCATTTACCATGATGGTATGTATAAAATACATACTGTAGCCTATAATAACCTAAGAAAACATTTGAGCGATAAGTATTGACTGTCATAGATTGACTGGCGTATGGGAGTCCTATAACTGCCCTATTGTTCACTACCACTCAATGAAACATGGGCGCACTGCTCCCTCTAGTGGCCTCTATGGTAATATCCACGTACAGCATAACAATGACGTCAGCCTAAACAGCAGTGGACTGACAGCAGAGACTGACATTTACTGGAGTACTGTAATTAAAGGGGATTTTCACCCATTTTCAACATTTTACTGTGTCATTATTAGTATACCTTAGAGATGGTGTGTGGAAATATATTTTTTAAAAAGTGTTTTCTAGAAATGGAGAAATCATTAAAAATCAGTAACATGGTGAAACACATTTTGATGGTTTCATCCAGATGTGTATCACCATATTGAAAATAGGTGGAACTCTCCTTTTTCCCTAAGTAAACACGTATAACTATAGCTCCTCCACGATTCTTAATGATTATGCATTGTTCTGCTTCTTCCATTCAGCTGGAGCCTCAGATCCTCCAAGGCAAAGACTGGCAGAGAACGGTCATTCCTATGAACGGGGTGAGTGGATTACACTGTGTGTGCTTGTGCAGACTCTTTACTCTTTACAGAAGATTTAGATTTAGTCTACTGGGAATTCCATAAACCCAGAAACAGTTGTATGTTGAGAAATGTAGTTATTCGCAGGATATGGGTCCACATCATGAACATCCTCTAGGCACAAATAACCTAAATTGAATTGTTTAACCCATTTCGTCCTGACATTGTAGAATAGATTATACAAAACATTTGCTCTGAAAGAACATACTGAAAGATTTGTGCTGCATCCTCTCATTCTCCCCCAAAATAGCAGGCGTTCAGGGCTCATAGCGCGCTAAACATGTTTTTCTGAGCTGCAGAAAAAAAAAAAGCTTATCTGCAAGTTCACAGAATCACAACAGATGTGTGGTTAATCTACGGTGACTTACTTCTCGTCTTCCCCTGTTGTTTCAGATTGAGGTGAAACTTTCCATCAAGTTCACCAGCCGAGAGTTCAGCCTGAAGAGGATGCCTTCACGGAAACCCATGGGTGTGTTCGGCGTCAAGATCTCCACAGTGACGAAGTGAGTAAAGAGGCACTCAGGTAGCCTTAAAGCCAAAATAGTATACGCCAATTTACCCCACATCTCAACCCTCCCAAATCTCCAGCATGGCAAGTTATGACAAAATTGATGATCTGCCGAAATATGTGACCATCTCGTGGACTCAAGTTATATCATCGTAACACTGATAGGTTGAACTCTGTAGCCTGACTCTCGTTGAAATACCGTAATTTCCGGACTATAAGCCGCACCAGGTTTTTTCCATGTATAAGTCGCACCTGGCTATAAGCCGCACTAGACAACAAGCTTCATGTTAGCAGTGGTTTTCAACCTTTTTGATCCCAGGGCCCACTATTTATTCAGCATTTGAGCTACAGACCACCATTTGGCAACCTTTTCACTCCAGAGAACCCAAAACTAAAGATTTCTTTTGCTTTTGTCCAAGAAACTGTATTTTTAGTCTTAAGTAATATATTACTCTCCTAAGTAATATTGCCCAACACAGGGCAAAAGAAAGCACTCTGTCATAAAGTCCTTATTTCAACAGAATAGTTCCACTCACACACATAACAGCAGCACCATATACAGTAGTTGAGTCTAATGGTGGCGCAGAGCACCATCTAGAGGCTGATTTTGGAATCACTAAGTGTGAAGAGAGAGCCAGCCATGTGTTTTCTTGCACTCACCTGTGCCTCTGCCGCTGTCCGTTTTCAGGCGGGAGCGCTCCAAGGTGCCCTACATTGTTCGCCAGTGCCTTGAGGAGATTGAGAGGAGGGGCATGGAGGAGGTGGGCATCTACCGCGTGTCGGGAGTGGCCACCGACATCCAGGCCCTGAAGGCTGCCTTCGACACTAGTGAGTAGGAACTGATCTTGAAGCCTGTTTCGCCCTGATATTGTAGATTCTACAAAACAATCGCTCTGAGAGAACGTATTGAAAGATTCGTGCTCATGCGTTGTGCTCGCATTCTCTCCAAAAATAGCAGGCGTCCGCGGCTCATAGCGCGCCACTCTGTGGCGCGCTATGAGTCGTGAACGCCTGCTATTTTTTCAATGAAAGTTAACACAATACAGAATGGTTTAACGGTTGTGTAGGTGGTTCCCAAAACCTACTGCACATCAGAGGTCCACAAATTGACACTAATTTTGTAAACCCCCATTTGAAAACTACTATTGTATGTGCACCCATGAGTGAGGATTTTTTTTTACAGCTCTGTGCGTTTTTTTTTATTATTATTTCAAGGACCCTCTAGTTTGAAATGCATTAGTCTACAGAAGACCATTTAATGACATTTTTTGTTTCTGGGAGAATGTACAAATGGAACCAAATGGACCTGTTGGGGTCCAATAATTGTACCAAAAGCAGCAAAGCTATAAGGTCTTCGTCATCAGACATGTTCACTTCAGGAATCGCTCGCTTTTTCCTTTGTTATTTTTATTCTCTGTGGCACCGGCATTTCAGCAGGATTTACAACATGGGAGTGCTTGAAAATAATAAACACCAAAAATAACTAAGCCAAGTAAATGCAAAATGTTTAAACACTTGCAGTAATGCACTGTATCATGATGGTTTAGGACTTTTTTAGGTTATTTTAGTGACACAAAATGAATAAACCCATTGTTAATAACAGTGACAAGGGCCATGTGCGCTCTGTTATTCACTAGGGGTTGACATGGAAATGACCCAAAGGTGTCTGAAAGAGAAATATCCCTTTAAGTAACTACTAAATTTATATCACACTACACAGAACAGATTACATTTTTTTTTACCCAGAGGCTGATGCACGTAATGATTAAAGACTTTTACAAAACACACAATGAATCACATTTGTTCTCAAGGAGATGTATAACAGAGAGGGGTGGATCTGTGGAACAAGTGTAGCTCAATCAATACAATTAAAGGAATGTATGAATCCAAAACAGTAAATACATACAGAACATTAATCATCTAGAATGCCAACCATTAAACATAACTTTTTTTTTTTTTTTGTAGATACCTTTATTATCGCTTGAGGGAAGTCAGTAAGTATAGGCAAAATAGATAGGCTTCAGCCTAAACCTTTTTGGTCTGAAAGCATTCAGTGGTCATTATTTGACCAAAATAAACTGAAGTGAACAATATACGTTGTACAGTTACAAACAAAACAACTAGAAACATATACCTTACTTTTTTACAGACTATTTCTAAATTGCAGTATTTACACTTTTTACTTAAGTAAAACATCCAGAGTGCTTTTCGTACCTCCACCTGCTAACAGTTTTCCCTCACACTGTAAACAGCAGGTGACCACTGAATGAATTATAGTTACTTGAATCATCATATATCCTTTTATTAGCCCATAGTTTGACATAGACTATGTCTCCAGCCTGCAGCAGCAGTGGCGCTCCGGTAGATGAAGCAGCAGTGTCAGTCGGCTGGTTTGCCCAGGCAGAAACTACACGCTGGCCATTTTTATACAATGCAGCAGCACTGGCATGACTTGAGGGTCCACCATGACCATGGATGAAGATATTTAACTGGTAGACGCCTTGCACGGGCGCAATGAAGAATCCTGTCGAGAAATCGTGTTTAGATGCAGGGCGGAACAAGGCAAAAACTAAAGGGGCCACTTCAAGGACAAATGAGAAGTCTCACATCATAAAGGGTGAATTTGTGATAAGGCCCGGAGCAACGGAATCTCTTAAAATGATTAGAGGATATGACATGGCGATTCATCATACCTGTGTCTGGATTGTACCCATTACCAACATTAGTGATGACACGTCTGTACACCAGGATAGTTTCCACATTATGAGGTCCTGTGTATCCACTACCAGAGGCCAAAAGAGAGGCAGAGAAAGCCACCCGTTTGACTGTAAAACACACAGCATGTAACAGGATAAATCATGCTGATTATTAGCAGCTCTACAGTAGGTATGAACAGAGAAGTGTATCTTTGTACCCTCATACCTTCATTCAGCTTCTGTAGTAACTGCACCTCATGCTGTGTGGCATTCGACTTGGCTTCAGTGCTTTCAACAGACGCTGATAATGAAATGCAATGTCAAGAAGAGAGTCATGTTTCACTCTCAAGTACTATTTGCTCCTCAAGATGATTCAATGATTCGTACAATAAAATTCATATTGCCTATAGCTACTTTAAAATCACACACGTTTCGGTAAATACCTCTAATCTGATGGTCGCTGTCGGTGAGACTGTCCACGGCTGCTTGAAGTTCTCGCTGCGTCCGTTGAAGCTCCTGCTGGGTTGAACTTTGCTCCTTCTGTGTCTGTTGCAGGTCAACTTGCAACGCTGTCGTCAAGAACATTGATGGTTTAAAACACCTTCAGTACTAGGGTTGGGCGATATACCGTTTAGAAGCAGTAAAGAATGGCAGCTTCAAATAATGCCAGTTTCCATGGTCCATCTGTCTGATTTATCCATCCGACTTGTGTGCAACTGTCGCTGTAAAATAACTTCAGTAGATCATCACACGAATAATTTGAACAGCTGCTGGGATGATAGAGTAGTATAATTATGATAGATTAGACTGCAGTGCATACAATGGCTGGTCTGCTGTGACATCACAACACTACGGTAAGCACAGCTGTCTCTGAGTGACGAAATCGAATAATGTCAATGCAGGGCCACGTTAATATTAACGTGATGGTAAAAACGGAAACCATGGTATTTTGATCATAGTAAACCGGGTTTTAAAATGTTTAAACCGTACAACCTTATTCAGTACAAAGAAAATAATATCTATTCTGATACAAACAAAGATATCAATACCTTTGATGAGTCTGTCACTTTCCGTGAGTCTGTCCACGGCGGCCTTCAGCTCCTGCTGGGTGTGTCGTAGCTCAGTCCTCAGCTCTGCCGTCAGAGCGCTCATCTCTCTCAGTGCAGCGTGGATGTCGGACTGGCAGGTTTCTTGGCCAATCCTTTGTGCTGCGTTCACAGCCTGCTCCTTCAAGCTGAGCTCCTCCGTAGTGTCACCCCGTGTTACCTCTCCACAGGACAGACAGCCCAGTAACAGCAACGAGGCCACGCACGACAGCATTGTAGCTCTGTATGTGGACGCAGTCCTAGTCCTAAAGCTCTTCCTTCTGCTGTTTGGAGCTCCTGTCTCTGTTCACCTGTTTAAATACATCCCCACTATGCAATCATTAATACACATCAACCCACTATTATGTGTGCTGCTTTTTAGTCTTATCTAAACTTGCGTTCAGTGACCCGCGAGCCACCCACACACACACACACACACACACACCCACACACCCACACACACACACACACACACACACACACACACACACACACACACACACACACACACACACACACACACACACACACATTGTAGCTGCACATTCAAACGAGGGAATTCCTATGTGTGTACACAGGAATTCCCTCGTTTGAGTGTGCAGCTTCAATTATTAACTGATTTGTTTGAAAAGTGTGTTGCAACCTCGACCAATCTGTCAAGATCTACCACACTACTGACCTATTTGTTGCTGTTTTCTGCCAAGTAGAAGATATAGGCCTAGTAAAAGTGGCAGATTGTACCAAACATAATTTCATGGTGGTTTTTAAACTATTTTATGCCATGGATCACAAAAATATATACAGTAATTGGCCGCCACCTGATAATTCCTGTTCACAGGAATGCCGCCTCCCAGATGCAAAGATTTTAGTCAAGAATGGTGTTGAAAAATCATGAACAAACTGTATTTTAAAGAATTTGCACCCACATTTTCACAATTTTTCGAAAATAGACACAAACCCAAAGTGATTTTGGGTTTCATGCCCCTTTAAGTAACTACTGAAATCAAATCACACTATACAGAACAGATTACATTTATTTTTACACAAAGGCTGATACACATAATAATTCAAGACATTTACAAAAGACACGATAAATCACATTTGTTTGCAGGGAGATGTCAGAGGGGTGGGTCTGTGGAACAAGTGTAGCTCAATCAACACAAATAATAATGTATAAATCCGAAACAATAGATGCATACAGAACATTAATAATCTAGATTGCTATCCATTAAACACAGTAAAGAATTTGTATTGAAATATAGTAAAGAATCCATATTGAATACCTATTGACTTAGTAAAGTCAGTAAGTATTCAATACGAATTCTTTGACCAAAATTCACTGAAACTGAAGTGACCAATATAGATTGTACAGTTGCAAAAAAAACAAACAAACAAACAAACAACAACAACTAGGAACATATACTTTATACACTATGGGCGCGATTTTCCCTCCCGGCCTTATCCCTAACGTTACCCGATCCCCGCAGCGAATTCCCTTATTGCTATTATGGTCACCTTTTCTCTTCCCTTAGCCACTAATCTTTATGCCGACACCGTTATTTGTGGCTGGAGGTGTGGTCATGGGCGTGTTTGTTGCGCAGTCCCTTAAATTGCTAATTTCGTCAAATAGATTAGGGAACTAGATAAGGCCACCTTAGACCACCCGTTAACCGATATGTGAAGGCAGAGCCACGTGCGCGCAGTGCGGCGTCTGTGCGCCTTTGGAGATGTCCACGACTCCACGTGGAAAGGCGCCAGTTCAATTCATCTCCTTATTTATGGATTGTCCTATAAACAGCTGTAGATTGCCTGCTGTCGGTCACTTCCTTGTGTTTAGGTAATGTACAGTATATAATATAATTAAATACATTCATTAACTTGTGACGCAATGCTGTAAATTGCAAAAAAGTCGGCAATTTCGCGGCTAAAAAGACGTTTTTTTGATCATTCATTTCTCGTCAATTCTGGACCATTTTTTACATTTCAAAATGCAGCATGATGGGAAAAAGCTCCTCTCTCAGATGCTGTATAGAATATGTGGGTAGGTCTTCTCTACGATGCGGGATCGGGCAAACTATAACTGTCGGGGATTAGGCGGACCGTTTCCTCCTAATCCCCGACAGTTGCAGTTTGCTCGGTCCCGCATCGTAGAGAAGACCTACCCACATATTCTATACAGCCTCTGAAAGAGGAGCTTTTTCCCATCATGCTGCATTTTGAAATGTAAAAAATGGTCCAGAATTGACCGAGAAATGAATGATCAAAAAAACGTCTTTTTAGCCGCGAAATTGCCGACTTTTTTTGAAATTTACTTTATAACATTTTGCAGACTTGGGATAAATGCACGCCACATACAGCAAAAAAAACATGGAACATGTTTTTTCAACATAACATGTTGAATGGTAAGAAATGATTGAGAATTGACCGATCTATAATTGTTTCAAAATGAGAGCATAATCTTTGAGAATAGGCTACTCATGCATGTGTGCGTCCTAAGCCCGCAGCCAGGCTGCGTGCTTCGGAGGGTCAGACATAGCAGTAGGGATAAGGGAACTAGATAAGGGATGAATTAAAGGGAATGGCAAGACCAACACGGATTGGATGAAAGCTAAAAACGCCCAAACCACACCTATGCATAATTTAACGGGTAAAGGAGGTATTTAAGGGAGATGGCATGGTACGAAATTAGCGACCTTTAGTGGGGGAACGCCTCTTCTCCAATGCTATGTGCGTTAATTTCGCATAAGGGCTAATGTAACCAAAATCGGGCCCCAAGTCTCCAGCCTGCAGCAGCAGTGACGCTCCGTTAGATGAAGCAGCAGTGTTAGTCGGCTGGTGTGCCCAGGCAGAAACTACACGCTGGCCATTTTTATACAATGCAGCAGCACTGGCATGACTTGAGGGTCCACCGTGACCATGGATGAAGATATTTAACTGGTAGACCCCTTGCACGGGCGCAATGAAGAATCCTGTGTCGAGAAATCGTATTTAGATGCAGGGCGGAACAAGGCAAAAACTAACAAGGTCGATAGTCAGTTGGTCAGTTAGGGACGAATGAGAAATTCATCTTACCTGTGTCTGGATTGTATCCATTACCAACATTAGTGATGACGCGTCTGTACACCAGGATAGTTTCCACATTATAAGGTCCCGTGTATCCGCCACCAGAGGTCAAAAGAGTGGCAGCGAAAGCCACCCGTTTGACTGCAAAACACACAACATGTAACAGTATAAGTCTTTCTGATTATCAACACCTCTACACAGAAGTGTATCTTTGTACCCTCATACCTTCATTCAGCTTCTGTAGTAACTGCACCTCATGCTGTGTGGCATTCGACCTGGCTCCAATGGTTTCAACAGAAGCTGAGAATGAAATGCAACGTTAAGAAATCAGTTTGAAATAAGTTTTTACACGTCTAAGCAATAACATGTTAAAATTCAAACGACCTTTGTTTTTTCTTCTTTCTCTTCAAGATGATTCACCAAGTAATGATAATTCCACTATCATAATGAATTACACATTTAATGTGCTTATTTTACTGTCCAATGATATGAAATGGAACGAGGGACAGACACCACAAAAAGACCACAGCCCCTAAAACTGTCTCTTAATAGAGATGCGCAGTGACGTCATCGCCCCGGTTCCGGAAGTCTTTTCCCAATTCATTTTTCTCATAGACTTTTCGAAAATAATTTATATCAAGACGATTACGCCGCGGACAAAGCCAACTCGAGTCGTGACGAATCATGATGACACACACAAACTTTTGGGACAATAAAATAATTTCTAAGATGAAAAACGAAACAAAAAGTCTTGTATCATGCCGTTTTCTACTTCTTCCCAATTATATATTATATGACGATATTGTTTTTGTTGTCATGATTTGTCACGACCTGAGTTGGCTTTGGCCGCGGCGTAATCGTCTTGATATAAATTATTTTCGAAAAGTCTATGAGAAAAATGAATGGGGAAAAGACTTCCGGAACCGGGGCGATGACGTCACTGCGCATCTCTATACCTCTAATCTGCCGGTCGCTGTCAGTGAGACTGTCCACCGCTGCTTGAAGTTCTCGCTGCGTCCGTTGAAGCTCCTGCTGGGTTGAACTTTGCTCCTTCTGGGTCTGTTGCAGGTCAACTTGCAGCGCTGTCCTCAAAAACAGTGATGGTTTAAAACACCTTCAGTAGGAAGAAAATAATATTTATTCTAATCAATAGGATCAAGGCTATCAATACCTTTGATGAGTCCGTCGCTCTCCGTGAGTCTGTCCACGGCGGCCTTCAGCTCCTGCTGGGTGTGTCGTAGCTCAGTCCTCAGCTCTGCCGTCAAAGCACTCATCTCTCTCAGCGCGGCGTGGATGTCGGACTGGCAGGTTTCTTGGCCGATCCTTTGTGCTGCGTTCACAGCCTGCTCCTTCAAGCTGAGATCCTTCAAGCTGAGCTCCTTCAAGCTGAGCTCCTCCTCGGTGTCTCCCCTTGTTACCTCTCCACAGGACAGACATCCCAGTAACAACAACGAGGCCACGCACGACAGCATCGTGGCTCTGTATGCGGACGCGGTCCTAGTCCTAAAGCTCTTCATTCTGCTGTTTGGAGCTCCTGTCTCTGTTCACCTGTCTAAATACATCCACACCATATGAGCATTAATACACATTAACCCACTATTATCTGTGCTGCTTATTAATCTTATCTAAACTGGCGTTCAGTGACCCGCAATTCTCTTATTATTCCTGTTCTTATTTCCTCCATGAAGCAAAGATCAAAGGGACAGGGACAAGCTTTAAGTCAGTCACAAAAACAACAGCAGCAAAACAACACTTTGTAACTTTGTAACTTTGTAACTTTATTGAAAGGATAGCCCCTTGAGATGCATCATCTCATTTTCGAGGGGGTCCCAACAGGGAAAAGAAAACAGTACATATAGAAGTGCAGATATACACAAATGACAGAGTACATAAGACAGTGCAGACATATACAGGTACAATAAGCTTGCTTGCCCCCCCCCCCATCCCCCCATCACCCCGATATTTACTGAGCAAGCAGAGAGTGGAGAGTCTGGTACAGGACTCTGTAGCATAAGTACAGTAGCAGAGGTCAGTTTAGATAAATAAAGACATACGATGTAGTACAGACAGTGTTAAAAGCAGGAGCAGGTTGTCTTGAGGTGCGAGTGCATGGACGTCCTAAAGTGAGCAGGGGAAGTAATAGATCTGAGGGAAGGTGTAAGTTTATTCCAGTCGGATGGGGCTTTGTAGTGGAATGACCTGCGTCCTGATTCGGTGAATATTCTTCTAGGAGTGGCAAAGTAAGGGTGTTGAGAGTTTCTGAGTGGGTATGGGGATGTATATAGCACCAGAGACTGTTTTAAGTATGGAGGGCAGTTAGAGTGGACACATTTGAAGAGGAACTGGTACCAGTGGAGTTGTCTTCGTTCTTTGGGCTGCAGCCAGTTAAGTGAGTTGTATAAAGAGCAGTGGTGCGTCCTGTACGGGCACCTCAAGACAAATCTGCATAGTGCGTTGTGTAATACATTGAGCGGTCTAAGAATGGTTTCTGTGGTGTTCTGGTAGATAATATCAGCATAATCTACAATGGGAAGGAGTACTTGGCTGATTATTCTTTTTCTTACTTCGAATGAAAAACAGTGGATTGAAGGGTATAGTGAGCATAAACTGCCGTAGGTCTTTTTTATGGTAAGGTCAATGTGAGGTTTGAATGAGAGTTCTGGGTCTAGCGTGACACCAAGATATTTGAATGAGTTTACTTTTTCCAGGTGAGTACCGTCGTCGAATTTGATTTGTAAATCAGAGGAGCTTGAGTTGTTACGTGAGTGGCCAAATAGCATAGTACAGGACTTTTTTTTATTTAGTAGGAGCTTGTTGTTTTGAAGCCATTGTTGGACCGTGTTGAAGTCTGATTGTAGAAGATGTTGAAGTTGGAGAGGATTTTTGTCAGAAACATAAATGATATGATATGATATAGTACTTTATTGTCAGTTTACACTGAAATTTGTCTTGCGACCCAACAGCCATTGTATGCAGAGAACACAATTACACATTAGACATGGTACAACAAGGGACAAGACATACGTAAAGACATGAAGACAAAGCAATGTCCATCTCCTAGGTCACTCTGTGACTACAACTCCTCATTTAACCTCAAAGTCGATTGGTGGACAAAGGACCTTTTTAGTCTGACCTTATTGTATGCTGGAACACGATATCTTCTTCCTGAAGGCAGCAATTTATATTCTCCATACAGAACATGGCTAGTGTTTGAGGTAATATTCCTTGCTAACCTCAGAATGCTGTTATCATACATGGATGTATAAAGTCTCTGAAGTGGTTGTCCAACAATCTTTGAACAAATGTTCAGTTGTTGCAGCAGTTGTGATTTTAGTGCTGCAGACAAACATCCATACCAGGTGGTACTACAGTACTGAAGCACACTCATAATAACAGAAGTGAAAAACAAAAGAAGAATCTGTCTGCTTGCACCAAAGGATCTTAACCGGCGTAGGAAGTAGATTCTTTGCTTTGTTTTCTTACACACTGATTCAATCTGATCCCTCCATGACAGCAAATGGTCAATTACTACTCCAAGGTATTTGTATGAACATACCTGGGTGATCGTTTCGCCATGTATAGTAATAGGAGAACTGTGTATCTCTTGTGGTGTACCAAAAACAATCTCTTCTGTCTTTTTTGTGTTAATGATGAGAGCGTTGTTATCACTCCATTCGACCACCTTATTTACTCTGCGTTGGTGCAGTCCAGGATCACTGGAACTATCTAGCAAAGAAATCAAAACGGTATCATCTGAGTACTTTAGAATGTATTGATCGGGTGTGTCAGTGCGACACTCAGACAGACATTCCTCAGTACGACAGCTGTCAGTATAGAGGGTGAAGAGTACAGCTGAGCTTACACACCCCTGGGGGGCGCCAACATTAGTAGTTAATGCTGAGGAGGTGGTTGTGTTAACCTTCACTCTCTGCACTCTATTAGTAAGAAAACAAGCATACCAGTGAATCAAGTATGGATTCAGTTCCAACTGAACCATCTTTCTCACTAGGATATCGGACTGTATAGTGTTGAACGCTGATGAGAAGTCTAAGAAAAGAACCCTTGCATGATTCTTATTTGACTTGTCTAGGTGTTTTGTAATTAAGTGGGACAGTGTGACCACCGCATCCTCTGTACCGCAACCCTTTTTGTAGGCGAACTGGCATGGGTCGAATTTGTCTTTCATAGTTATAACCAGATGTTCCAACAGAATTCTCTCAAGTGATTTCATGATCACTGAGGTAAGAGCTATGGGTCTATAATCCTTATGTTCTTTGGGACATGGGATTTTGGGTAGTGGTTTGATGTGTGATGTTTTCCAAGACAGAGGGATTGTGTGTGTGTCTACAGAGGTTTGGAATATGGGTTGCCACACTGGAGCCAACTCGGATGCAAAATGTTTGAGTAGAAAGGCACTGCACTCATCCGGACCATTGGCTTTCCTTGTGTTAGTACACCGAAACACTTTCCTAACAGCCTCTTCAGTGATGGTAATTCTGTCAGAGGGGGCAGGTGTTACAGCCTTCAGTATTTCGGTGCACTTTGAGGAATTGTCCAATGTTTCGAACCGAGCAAAGAAGGTATTTAGTTCGTTAGCAAACCCAAGTTCATTGTCTGTTACAATGGGTTTGGTGGGAGTTGACATTCCCGTCATGGCTTTCATGGTATCCCATGCCTTTTTATGGTTATTGGCAGTGAATGCATCCTCCAGGCGTTTTCTATGTGCCAATTTCGCTTGCCTCATTTTGTTTTTCAACTTTTGATCTGCCAATTTAAGTGCACCGAAATCTTTATTTATGAAGGCTCTTTTCCTTTCATTTATTACATGTTTTATATCCTTTGTCACGTATGACTTGTTGTTTGGATATATTTTTATTTCCCTTGTGGGAACAACCAACTGTACACAAAAATTGATGTAATCGTTTGTGACTGTGGTGATTTCATCCAGTGAACCATCTCTGAAAGTGTCCCAATCAGTCCAATCCAGGCATGCTTGTAGTTGCTCCTTACATTCATTTGACCATGTTCTAATTACCTTCTTTTCAACCTTTCCCCTTTTTAATTTGGATTTATAGACTGGGGTCATACACACAACATTGTGGTCAGAGGTCTCTATAGGTGGCCCAATCTTGGCTACATATGCATTTGGAATATTTACATAGCACTTGACCGTGTCGTCGGCATATAGTTGGACTTGGCAGTGTGAACAGATATCAGGTAGGTCGTTGATAAATACGGAAAAGAGAAGGGGTCCCAGTATGGAACCTTGGGGAACACCCTTCTCGATTAGTGTAAAGTTTGACTGGGCACCTTGAAGTGATACGCACTGACGTCTATTGTGAAGGTAGGAGTTGAACCATAGGAGAGCATTTCTGTTTAAACCAATAGAGAAGAGTTTGTCAAGGAGAAGGTAATGGTCAACCAGGTCGAATGCCTTGGAAAGGTCTATGAATATTGCACCGGTGAGATGGCTCTTATCAAAAGACAGAAGTACATCACTTGTGAACTTTAAGGTAGCTGTGGTGGTGGAAAAGTGAGGTCTGAATCCTGATTGGTGGGGATTTAAGATACTGCTGAGATTAATGTAATTTGATAGTTGTTTGTAAATGAGTTTTTCAAAGATTTTTGCGATTGTGCAGATGCTGGAGATGGGTCTGTAATTGTTTATGTCTGTTGGGTCACCAGTTTTGAAAATGGGTGTTACTCTTGCACTTTTCCAGATTGCGGGTACTGAGGAGGTGAACACGTGCTTCTTTTGTGAAGTTGTGCCACTTCGAAGAAGTCAAGGAGGCGACAATGCGATATTCGTGGAAGGGTTAAACCTCTTTGAATATTAAGCTTTACATGAAAGCATTTCATAAAAGTCATGATAATGAAAGGGTAACCAGAATGTTTGGCCCGGAAACACACTCGCCCCCATATTTTTAGCGGGCTGCTCTCCCCACATGTTCTTGTATTTTATTTATGTATCTTTACACACAGAGGTAAGATTAGAAATATACTGTAGGTTTATGCATGGACATAGTTTTACTGAGGTATAGGAAGTTTAGGGTTATGCCTAGGTTTAGTGGTGTATTATGGGGTATGAGGTCCCTTCACAGATGACCACACACACACACACACACACACACACACACACACACACACACACACACACGCACACACACACACACACACACACACACACACACACACACACACACACACACACTCTCTCTCTCTCTCTCTCTCTCTCTCTCTCTCTCTCTCTCTCTCTCTCTCTCTCTCTCTCTCTCTCTCTCTCTCTGTCTCTTATCGAAACAGTATTATCTGCGTCTTCACCCTCGTATACTGTGCTCAATGACTCTTTATGCTTTTGTTTTTCCTCCTCATTTCCTCCATAAAACAATACATTCCGTGCAGGACAAAGATTACCGGTCACTCAGGGTGGCCACACATGTCAGACATACAGGAATGCACTCGTTTGAACGTGCACTGCAGCTTCAATTATTAATTACTACTGTCCAACAGTGTGTGTTGTTGTTTACTGCCAAGTAGAACATATAGGCCTGGTAAAAGTCTGGAATTCAGAAGTGCAAAAGTACTGCATCAGAAGATCAGATACATATCTTAATAATAACAATAGAAATAGTCAGATAATCTGAAAGCTCACAATGCATTTTTTATACTGTACCAAACATAATTTTGCTCTGCGTTATTTGTTTTTTTTTTTTTTTTTTTTTTTTTTTTACAGCTTTTACCCCTTTCTGTACTGACCGCGTTTTGGTGTTTTAGCTGTTGAAAAATAGCAGATCTACAAAGCTCATATCGCGCCACCGAGTGGCACGATATGAGCTTGTAGTTCTGCTATTTTTGAAACATTGTGAAAATGTGGTGCAAATCTTTAAATACATTATTTCGGAAGCAAACAGTTGTAACTCAAATCTAGCATGAGGAACTAGAACCTAGCACCAGAAACTAAAAACTAAAACACAATGGGTTAAAGCTAAACCGCAGCAAGTCAACAACTGGCTGGTTCTCTGGATACCTTTTTTTTTCATAATGTTCTGTTGACTGTCTCTCTGTTCATCAGATGGTTGTTCTTCTGCTCCGGTACTGTTGCTACTGCCATGGTTACACTGAAGTGAGACACCCCCTCGGCCCGATGTCACATTATTAACCCAGTTTCTTTTGATGTGGGCTAACACCTTTTAGAGTGTGTGCGTGTGTTTTCAATGTGTGCTATTTTATCCCAGTTTAAACCTCAGATATTTTAACTTTCTAGGAGGGAAAATGTTTTGTATCAGTGGTTTTCAAACTATTTCTTGCCAAGTATCACAAAAATGTACTGTATACTGTATATTTGGCCACCTGAAAAGATGTTGTCTCCCAGAAGCTTGTAGTCCAAAATGTATCATGAACATACTGTATTTATAAAGAATTTGCAACTACGGTGCCTAAAGTTCCCCAAGCTGAATGAGTGACGTATGCGCTGTGTGTGTGTGTGTGTGTGTGTGTGTGTGTGTGTGTGTGTGTGTGTGTGTGTGTGTGTGTGTGTGTGTGTGTGTGTGTGTGTGTGTGTGTGTGTGTGTGTGTGTGTGTGTGTGTGTGTGTGTGTGTGTGTGTGTGTGCGCGTCTGCGCGTGTGTTAACTTCCTCTACGAGACGCAGCAGCATGGTTGGTCGTCGCCTCGGTTCTTCTGGTTGTGAGATGATTGGTCTTGTTTTTGTTGCTCTTCCCCCGTCGCTCACAGCACGTCCCACACCATCCGCTCACCATTGTCTGTCGGTTCTTTCCCCCTACTCCACAGACAACAAGGACGTGTCGGTGATGATGAGTGAGATGGACGTGAACGCCATCGCCGGGACGCTGAAGCTTTACTTCCGGGAGCTGCCGGAGCCGCTGTTCACCGACGACCTCTACCCCAACTTTGCAGGAGGCATCAGTAAGTCCAGTCATAGCTAAGAGCTTGTAGGTCTGATATTTTTCAAGTATTATTAATAATGCTAATAATGCTAAGTAATGCTAATACTGCTAATTGAGTTAATGTCACTGTGATGATGATGATGTTGATTGGTGAATACTCTGTGTCTCCAGCCCTGACGGACAGCGTCGCCAAAGAGAGCTGTATGTTGAACCTGCTGCTGTCACTGCCGGAACCCAACCTGGTCACCTTTCTGTTCCTGCTGGACCACTTGAAGAGGTACGCCAAGCACGCACTCACGCACGTACACGGCTAGGGTGACCAGATACATCCCCAACAATGCCCCACTTCCAAGACTTTGAGAGCCTGGTAAAATAATAAAAATATCCTCTACAGAGGTTCTTCACATTTTTTGACTCGAGACCCCCCGGTAATGCTTTGGTGAAATAAGAAGGGACGAAGTCCAGTTTGGTCCCTTAACGAGTTCACTTCGTGGACTGCTTGGTCCCTTAACGAGTTCACTTTGTGGACTGCTTGGTCCCTTAACGAGTTCACTTCGTGGACTGCTTGGTCCCTTAACGAGTTCACTTCGTGGACTGCTTGGTCCCTTAACAAGTTCACTTCGTGGACTGCTTGGTCCCTTAACGAGTTCACTTCGTGGACTGCTTGGTCCCTTAACGAGTTCACTTCGTGGACTGCTTGGTCCCTTAACGAGTTCACTTTGTGAATGTCATATAGCTATTGCTTGCGTGTTTGTCTCAACCCATTCTGTCCCTCTGGTCGCCCTGTACACCTCCAGGGTCGCCGAAAAGGAGTGCGTCAACAAGATGTCTCTCCACAACCTGGCCACGGTGTTTGGCCCCACGCTGCTCAGGCCTTCAGAGAAGGACAGCAAGATCCCCGCCAACCCCACACAACCCATTAGCATGGCAGACAGCTGGTCGCTGGAAGTTATGTCGCAGGTACAGTACACACACACGCACACACACACACACACACACAGATCACACGCAGAGATCGCATTTTCTATAGGTTCCTCTCGAATGATCGCACAGATTTTGTGGCTCTGCGACTGTTTTCTGGGGGGAAAAAACGCATGTGTCTGTGTCAGTCATAGACGTGCTGCGACGTGTCCAGAGCTTGTGGATCAGCTATTTTCACTATTTTTGAACAAAAGAGCACCCTTAGGGGACTCACTAACACTCTCTGTACCAGGGCCGGTTCTAGAAGCAATATAAGAAGTTAATCTCAACTGCAAAGGCAGAAAAGCCCCCGCTAGTTTATTATTACTGATTTATTTTAATGTAAATAATAGGAACGTTGTGTTTAAAAATGAGCCCTCCACCTCTGTCCGCAGGTCCAGGTGCTGTTGTACTTCCTGCAGCTGGAGACCATCCCCACACCGGACAGCAAACGACAGAGCATCCTCTTCTCCACCGAAGTATAGAGAGCAAAAAAAACAAACACTAGTGTCTCCACACTTTAGACTTTTTCGAAGGACTATAATACGAGAGAAGGAGAGAATTCAGGACTGGCTGGCTCAAACTGAGTCCATAAATAGCCGCGTTTTATTTTTATTTTTTTGTTTGTTTGTTTTTGTTTTGTTTTTGTTTTTGTTTTTAATCTACTGACCCCTCCACTGCACCGCAAAGGAAGAAGAAGGTTGAAGGTCTCTGGTCGATAATAGCCATGATTCTATCCACCACCAGAGGGCGGTGTCGTCACACGCGTAAAGATTCCACCCAGTTCTTTGCGACACACATTGCTACATACAGTGAGCAGCCTACTGTCAAGGCCGGATCTAGGCATGGGTATTGGGAGGGGGGGCGGCAATGCCCCCCTAGATGCCCTGACTGCCCCACCAGACATGATGATGGCATACAAACAACCCAAATTTCAAAGATATTTCAAATTAAAGTGCTTATATTTAAAATGATTTGAAACACTACAGCTGGTACTAACTACACACCATTTCATGATTGAAAACAGAAAACTTGAAAAACTCAGAAAACTCTGAGTCAGACCTTTAGCTTTATGCATGCTGCGTGTCTGTTGCAACTTCAACAACAACTGATGTTATTGTTGATGCTTTACTTGCCTAATAAAAGTCCTGTACAAGATATAAATTTGTGGGTCACAGAACAAAAGAATTTAAATGAAGCCGCCCTCATGCCACCCCCCCCCCCCCCCCCCCATGGGAAATGTTACATCCGGCCCTGAGTACTGTTCCCGTGTGTATGGACAACCTTCTTCGCTGTAGGGCTAAAGTATATGCTGTATGACACGCCAATGTTCGGTGTGTGTACCTCCAATGGCACGGTACATTTCTTTTCCCAATTCTCCTTCTCACTCTCTTTTCACAGATCTTAAAAGGTTTCTGTGACATTAATTTGAATTTATTTATTGTATTTATTTTTTTATTTTGGTTTTCCTTTTAGCTTTTATGATCTCAATTGCACCCAGAAAACCTGAACTTTGAACTCATTCCGTAGATTTTCTGTGGGCTGGATTTTTCTGTGTTGGTTTGGAAGCCTTTTGAGCTGCAATGGAAAAAACAGGCAAAACGGTGGAAACAGTGACATCTGCTGGTATTGTGAAAAGTTCAGCTTTTCTGGGTGCAATTTTACCTTTAGGTAAGCCCCTCCACAAACTGCTATGGTCCAATCACAGCAACATGTGATAGACAAACCTCTAGACCAATAGCTTTTCTACATGATCAAACATGATCAAAAATAAATGTCACACACCCACACCACCGAGTGGCGCGCTATGAGCCGTGCACACTTGCTATTTTTCAATAAAACGTAAAACAGTTGACAGGCTTATGAAAGCAGTTGGGAGAAGTGAAATTCTGGCAAGAAGACGTTTATATTTTTTATTTTATTTCTATTTATTTATTTGTTTTTTAACCTATGGATCAAGAAGACTGGCGTGAGAGGGAATGAAGATTATACCATACATAGACAGACACACATAAACAATCTCTGGGAGAGAGAGGGGGAAAAACACTGCTGAAAGAAAAAGACTGCAAAATAACCAACCTGTCGAGAAGCACACAGCCGGCCCCCCATGCAGTGCGTCGCAACCAGAACTCTGCCTGTACTTTTTTTGTAGAGAAGAAAAGGATTTTCCTCTTTAACTCTTTCACAGCCACTGGCAGCCGTTTTGTTTTGGGGGCGGGGCCAACTCGTCCTATCTTGTCTATGGCTGGGAAAGGGTTAAAAAAAATTGTGTCGTTTGTGTCTCCGGGTTTGTCTTCTGCTTAACAAAAAATATCCGAGCAATATATTTTTTAACATAGTAATCGTTTGTCGTCCTTATCCTCGTTCCGAAAGAGATGTCCTTGTTATCAAGACATTATGAAGACATCCGGGGGCCAAAATAATATGTTTGTTCGTTTCATGGAGGAAATACAATTGTATTTACAGATACTCTATGTACATAATCTTAAAGCTGTTATTTGTTTTGTTTTTTGTTTGTTTTTTAGCAGTGTAATTGTTATTATTGTAATTTATTTCGGGGTCGGGATGGGGGACAGAAATCAAAGTAAGTATTAGTTATTCTATGTCTACTTTTTTGGTTTGATGAAGACAGTGGTAGATCATAGCCTTGACTCTTATAAGTCTTGCGTTTTTAAATAAGCAGGATTTAGCCTTGTTCTTATAGTAACAAACTCTGCTGTTTGGTCCAGCCTATCAATATACAGCTACTGTATAATAGTATGACGGTATGACAACACACATTTGTACTTTTAATACACAGCAGAAACAAAAAATAATAATAATACAGCGTTGATTTATTTAACTTCAACTAAACTCTGCATTTTGCTGGGTATGACTTTCTGTGATGAAGGCACAAGCTTTTTAACTGCTGGGTCAATTTATTTCATAGTAGACTGTCTCACAACGCCAGAGAGACCCATTGTTCATTGTCCATTTTAGTTCTGATAATGTGTAATATCACCGTGGTTCCCAAATGTGTTCATGTCACGGACCCCCCCCCCCCGAATTGACACTAATTCGACCCCGGACCCCCGCATTTGAAAAGATATGCCACACGAGCTCTAACGGCGATTTTCAACCTGTATAATTTCAACGCATGTCAGTTTGACATGCATTAGTCCACCGCGCCTTCCCCTTTTAATGGCATTTCTATTAAGGGGACACAAAAAGATATAAGTTAACGTTTCAAAGATTTAGAACAATTTCCTGGTGGTCTTAATGTGTGTAATATGTGGTTTTGGATATTTTATATTTTATTAATGAGCTCAGTGTTTCTGATGTCATCGACATCACCTAATTACTTATTAATTAATTAATTAATTAATTTCCATTTGGTTTCATTTTTAAGCTCTCAAGAGTTAAAATATTCACCATCTGAATTAGCCCAAGTCTACACAACTAGAAGATTAATGGTCATGGACAGAAGCAAAGGAAATCTTAAGTTTTGGGGTCTGTGGGGCTAAAATGTCCTCAAATGGTGGTCTGTGGCTCAAATGCTGAATAAATGGTGGACCCTGGTGTCAAAAAGGTTGAAAACCCCTGGTGTATGGCATCAGAAACAGTGGGCTCACTGCTAAAATTGTTAATAATCGAAAACCACAAGGGTCAAATGTCCCTTTAACCCTGACAACTCAGATTTACAGACAAATAAGGGTTCATTTGATTCCAAACTATGATTTAGCTGGGGAGACTCCCTGGAACTCCCTCAATGACCCCCTCTTTGGGAATCACTGTAACATATCATAGTCACAAAACACATGTATGATGACATCTTTATTTTGAAACACGTTTGTTTAATCCGGGCTACGAAATGTGCGCTTGTGACGATTGTTGGAACTACTGCATTACAAAACAAGAGACCCGCGCACAGGGTTCATTCATAGCCACTGAGGACCATCTGTCGATTTTAATTAACGAAGCGACATTTCTGTTCATTCTATGTGATGTCATTCCACGTGTCTCTCATGGATATACGTTCTGATGAATCCGTGTTTCCGCATGTGCCCTTTAATTGTTTTGTAATTCCATTAAGCTTGAAAGCAGACCGACTTGACGACGGTCCGAGTTGATGAAAATTTTTCTTTTTAGAAACGATGACTTTACGTTTGTCTTAATGTCCGTACGTTGATTGATTTAACATGCAGGCATGTTTTATCGAAAGGTCTGTTTTGATTTTTTTTTTTTTTTTTTAATGAATATTTGGAAACTTGATACTGTATACTGTTTTTAGGTTTTTAGGGTGTTTTAGTGAGCTCTTGGAATAATTTCTGGTTTACATGATACGGTTATGTCATTCCCTGGCCTATTAAAAGACATACTGAATATGATTTTTAGTGATATGGCTTTTGAAACTGGTTTAACACATTACTGAGATTATGGGAAACCCCTTATTTCTGAAACCACTTACGTTACGTTTTTTATTATTTTGAAAAACATTTTTGAAAAGTTAAAATGGACAGTCTACAAGCTCAGAGCGTGTCAATTTCAACCATTCAAAATGTTGTTGTTTTTTTTTTTAATTTATTTTTTCCATTTAATTTTCTAAGGATTGTTTGGTCTTTTTAGGTTCGCCAGTCTATATTTACATCCTCACAAATATTTTTTGAAGTGGAATTCCACCCAATTTCAACATTTCCTAAAAGAAAGGTCCTAAAAGAAAAATTAACGTGGTGAAGAACAACTTGATGATGTCATCAAGTTGTGCTACACCATATTCATGATTTTTTTCAGACCTCCATTTCTAGGAAACATTGCGGGGAATGGTGAACCTTTTTTATCATGTCCACACAACATCTCTAAGGTATATTAATGACAGTAAAATGTTGAAAATGGGTGGAATTCCCCTGTAAAGAGGGTTGAGGGGTTGAGAGGGTTTCTGAACCAATCAGAACACTCATGGTGGATCCCATTCCAGGCAATTTAATGTTGGAATAAGGGAATTAGTACACCCTTTATTCTGTGACTTCTTTGGCAAGTTTTAATATTTTTGAAAAACATTGTTGAATAGTTCAATTAGCCAATCTACATTGACAGTGGACTGGCCATTTCAATTATTTAAATAGTATGTTTATAAAGATAATAAAAAAGGCAAATACGTTAGGGATAAGGGGTTTAGCGGGTGAGGAAATGGAGTCCTTAACCCATTGTGTCCTGTCTAGATTTCTAGTTTCTGAATAACATAATATTCAAAGATTTGCACCACGTTTTCACGATCTTTCAAAAAATAGCAGAGATACAAGCTCATAGCGCGCCACTCGGTGGCGCGCTATGAGCTTGTAGATCTGCTATTTTTCAACAGTTAAAACATAATGCTTAGAACACCAAAACGCGTTCAGTACACTGAGGCTTAAAGGAGAATTCCACACCAAAACACATTAGGCAATCTACCTCGATCCCTGTGACATACAGTCTATAGTGTACATTTCACCCATGAGGTCCCACTCCCATCCTACAGTTTGCATTGCCGCAGGTTGTCTTTATTCTAATGCAGGTATTTCAGTAGCTCCAAACTTAGTTTTTTTTCCCACATATCATATTTTAATAGTATACTGGTACTCATGTATGCATTTTATGTCACTCTGGGACAGCCTATGCTTGTAATTCCAGAGGTAATCTATTCCTCATCCTCTCCTCTCCTCCCTTCTGCCACTCTCTTTGCCAATCACTCAGGTTGAAACTCCTCAGGTGGCACCTCACACGGGTGCCACCTGAGTTTTTTTCTTTTTTTTTTTAATCATGTAGTGGCCCAATTGTCTTGTAGTGTGGTTTGATGTGATGTGTGGAAAGAAATAAGTAAACTACATTGGAGGGAGGGGGACCTCAGGGTGAAATGTAGAAAAGGGGGCATCTATGACAAAAATCAAGAGCATTAGGTATCATGTCACAGGAATCAAGATAGACGGATGCCCAATGTGTTTTGGTGTGGAATTCTCCTTTAAATGTCTCCTGCTTTGACCCGTCACACCCCTCTCCCATAATCAGTGTTGGGCAATTTATTACTTAGGAGAGTAATATGGTATTTGCTGATATGGAGCTAATTTATGTCATCATTTTGCTTTCCATTGGCTAGATAATTATTTATATAACAATCTAAGAGACACTCACATTCCAAAACCTTTCCAAAAAGTGTGATGATATTGTTTGACAATAAAGGAGGGCATTCATTAGAAATTCAGGAAATACAAAATGTACTTAATTGTTGGTTGGTTGGTTCTTCTGGAAGCAAAGGAAGAAAGAAAGAAAGAAAGAAAGAAAGAAAGAAAGAAAGAAAGAAAGAAAGAAAGAAAGAAAGAAAGAAAGAAAGAAAGAAAGAAAGAACATAATATCAACCTTGTTACACATTAGTACATACACAGTAGTAGTACAGTATCAGGTTATCACAATAAATGACTTATTTCCATAGGTCCTGCAGACCAACAATGTGCTCTCTGATATTTTGCTCAGGAGTCGATATTTTCTTAAAACTAGTCTTGTCGATTTGCATCTGAGATGGGATGTATTATTTACAGAAGGAATTGCAATCAGGCAGATCTTTACTGCCTCGTAGACGACCACGAACCGGTCGCAGTACTTCAGTGCCGATGATGTAACCGTGACATAATTAGGAGACCTTTATAAGTATTGCCAAGAGTAAGGTATTTGCTCTCTGGTCGCTTGCTCTGCTTGTGCACAAGCAGGCCATGGCTGGACAAAGCAAGAAATGCTTGTTTTTCTTACCTCTTTTCCATGACCTTTAGCATTTGAATTGAAGATGGCAATTCAAAGCCACTGACGCACTACATACTTGAACACAACTATGTAGTGTGTCCAGTGTTGTAGTGGTACTTTTAGAAGTGGGGGGACGCCTCTTAAAGGGGATTTCCACCCATTCTATTTATTTTTTCTGAGAGTGTACAAATGCGAACCAAATGGACCCTAGCAGGTCCATTTGGTTCCATTTATACACTCTCAGAAAAAAGGAAACTCATTAACATGGTGAAACACATCTTGATGATGTCATCAAGATGTATTTCACCATGTTAATGATTTTTTTCAGACCCAAAAATATTCTAGATGTGAGAAGTGGGGGGACGCCGTCCTCCCCCGCGTCCCCCCTCCACTACACCCCTGAGTGTGTCAATGGCTGTAGTACTGAAAGCAGCTTTCAGCATTGGTCCTGCTGTGTGTATGGGGAGGAGTTGCCGCTTCCAATGAAGACTGGACCAATCATCGTCAGAGGGCTGTCTGTCAGACCACTAATTAAAGAAGGCTTCACACCTGTGCTCTGGAAGCGTGTCACAGTTTGCTGGTAGTTGTGAGAGCATGCTGTGGTTGCCTTCTGAAAGTTTGGTGTGCCCTTAGTAGGCCTTGTTTTCATCCTGCGACATGGTAAACACATCGCCGCCCATTTTCAGGTTAGGATAAGACTGTTTTGATTCCTTATTTGACTCGCCCCATACAGCTGTTAATACGGGTTGTATGAAGCATACAGTTACCCGGGACAAAGTTTATCCTTCAAACTGTAAACTTTAAACTTGCCTAAACGAGAACACATGGAAGGCCACTAATAAAACAAAGCTTCCCTCAACTTATTGCCATCCTTTAACCTGTGGGTCGTAATACCGTATTTTCTGCACTATAAGGCGCACCGGATTATAAGGCGCACAGAATAGCAGGTACTGCAGTCAACATAGAACAGTATAGCGACTACAGTCAAATGAGCCATATACGATCCATATATAAGGCACTCCGGATTCTAAGGCACAGCCATTTTCTGAGAAAATTAAAGGTTTTTAAGTTGCTTTATAGTCCGGAAAATACAGTTGGACCTTTAGCTAAGCCCCGCCCTCTTGTCCACCCTAGGACACTTTCCAGCCAGGCTCATTGTTCCAATGTAAATATCATGGACTTTGTGTGGCATTTATTTTTTAAAACAATGTTTTATCATACAGGAAAGCTAGTGGTGGAAATGTTTGTCTATCACATGTTATTGCTTAGCTGTGATTGGACCATAGTAGTTTGGGGAGGGGGTTATCTAAAGCTCTATTGGACAATAGCAGTTTGGGGGAGGGGCTTAGCTAAAGGTCCATAGAGATGCTCCTAGGGTTAAAGAGCTGTGGTTCCAATCACATTTTTATATATTGGAGAACCGTTCATTCAGACTATAGTCAGTATAGTCATGTTGCTTCTGGAAACGACATGGCTCAGGCCTAGTATCCAAGACATATGCTTCTACATGTACAATTTAACTTTACATTTAACAATTTAATTAAAATGAGCACTTTGCAAAATAACTCTTTGTCTATGGTAGGTAATCATTATTCAAACAGTAATGATTTGAATAATGATTTGTTAGTATCAGTACAAATTAATTATAATTTGAGTAAAAGTCGAACGTGATATTAAATATACTTTAAAATGTAGTCTAAATGTGGTTAATGAAAAAAAAAACACCTTTCTTTCTCCTTTTAGTCCTCTTTTATGTGAATTAACAAAAATGTTAGAAGGCAAACTTGAATGCTTAAATTGAGTCCCCTTGTTTCAACGTTTCAGGCCAAAGAGTTATATCTCACTTCAAGTTTTTTTTTTTTTTTTTTTTGATTTTTGTATTATTGTATTGTATTATTGCTTTTGTCAGTGCTAAGCTTTGCAGACACAATACCTGGATGCCATTGATGAACGTCCCGAATTTCGTAGAATGGCTTGCTATAGCGCCGCCAGGAGACCAATTTTTGTAAAACACTTTTATAATGCTCATCCAGATTCTGTCCCAAAATGACAAAAATCATTACAGTATCTCTAGAGTCATAGTCAAGAGAGATCTGCCCCATATTTAATATTCCAGGCTAATTGTCTATAGTTGGCTTTCAAAGTTTGCAAGATTGGCCTGTTTAACAAAAGGCATCAAATCATGAATGCAGAGTGCAATTGACATGAAATCTTCAATGCACTTATTATCCTATTAGGCTGAGAAATATATCCCACCCTTTTCACATTGGCCCGTTATAGTGCCACCAACAGGTGGTTTTTTGAAACACATTTTTGGAACAAATGCCTCAAATCATCCAATTGCCATCAAATACAATGCATAAGAACCCTTTTCGCATTGGCCAACAATGCCACCAGGAGGCCACAACCTGGTGGAGACCTGTGCCCAGAAGGGCACTTTTTTATTGAAATTAAAGTGGATTGCGGGATCAGGTTGCAACGGTTGTCCACATACAATATTTGCCATGGATAACTGGAGATGACACATGTGGGAGTCACACACTTGTTAGACCCTGTTGTCCCTTCCATTACAGAGTCTCACTGGACCGGGAAAGCCGCATCTGCCACCACCATCACGTAGGCCACGTGTTCAAAAAAGAATGACGTTGCAGCCGTCAGGAAAGGTGGAAGGACTGGTCGCCGTCGCGGGCCGCCACCAGCAGCTTCTCACGCATGATCTCGATGCTAGAGTAGTCGGGCAACTTCAGGTAGTTGACGCAGGTCATGACCGAGGGCAGGTAGACGTCCGGGTTCTCTGTGGACGCGAACGTCGTCCGCACGATGGTGAGCGGCGGGTTCAGGCTCCGGAAGCCGCCCACGGGCAGCCGGGGGCTCCCCGTGACGAACTGCAGGAAGAGCCGGCGCTGCTCGGCGTCGAAGCCGCTCAGAACCTCGAACAAGAAGCGCACGGCGCGGCTGTCGTGTGTGTAGCCGTGGTCGGAGCGGCAGCACTCCATGAGCGTCTTGACGTCCCACGCCTCCGACTTGTCGCCGCACAGCAGCTGGTCCAGCTCCTCGGGGTAGAAGTACTGCAGGTGGCGCAGCGGGAAGACCGACTCGAACCCTTCGCGGAGGGACTCAAACTGGCGGGACACGCCCTCGTTGAGGGTCCAGTACACCACCAGCCGGAGGTACTCCTCCAGGTTGTGGATGGTGACGGGGACGTCTCGGCCGCCCTTCTTCATCTCGATGTCGGCGAACCCCGGCAGGGTGAAGTCCAGCATCAGGTCGCCGACCGAGCAGCCGTTCATGTTCAGGCTCTCCAGCGCCTCCCGCAGGCTCTCTCCCGTCAGCGTCCGGTCCTGCTCCAGCCTTTTCTTTTGGCGGATGATGCCCTCCAGCTCTTGGATCGACTTGTGTATGTGGAGGTCGATGTCGAGCAGGTCGTGGGAGCTGACGGAGATTTCGTGCCTCAGCATCCACTTGTAGAAAGGGAGACCCAAGGGCAGGTCCAACAGCTTGAAGTCGATGATGGCTTTGGCCATCAGTTTCCCCAAGAAGGAGAACTTTGCTTTGATCTTGGCGATGTGCTCCAAGTCAGTCGTCCTGCCGAAGGGAACGACGAACAGCCCGCCGGAGTTGAACATGTACTTGGTTCCCTGTTGGAGTCCCTTGGGTTCGGCCAGGGTGATCTCCTCACCCCTCCATAGCCCCAGGTCTGCCTGCTGGAGCTCCTGAGATACTAGAGCATAGAACTCCATGGTAGGGCCCAGGCCTGTGCCCACCTCATTCTCGTATTGGATCTCCAGCATGCCCCTGGAGTTGCCGAGGTCCTGCATCACAGCCTCTGCCTGTTTTAAGAGTTCCTCGCGGTTTATCATCCTCTTTTCGCGGTTCAGGCGTGTCGCCACTCGGCTGTCCCGGAAGTCCGACTGGTTGATCTTGGGGCTGGTGTCGAGCAGGCGCTGCATGGCTCTGTCACGGTCGAAGGCTGTCGCATAGAACAGCCGCTGCCTCGTGTTGAAAGGGAAGAAGAAAGGGCACGTTCTTCCCAGTTCGACGAGCCAGGGAGGGATGTTCCCCGTCAGGATCACCAGCGGGTCTTGCAACTGGCGGTTGGCCTTTACTGTCAGCTTGCTGTTGATGAACTCATTCGTGGGGATGACCTCCTTACACACGGCATTTTCGTACAAGTAGAACCAGTATCTACTCATGGCGTGGAGGACCCTCAGGAGAAGGGTGACTTCTAGAGAGGGGTCCTTAAATGTTATGGCGTCCGGTGGCTCTGAAACGAGGTAAGTCTCTAAGGGATTGACGACGCCGGGACATACGCCGTCGTGCCACAGCACGTCCTGTTCGCTGACATCCGGAGGTGAGCTTCTGGTATGGTTGTTGGTCTGCGCTTGGCACACCTTTCCTCCCACAACGTCTTCACTGCCAGCCTCGACGTCGACCACAGGCTTATACCATATGGTGTGCGTTTTGGTCCAAATGTCAGATTGCATGAAGGCGTTTGCCTCGTCGTCCGTGGACTCCCTTTCGTCCCCATGCCGGACGGCCTGGTACACTGTCATATTATATGGCAGCAGGTGATCGCCAACGTAGAACTGCAATCTGTGGCGCGCACTGCTGGAATTCTGTGACTGGTCTGCCAGGGACTCGTCGACGATTTCATCGTCTGACTTGTTTTCATTGCAGTTCTTTCCAAATCCTTTAGAAACCATGTATCTTTCGACGGCTTGCACCAGGTCCAGTGGATTAAAGTTCACCACACTGCCCTTCCATTGCTTCAAGTTTGTGCAATCTGGGTGTCTCTGTAGCTGACACCTCAGTTGATGCGTGTTGAACAATTTCATTGCCTGAGAGATTCTGCTCCCATTGTCGTTACCACTGTGGAAGTCATACACTTTGACGGGGAACTGCTCCATTTGACTCAGGCAATCGTTCAGTTTATGCACCAGGAACAGAAAAGGCCCGTTTTCGGATGGCTCCAGTCGACCTGTGGGCTCCGTTCCCGGAACCGGGCAGCCAAAGAAGACGTGCAGAAACCGCTTGAGTCGCACATCACGGCCGACCGCGTCCCCAGCGCTGTTAGAGGTTAGAAAGAGCAACAACTGTTTAACCAGCCCGCTGTGCTGGATCTCGAATGACGACACGTCAAACTCCGTAACAATCTTGCGGATCTCGGCCAGACACTCCACACCACCATCCACCTGCAGGTTTAGCTGCTCAGTGGCTGCGCAGAGCATCCGGAGTACGTTCAGCGCAGGGTTGCTGCCATCTACGTTCTCCGATTTGAAATAGAGCTCGACAAACTGACTGGACTGCTTTTTGATCCAGGCCTTGACCTTGTCCCTATTACTTGAGATGGGGTCATTCGGAAGATTTTCCGGGTTATTCTCTTCTACAACATCATAGGAGGCGCTCTCTGCTGTGAGAAAATTCTTAAGCTCATCATAAAGTTCATTTTCGGCCTCGTCCTTGAGTTCTTTTGCGGGGGGGCAGGAGGTTGCATCAACATCGGCCAGTGGGACATTAGCAGCATCTGTAGTGGATGCAGTGTTACCAGTGGTCGTGCATTGACCGGCAGTGCCATTACTGGAACATTTCTTGGGGGCACTGTTAATCGGGATGTCCTCTGACTCTGCCAGGTTCTTCACCTGGTGCATTATACCTCTTCTGAAATAGACGCTCAAGACGTCTGGAATCTTCTGCATGAGAATCTCAGCCATCTGCATAGAGCCCACCACGATCTTCAGGTCCTGGCTGGCTAGCATGGAGGCGATGTGGCTGGAGACGGCGTGGTTCCTCAACACGTCCTTCAACAGCTCGGCATCGGCGAAGTAGATGATCCTGAGGATGGCTCTGAGGCACTTGTGTCTGACGGTGGGGCTGGCCGAGGAGCTGTACATTTCATAGATGACACCATACAGGGTTTTGATGAAGCACCTTGCCAGCTCAGGATCCTCCTTCATCAGCTGAGCCCGCACATCTTCCTGCCACATGTCCTGGTGACCCGCAGCGTTGGGATTGTCGGGGTGAGGATTGTGTTTCCTCTGGATACCGCGTCCCCTGCCCGTTTCCTCGTTGATCTGCTGCATAGATTCAAAGTCAATGACGTAGACACGGTGGTGAATAGACACACTGGTCTCGTGCTCCCCATTATTGCGCGCCGCCTCGATGATGCGGCTATTATTGCGGTCATAAGTATGCCACAGGCCCTGGTCATCGCACCACTGCCAGGTGGTTTCTTTTGTGGCCTGAGCACTGTCTGTTTTAAGCATGGCGTCCACCGCAAAGATACCGTCTTGGGGCAGACGGGGCATCAGCTGACAAATGAGGGAGGTGAGCTCATACAGCTCCTGAGGGCTCCGGGGGACCAGTTCAATCTGTTCTTGCCCGTTGCCGCTCGACGAGCTGCACAGGAGAAAGCGCAGCGTCTCCGCAATGTTTTGTTTCACGAGTTGCACCGCTAGGAAGGGGCACCTGGAGCATACGAGGGAAAACATGCGCACGACGGCGACCAGCATCCCCGAGCTGAGCATCGGGGGAGTCGCCAGCAGCTGCTGCTGAACGTTGGTCAGCAGGTCCCGCGAGGCGACCTGCTGTAGAAGGTTGTCCTCGTGCTGAAGGTTGTCCACCAGCCTGGCGAAGCAGAGACAAGTGCTCTCGACGGATTTCTTGTCCTGGTGCATGAGCCTCTGAGTCAGCAGCGGGAGCGAGTCGGCGACGAGGTGGAACTCGTCCGGGGTGACGCTCTGGCAGCAGTTGGCCGCGATGGTCAGGGCGTTTCTCTGCGCGTTCATGCTGAAGAACTCCAGGTACAACAGACAGTTCGCAAGCCCACCAGCCTGCAGGATGGCTTTACTATGTTGCCAAGACAACATTTCCAAGGCGGTTAGGGCCTGCTCCGCCACGTCGATGAACTGGATTACCTGAAGCTTCTCCAGGAAGACGGGGATCGCGCTGACCACCATGGAGGAAGATCGAGGCAGTGCCTCCATCATGTATGTGAGAGCGCGGGAGGCATGGATCATGATATCAAAGTTATGCTCCATTTGTAACAACGTGATCAACGTGGGCACCACGTTCTTAACCGGGAACCCGTGTAGTGTATCCTCGTTGCCCATGACCAACAGCTGGCACATCTCAATGGAAGCCTGGAGCTGCTGGGATTCATCGCCCGTCGACTGCATGACTTTTAGCAGCTGCTGAGCCGAGGAGGGATTCGAGGGGACTGCCGAGGCCTCTGCCTTGGACAATTTAGGACCAAACTTCTGTGGCGGAGGGAGCCCGGAGGGGCCGCTGCTCTTCTTGCTTTGGCTTTGAGCCGAAGACGCGGCTGGCTTGACCCGATTGCCCTGCGAGATGATGCCAGGGGCGCCTCCGGATGACGATGACGATGTGGAGGTCGGAGGGAACTCCTTGACGGCGGCACCGCTGGCCTTATTAGAAAACGTCTGTTGTAGTTTCTGCAGTTTTGCAGTCCTACTGTCGGTGCGGTTGGAGAAGGGCCCGACGGTGTTGCTCTGAGCCGGGGAGTCCACCTTCTTCCATTTCCTCGAGACGGTGGGGGCCGAGGTCCCGTTACTCGGCTTGGCCCGGGCCTGCGGAGCGGTGGTGGTGCCATTGGTGCCCACGGCAGTAGAGGAGGAGGAGACCGTGTTGTCGGAAGAGGAGGGGTCCGCGGTGGTGTTACACCCAGCTTTGGCCGAGGAATGCGATTTGTAAAAAGCCGCCACCTTACCGGGTTTTGCCGCTTTCCCCTCGCCGCGGTTGGGCCGCGACCAAGTGGTACTGCTCAAAGTGGATTGGGGGTCTGCCGCCGGTTTCCTCCATGTCCTATCTCCGTTTTTCTTGCTCTGATGATTTTGTCCCGGAATTGTAGGGGGAGGCGGCTTGACCTGGGCACCGGGCGGTGGCAGGGCGGGCGGCGGGCTATTGGACTCCGGGGAAGAGGAAGCCGTGGAGGCCGAAGAGGTGTCCATCGCGGCGGCACCGGTGCCTCCACCGGACCCGATTTTGGCTGAGGCGGCGGGCGGTGGCTTGTAAGGCAGCTTCGGGGGTTTCATCGTTGTTGCTGTTCTGTTCATGGGAGGGGACCCGTCGGCGCTGCTCGGAGCGGGGAGGGAGTCCGCTCTCCTCCATTTCTGTGAGGGTGGGGATCCGGAGGACCCGTTTCTCTTATTCTGGCCCTGGCCCTGAGGTGCAGGTGGCTTGATCCGGAAACCCTGCGGAGCGATGGTGGTGGCAGTGGCGGTGTTGTTATTGCTGTCCGTGGAGGGCGGGGAAGCTGGAGAAGCCGACGAAGCCGAGGAGGAGTCCATCACCATGCAACATCCAGCATTGGTTGAAGTGGCCAGAAAAGCCAGGTTGGTGGGTTTTTGCACTTCCGGGACTTTCGTTATTATATTTCTTTTGGTCCGCCCTTCCTGTCTTCTGCGATTCCGACCGTCTATCACCGTATAGGGCTCGATTTTTGTTCTCTGTCGCTTGTTTGGTGCTCACGTTCTCACGGTTCTCTCTCTTTCTACAATACTGTGACAGGCTCAACTGTGGAATGGAGTCTCGCCCTGAGGTGTTACGGTCACAAGATTTGCCATTAAAGATAGTGAGGAAGACAACCGAGCCTTAGCTTCATAAGTATCAACCGAGCACTGGATTCGGTGACTTACGTCACGTGCAAGCCGTTGCTGCCACACATGTGAAACAGTGTCGATTTCTGCAGTTAGGGTCATGCATACATAGACTTCAAGCCCAGTGCCCCATCTGTAAAACAACTGCCCTTTCCAATCCACGAATGCACCATTCATGGTGGAAGAAATGTGCGTGCCCCTCTTTTCCAAGATTTAGACTTCATATCACTGTACGAGAGTCTAAGTGTGCCTCCCTTATTTTCTGTAACGTGGAAAGCCCGTTTCTGCCTCAAAGTAACTCTTCCCTTGGGGAAGGTCCCGAACATGGAGTTCCACTTGTCTGGGAACTATTTGACAAGAAATTAGAGCCCAGGATCACATTAGCGATTGGCACTGGGTGAAAAATGTGTTACAAAATCATGGGATAAAATATATACATACCTGTATATAAAAAAAGAAAACCACTGATATTACCTTTCATTGGGTGGGCAGGATGCACATTTGGGTCGGCTCTGCCCACCCCTGCCCCGGCCCCTCTAGATCCAGCCCTGGCAGAGGCCCTATAGTTGTGTGTTTCCACATCGCTGTACTATAGAAAGCCTGATGGAACCAGATCATAGCACTGACAGATTGATTGTTTAGCAGCGAGGGGGGCGCCGGCGGGCGGGGGGTTAACTGGAAACTGCCCTCGCTGTTACAGTCAGAGAGACCAGGGGCGGATCTAAGCATCGACATGGGGGGCAATGCTCCCTTATATGCCCAGTCTGCCCCCCCAACCCAACATGATGGCATGCAAACAACCCAAAAAATATTTCAAATTAAAGTGCTTTAATATTTTTAAATGATTTGAAACACTACTACTGCTACTAACTAACTACAATTGTGTCACCACTAAACCAACAGCATTTCATCATTGAACACAGAAAACTCTCTGAGTCAGACCTTTAGCTTTATGCATGCTGCGTGTCTGTTGCAACTTCAACAACAACTGATGTTATTATTGATGCTTTACTGGCCTAATAAAAATCCTGTAAGTTACTGAAAAGGTATGGGTGCGACTTCATCACCCGTGACGCTTCGCGCCACGGGTGATGAAGTCGCACCCATACAATTTTCTCCTGCCCCCCCCATCGGGAAATGTTACATCCGCCCCTCAAATGAAACACGATAACATGGATATACAGCAGCCGGTGCATGATGAGCAGTGTATAGCTGACGTTACAACAATGGCCGCTCTATGGCTATAGCCTCGGTATATGCTCCAGAAGACAGGCTTTAAAAAGGACGTCGGCCCTTTTCTTTTAACGCACACACTGTAGTTGACCCCCCCACACTCCTCTGTCAATGCATATTCTCTGCCTATAGTGTTATTCAGTCTCACAGGAGCCTCTATTATCGAGCCGGTCCTGTAGGCCATGCAGTTGATCGGCTGAGTCAGGGGCGTTTTTTGCCATTAGGCACACTAGCAGTTGCCTGGGGCGCCATGGGGAAGGGAGAGTCCAGGGAAAATCCTGCCTGGGCCTCCAAATGGCTTAGAAACGCCACTGGGTCTCAAATTGCTAGGAGAGTTCTAGAGTTCTTGTAGGGCCAATTTGCCATGTCCCGATTGCAGTGTCCCGATAGAAAGATGAAAAGTCAACGTTGATAATTGATGTTGATCACAACATTGCTCGGTATATCAGGGCCTTAACACTGGGAGAAGCCTGCAGGGTTTCAAACCGACAACCTTGTAGTTACCATCCAGCCTCGGTACCACCGCTGTCCTCACTAACGCGCCAGCAACGCCTGTAGGCCTGCCGTCCGCAAATACTTTGGAGCCATTCTGAGAAACGATTTATTATAAGCAACACGAGACTGTAACCGTCAAAGGCATTTAAATCCGGGGAGACTTAAATGCTTTGTGCTAATATTCTACTGGTGTGTATTTGTCCGACTCAGTCGGATAGGCGCTATGTTGACACTGTGGACCTTGATTTGAATACAGCCTCCGATAGAGCCAGACACCAGGAGCCAAACGTGTGCCAGATTTGGAGGCGCTATTTGATCTACGCCGACAAAACCGCATGCAAAACGTGCTTGTCCTCATTGGGGTTAGGGTTTATTTCCGTTTGTATGCACTTTTAGTTAAAGGTAACAAGGACAACTATTAATCAAAATAGATATAGGTCTATTAGCTATATTTTTTGTATTTTTCCCGTCTGCGTTGCTTCTACTTTCATGCTGCAGCTGTTTCCCTGCAGACAATTTGCTTCATCTGGCAGACGGTCCAGAACTTTGTTGTTCGTTGTTGTCAACAAATCATGAAAACAGAACATTCGTCAGGCTCGGGAAAGGTGCTAATGTGAGAAGCAAAGGCATGTTTACACAATTTCGGAGAGACAGCCAGATCCAATAGTGACCAGGTTGCAACTAGCAACTAGTTTACGACCAGAAGGTATAGAGACACCCTGGTCGCAACTAGTGGATCTTATCCTTCCTCCAATGTTGACTGTGTGAACCATTCTTGAATCAATAACTATGAGCATTTGTATTTATTTTGCAGTTTACCGAGGCATCATGACTATCTTTCTGCTCTCATTTGACCTACATGCATGTAAGGCTTTTTTGTATACTTCATATAAGAAGTCTGTTTCCTTTTTTTCCTCTCTCTCACTCTCTGCCCCCCCCCCCCCCCCCCCCCCCTCTCTCTCTCTCTCTCTCTCTCTCTCTCTCTCTCTCTCTCTCTCTCTCTCACACACACACACACTCACATGCAGCCGCTGAATGAATATCCGGGGGGGTTATCGAGCAAGCAGCATTGGAGCAGAGCCTCGGAGCACACTAGTAGGAAGGGAAACACACTGCAATATAATCAACCCAAGAAGACAACTTTGCCAGCCTGGGACTGTTTTTTTTTTCTATTTTGTTTTGTGTTTGTATTTATTTAGCCTATACTTCTTTTTGAGTACTTTCAACTAGTAGCTATACTGTGAGTGTATTTTTTTATTATTATTATTATTATTATTATTTTTTTGTTTGTTTGGTGTAATCGACTGACAACAATTTCACTTTCTTTTAGGCTGTGTTTTCTCTATACTCGAGGCCATCCATGTGTTCAACACTGCCCACTTGGCTTTAACCGCTGGACCCGTAGTAATGTAAGTAAATTGCTTGGATTATAACTGGTACTATGGACAAAAATGAAATCAAATAGGCAAATGATTTTCATGGCAGACCCTGTCAAACTGGTTTGAAACCATGGGCACATCCTTGGTGTGTGTGTGTGTGTGTGTGTGTGTGTGTGTGTGTGTGTGTGTGTGTGTGTGTGTGCGCACACCTGGTAGTGATAATTTCACGTTCATACAGTGCAGTGCAGTTCTCAAACCTGTTCATGTCAAGGGACCCCAAATTATTACTTTTTTATTAACACTTTTTTATGCTGTCACTGCATTCTTTATTGGGGAGATTAGAGCAGGGGTTATCAACCTTTTTCATCCCAGGGCCCACCATTTATTCAGCATTTGAGCCACGGACCACCATTTGAAGATATTTTTAGACCCACAGACCCCAAAACTAAAGATTTCTTTTGCTTCTCTCCATGACCATTAATCTTCTAGTTGTGTAGATTTGGACTAATTTGCATGATGGATATTTTAACTCTTGACAGTGCAAAAATGAAACCAAATGGACCTGCCAGGGTCCATTTGGTTTCATTTTTGCGTTCTCAAGAGTTACATTTGGTTAAACAACTTAGCTGGGGACCACCTGGAACCCTCTCAAGGACCACCTGTTGAAAACCACTGGATTAGAGGGATTATGGGGATTTGACTACAAATATATCTGTATTTGGCTATCGACTGAACTGAGACGAGCAAATGGAGACGTAAAGTGTTACGTCGCGCATGATGCACGATATAAAAGCGCTGCTCACTTCACACAAGTGTGATTTGTTTTTGTTTTCTTATTAAAGGGACACTTCAGGATCCCCCCCGCCGTCCCAAAAAGAATGTAGATGTAGCAGAACACCTCATGCTAAAAAGTTGAAGTGTCCCTTTATTATACTAACTTGACAGTAGAGCTAAAGGTTTGACAGAATACCCGGTCTGAGTTTTTAAAAAAATCGTTGTATTGTCGCTGTGTATGGCAGAATTAAACATGTATTGTGGGGAGGTGGAGAACTGCTGTCGCATTGTGACATGCGATATGCTGACGGCATGGTGCGCATCAGGCAGAAATGAGGAGGTCTGCAAACGCCATACACTATAATAGTATCTAATATGTTTGCAAATAACAGCTCATGGGCGCTTATTTGGAAGTGGGCGGTTATTTGGACGAGGCGGTTATTAAGCAAAATGGTGTGGGAACATGGGCCGTTATTCGGTAGTGGGCGGTTGTTTGAGTAAGGGCTGTTATTTGGTATTTTACGGTGTATATATATATATCCCCCAGTGATTGGAAATTAATAATTCAAAGTATGCTCGTTATTGACATACAGTGTAGCCTACGCTAAAACAGCTCTCAAACAAACAAACTTGATTCGGACACTATAACTATAACTCATGTAGTTTTATTTTTTTAAATACGAATGTTAACTTCCCCTTGAATGTGCATGCCTTTTGAAGTTCTGGATCCACTGATCTAATCCGGGTCTGTCTTAGTGTACAATATACGTCAAAGAGGGGCATATTTTGATCATTAATCAGTGGAAATTTAAAAAGGAAAATCTTGTCCACTTTGAGAACTACATCATGGCAAGGTAGCCACACAGACACAAAAGAAAAACTCAATAAAAGTGGTCTGACCCTTTACCAACACAGCAGCCGTTGACGCGGTCAATTATTTGCCCTGTGATGACACGTAACGTGCCCTTGATGATGTTTACACGCGTATTCCTGTCCGTGACTGCTGGAGACTACCATCAATGATGTCACAGTCTAATGCCGCCCTCTTCATCAGCAACACACACAGTGCAGTAGCCAACAGTAACATGACTCCCAACAATTATGTTTGCACTATGTTGAGCTGGGCGTGCTGCAGGCCCGTATGTAACATTTCCCAATTGGGGGGCAGGCGAAAATGGTATGCGGGCGGCTTCACGAAGCCGCCCTCATACCATTTTCATTTAAAGTCTTTAGTTCTATAACCCACAAGATCTATATCTTGTACAAGATCTATATCTTGATGCTTACTCCCTAAGCAGAAAGCATAATAGCAATAATAACATCAGTTGTTGAAGTTGCAACAGACACGCAGCATGGATAAAGCTAAAGGTCTGACACAGAGTTTTCTGTTTTCAATGATGAAATGCTGTTGGTTTAGTGGTGCCAAAATTGTAGTTAGTAGCAGTAGTAGTGTTTCAAATCATTTAAAATATAAGCACTTTAATTTAAACATTCCTGAAATGTAGTTTGTTTGCATTCCATCATGGTTGGTGGGGCAGTCTGGACATTTAGGGGGGCATTGCCTCCACATGCCCATGCCTAGATCTGGCCCTGCTCCCCATAACCTTTCATTGGGTGGGCAGGATGCGCGTTTGGGTGGGCTTTGCCCACCACTGCCCCCCTCTAGATCCGGCCCTGGCGTGCTGATGGACAGACAGGGCAGCTATCACTTCCCCACAAAGGATGTGTATCTGCTTATCACTTCCTACAAACGCTTTTGGGCGGACTCACACGCACGCACGCGCGCACACACACACACACACACACACACACACACACACACACACACACACACACACACACACACACACACACACACACACACACACACACACACACACACACACACACACACACACACAGATCCTACATCCATACATCGCTTACATCCTTTTACACACATGCTGAGGCTGGCATACCATATATTCTAAAGGGTCAGGGGCCAGGCTAAATTCATTAAGTTCCTGCACCACCTTTTATCATAACAGATTACTTTATCCTCCTGCGTTTAGCCCCCAGACTTCATGGATCCTTGAGCATTAGTGGAAAGAAATACCAAGCTTTGGTCAGTGTATTAAGTATAGCAATAGCACTGTGAAACAACACAGAGGCCCATATTCAAACTTTTACTGCCTGCTTCTATGAGATCATCTATGACAGTGGTCTCAAACTGCCGGCCCGCGGGCCATTTCCGGCCCCCGAGATGATATTTTGTGGCAGAGCCTTCTAGTAGGAGAGTTACGATATTGAGGGGTCAGAAAGCAGAGCAGAGCACCGTGCACGAGACTACAGAGATTCGTCTATGAGTGCAGTCCCAGTCCTAACTGTCATTGGGAGTACATTGTTTTCAACGAAAACGGCGCAATAAGAGCTATTTTAGGTACGTATGCAGAAAGACAACTGTTTTAAAGTATTGTTCAGTCACGGCTAGAGTCTCTGTAATGTTTATGTTGTAGTATTATTAAAGAACAACTAAAATAAAGTCATTAAAGCTGGATTAAATAACTGATTAAATAACTTTCTGCATACTCCTACCCCCCGCTGTTATCGCGAGAATCTTAGCTTTTCAGTGAATTCTCGCGATATCGCCTGCTTTGAAACCAGTTTCAATCAGCACTAACACTTTCAAGACGTCAATATAATTATATACTATTTGCAAATCATGTGACAAAGTATCCGAAATCAACCTCCAGAAGGCATTCTTTAATTTGCCTGCATCGATAGTTTGTTTACGAGGTCACCGCCATTAATACATGATGTTTTCGTGCCTTCTTTGCTGGTGCCTGATTAAATCCATAGAGTCCCATTCATATTCATCGACTTCCGGTTTTCCGAGTGCACTCAAACGGCTTTTACATCAGCGCTGCTGCTCCTCCAGCACCGCCATTGCCCTGACGCACAGGAGTGAACGTGAATATCGCAACTCTCCCCTAGAAGGCTCTGTTTTGTGGCCCCCACCTTAATATGAACATTTAATATTAATGTGGCCCGCGACGGCCGCGAGTTCCCCCGTCAAATTCCGACCAGGCAGCCCAAAGCATTTGCGGGAGAACAGTCTGTTACTATTGACTGCTCTTTACTGAGATCCTGTTTAAAGCCCGCCTACTGGCTTTGCTATTTGCACAGAATAGCAAAGAGGAAACGGATCTGCACCCTGAAACACGCCCCTCCGCAGTTTAGTTCATTCTGATTTGTCGCTGAACTGTCAATCTGATGAAATCCAATGACGCCATTGGCTGCAGTACGGGCGAGATCCTGTCATGGCGTCTCTCTATCCACAGCTCCTTGTTTACAAATACACGTAGGGAAAAGAAAACTTTGCCTTTTTACCAAGGACTGCATTCGGTTTGATAAATAATGACAGCGGAGCAGTTTTCTAAAGCCCGATACGGGCGGATGCATGGCTTATAAACAGCACGCTGAGCTAAGGTAAGTAGCCTAAAACGAGCTGTTGTGTCCCCCTTGCCCGTAGTGAACGGTGTTGTCGTTGCTCCAGGGCAGGCTTACATCTGCGCTGGATAGAATCATAGCCATCTAGTAGAAAAATTGCGACATTGTGGGGTCAGAAACCGAAAGTGCTGAATTATTTCCAAAGCCCCATCGCGCGACCACTGCAGACAGCATTGCCAGCAAAGATGAAACGTCGCGCAACTGGGATATAGTTTTCAAAGAGGCTAGCGCAAATAAATAAAAGCCTATTTAGGCACGTGTACTATTGGGAAACCAATGCTGCTAGTTGGGCCTAAGTGGCGATTCTGATGGTCTATTCTAGTGTCATGTTTCATGTGTCAAGACTAGTTTCTCAGTGACACTGACAAACTATATTTATATATTTTGATATCTATCTATCTATCTATCTATCTATCTATCTATCTATCTATCTATCTATCTATCTATCTATCTATCTATCTATCTATCTATCTATCTATCTATCTATCTATATATTTTATTATTATTATTTTTTCATGGCGCTGCTTTTTAGTGGCTGTATAAGTTCAAAATTGCTGTAGTTGGCTTTGTTAGGAGGAATATAAATTGATAGCTAAAGTAAACATTTTGTTACTGCTTCCTTATTGGTTGTAATTCATGCCATCACAATCAAATCAGAGCCAGTTTGTTGATGGGTTGGCTGGTCCAGTTATATCCAGGTGAATTGTTTGTAGGTTCTATTGTCCAGTGAATAGTTAATTTAATAGTGTTCAATTATAGTTATTATCATCATAATCCTATTATGTGCTACTGAATGAAACAGATAGCATAGTGGTATATCAAAAGGAAGGAAGGAAGGAATAGAAATATTATTATAGAAATGTTATTTTTGTTTTTTGTGCGACACAACACCACATATGCACACACTCTTTATCCCACATTGGTGAGTGTGAATCTACTTAAATTTAAGTGAAATGAAGGCGAAAATGGCGAAAAATAGGCTTGAAATGGCAAAAAACGTTTGTCCATATGACGCGCTGTGGCTGCGGCCCGGCCTCAACCAGGCTCTGCTTCTAGTGGCCCCAAGGCAAATTGAGTTTGAGACCCCTGATCTATGAGGTTATAGACTGTATACAGCAGAGGTTAATCATTGGAGTTCATGCTCTACACACGTGTATTACGTTTGTACAATATAGCATTTTGCCCCATTGATACTGATACTGTGTGATTGTAGATCGAATATGATGCGTGTAACTGCAAACTAGCAACTAGTAATAATATTACTTTTCTCTGTAATGAATAATACAAAACAGTAATACTATTACAGTTACTTCTACTCATAGTTACTTTCGTCATGCTGCTGCTTTTAACAATGCATTGGTGAGGGGAGATGAACTAATGCCACTTTACAGCGACCTATTATTATTACAGTCAGACGTATAAAGCCATTGAATTGTGACATTCAAACATAAAGATTGTGTGTGTGTGTGTGTGTGTGTGTGTGTGTGTGTGTGTGTGTGTGTGTGTGTGTGTGTGCGTGTGTGCGTGTGTGCGTGTGTGCGTGCGTGCGTGCGTGCGTGCGTGCGTGCGTGCCCTTAAATTAGAATTATAAACATTTGTAAAATTGGTGACTCTTCCTCTGACTAAAACGATTTTGTTGTTGTACCTTTTTTGTGGGTGAGGTGGTGCACTACAAAAGTAATATAAAAGTAATATGTAATGTGTTACACATGTTACATGTTACATACTGTATATACTCTTGAGACCAAGTAATAAGTAAGGTGTTATTGTTACTCTTCTAAAGGGGTAATGAGTAATGTATTACACTCCAATATTACAAGTAATATTACCCAACACTGGATACAATTATAGGAGGATAAATAGCTAATTTGTATTAAGATATAAATGATTTGGCCCTTTAGGACAAAATCGGATACATGTAAGACAGGATTGGGCAATCATTTATCCCAAGTGGCCAAATGAGAAACAGAAAATGTTATGGAGGGCCAGGCCCTCCACAACAAAGTGACTATATACATCTTGTTTCTATATTTAAAAAAATAAACCCTAAATGGCATTGTTTTGACAAGCTAGTGTTGTTAGGCGATGAAAAACAATGGCACACTGGTTTTCAAATTTCAATCACATCAAATTCAGGGCAGGAAAGCTGCATGTGCTTCAAAATAAAAGCAAGTAACCAAGCAAAAGTAACCTTTCATAGACCAGTCAAAGTCAGCTAAAAGGCCGCATTTGGCCCCGGGGTCTTATAATGCCCAGGCCTGACATCAGAGAAGAGCACGAGATATGAAGTGCTCTATGCAACTGTACATTTTTAGCGTACATAAATTAGATGCAAGCAGATCAACGCCGCTGGCTTTAGGCAGCACTGTGCATAGCGCCGAGAGAATGAGGCTTGACCTTTCAAAAAGGAACTAAAAAACAACAAAACCTTGCTGTTTGCACAAACCGAATCTACTGTAAGGAAGATGCACATTGGAGTTTCATGCCGGTAAATAGGTTCCAGAGATCCCGAACTTCCGCACTGAAGTGAAAGAAACATTTGTTTGAGCTGTCATTGATGAATGAACCGACATTATCCAAGGCCTTGGCAGGAACTAGGTTATGTTTGCAGATCTCGGTCTGTATCGATTGCGTAACACAGTTGTATTGTGGGGTCAGTTCAGAATGGACCTGCAAAGCTATTGGGCATAGCCCGGGGACCACCAGTGGTCCTTGAGAGAGTTCCAGTTCAATATGGAAAGTTGGTTAACCAAATGTAACTCTTTTGATTTGGTTTCATGTTTACACTTTCAAGAGTTAAAAATATTCATCATGTGAATTAGCCCACAATTAGTCTACACAACTAGAGAATGTAGAAGATTAATGGTCATTTTTTTTATCTCTGTTTGCCTGTTTTGTTTGTGAAATCAGCCTGGAATTGTGGACAAAAACAAAAGAATTCTTTAGTTTTGGGGTCTGTGTGGGGCTAAAATTTCATCAAATGGTGGCTCAAATACTCCTCTGTGGCTCAAATACTGGTGTCAAAATGCTTGGTCTTACTCTTCCTTTATCTTGGAATTAAATGAATATTACGCAGACTTTAGTTCAGCCTTTAGTCTTGGCCCTCCACAATATTTTATGTATCTCATTTGGCCCCTTGGGTAAAATAATTGCCCACCTCTGGCCTAGGCCGACTTGAAATCATCACATTTCAGAACCGCTGGCTTATGAGAGAATTCCACCGGGGAAGGCTTTCTTACTTTATTAGCTGTTGATTTATTTCCAAAAAAGTAGTTAAGTTATTTTGTAAGGAAGCCTTCTGGGGTGGAAAACTTTAAAGCTCCTATATGTGATTTCATGGTCAAAATAATAATTATGTTGTTTTCTATTGTTTTCATGTTTTTCATTAAGTTTTCCTTGAATTAGATCATTTTCCAAAAATCTTGTCTTTTTGACGCCTCTAGGGGCTGCAGGAGGCCTCCAAAGAAATCCCTATGAGCTTTGTGATTGAATAACAAATAGTCCCGTCGGGATATTTGTTAGCCAATCAGGAAAAGCCTTTCTTCCTCTGGGAAAACGAAGGGGGAAAATTCCATTAACATTCTGACATTTCTTGCTTATATATACAGGTACATTCAGGTACATTGTACTGTAAGGTATGCCCATGTCTTCATCTAGGAGCAGTGGAGAGGGTTAATGAGTGTGCTTTATGGGCACACACACACATGGAGGCAAACACATGCATGATTGTGAATATATTTGAGGGGGTTATTTGAGGTTGCACTATAAGCCACGGGGAGTGGATAAAGATAGCCATTGCCTTTTTATTGTTAAATGTATAGTAACAGAAAATACATTCTCAGGCGTGGTCCTGCCCACAGGGATATCCAAAGGAACTATACGAATAGGAACTTGTCAAATATGATTCATTTATTACATCGCAAAATGCTTTCATGGGTCTGTCAACAGATGTGTACAAGACAACTCACCCGAAAGCTCTGGACAACTCACCCGTGTTCCCCCCCCGGTATGCACTTCCTGGGGCTGAGTTGTCTTCTTATTGTTTAATTCTCACCATACCCCCCCGCCCCCCCCCGGTCATTAAACTACAAAATAACTGTGTAGGTGAAAAGAAAATGGCCAACGTGTACTGCATCTGCGAAAGCCTGTATTTGTTGTGCACTACAGCTATTATTATCTGACATGACCTGGAAACCTGTTTCTCTGCTTCCCCATTCCCCTGTGCGGCAGCATGTAGGAGCCAAGTTAGCGGAGCAAAAGGAGATGCAACAACACAATGCAACTGATGTTGTATTCGAGTAAATATAACACAGCGGGCTTTTGCAAGTCATTCCTTCTGTATTTATAACCAGTAAGGAAATTATGGCTGTGACAGCTGATGATTAGTGTAGACTGTGTTGTTGGGTGGGGGGGGGCTATAAAAGCTGTATTGTTGAACTGTCTGTTTTGGCATGCGTGGGAAACAAACTGCGCCCTGCTGACATCCACGCAGATAGAATGCCCCCCCCCCCAACCTTTCCCCGACCCCTTTTGTGTGTGCAACCACGCGTGCAAACGTGTACCTGTAAGCCTGTTTGTACCGCTTTTACCAGAGAGCAATTGCATTCTGTCTCACTCTGTTTTTTTTGTTCCTCTCTCTCTAGTTTCTACGCCACCAGAGACCACAACTCTTCATTTGACAGCCTCGGCCCGCCTGCGTGTACGCATAAGAGTGTATTCTGTATGTGTGTGTGTGTGGGGCGACAACTCCCACCCCCCACCCCCCCTATCTCCTAGCTACCCCACATCTGGCTTCCAAACTGACAAGGTCCACTGAGGTGAACACAGTAAAAAAAGGCATGCCGCAAATAGCGAGCATAGCATGACGGCGACATGAGCACATGCTCCTGCCCGTGACGGTGGCCTCGTGCGCGGACGGCACACATCGCCGCGCCATGCGTGTTGTTGTGAGAGCTCCTGTCCTTCCCATGCGTGAGTGGCCCCTCGTCCCTCGTCGCCGCGGCCTTTGGTGTCTTGGTCTTGTGGCGCGCTTTGGAATCCCCGCAGCATCGTGTACGACAACGGCCCCCCACTGCGTGCGTATATGGGATGAAAGCACACGGAACGGAGGAGGACGGTGCAGGGAATACAAGTGAGCCATGCCGATGGACGACCAGCTGGTCTACATCGGTCTGGAGCTGGTGATCGCCTGCCTGGCGGTGTCCGGGAACGTGCTGGTCTGCTGGGCCGTGTGTCTGAACTCCAACCTCCAGAGCATCACCAACTTCTTCTTGGTCTCGCTGGCGGTGGCAGACATCGCCGTGGGACTGCTGGCGATCCCCTTTGCCATCACCATCAGGTAATGGTTCTCTCACATACTTGTAACACATTATTGTATATATGCACTGAAGCGATGTAACCATACCGTTGACTCCTGAAGCAAAACAGTGTGTTGGTTGTTGTAGTAGTCCATTTGACTGTCCATTAGGCTTTCTTCATTTGCAACCAACATGAATCTCACGCTAGCTCCTACCGCTACCTGAGCAGACAGCAGCCGACTTTTTCTGCTCGGAATTGACGTTACTTCCTGCTTTTTTGAATGGGGGTGAACGGGAACATCCTGCTTGTTCCGGCCTATTTTTTTGGCGGTGGCAAGCTTTTCCTTTAAGCTCGCCGCCACCGAAACTCTCGAAAATCTGACATTAATATAAAATGCCGATACATACAGCACCCCCTAATGACCTACCAATTTTGAAAAATGCTTTAGTTACGTCATCTAGAACAGTAGTTTCTCACTGGCTGGAAGTTTACAAAATAATTATTAGAAAAATGTTTACAGAAAAAAGTTTAAAGCTACCACATTAACAGTAGTGGGGTTCCCCTTTGCAACCCCACTAATTACGCTTTGAATTAGGTGACCATTGACACATACCACCATACTTTCTTCCTCCTCCTCAGCACCGGTTTCTGTGCCAACTTCTACGGTTGCCTTTTTATCGCCTGCTTTGTGCTGGTGCTGACCCAGAGCTCCATCTTCAGCCTGATGGCCATCGCAGTGGATCGCTACATCGCCATCAAGAGCCCTCTCAGGTGAGTGCATGAGGGACAAAATCACATTCAAACAGCATGGGGGTAAGGTAGCCACCTTCCGGGATCCTCAGCAGGGCCGGATCTAGGCGTGGGGGGGGGAGCCACGCCCCCCTAAATGCCCTGACTGTCCCACCAAACATGATGGCATCCAAAACAAATTTCAAAGATATTTCAAATTAAAGTACTTATATTTAAAATGATTTGAAACACTACACTACTAACTCACTACAATTGTGGCGCCACTAAACCAACACTATTTCATCGTTCAAAAAAGCTTTTGCATGCTGCGTGTCTTTTGCAACTTCAACAACTGATGTTATTATTGATGCTTACTTTCCTAATAAGTCATGTAACCGAAAAAAAGAGAAGAAAACAGTATATACAGTATATATTGTATATACAGTATATATTACATATAAATTACTGGCATTTTACTTACTTTTGTCAGGGTTTAAGGTTAAAATATATTCTTAACTGGTATAGAAAGAAAATATATAAATTAAATAAATTAAAATATGGGAATATGTTAATGACGTAGTAAAATGTTGAAAACGACAGACTTATTGACCCTCCAGAGTCAAGAATGTCTCAAGACAAGGGAGTTGAAAAATGTGGGGCATCCATCCGTCGTATGCTACAAGTGCCACCAGGTTTGACATTAAATGAAAATATTTTCGGAGGCCCCTGTTTCCGTCCTTCCCGAAAGCTGAACGACTTCAGATTTTGCCATCATAATATGGATTTTTCACTTCGCCAACGAAGGAACCCCATGCACCCTCGAGCACTTCATGTCCTGGGACGGGTTTCAGGGAGGGTGTTATGATATAGTTCAGGACACAATTTCGTGATCTGTGATCATGCCTACCTTGTTGGTCAGCTGACTAGTCACGTGACAGCAGTCTTGGGCAATATACCGGTATTACCGTTTATTGCGATATTGGAAATCAATATCGTTGTAATATCGTTGGGTCTATAAAAAATATTGAATACCGAATATCGTCAAATACCGACATTATATTGTATTCAATTAAAATATGAGCAATGAGACTTTTAATTGTAACTATACAAACAATTTTCATGTTACACACATGTCTCTTATTTGGGCTAGGCTTTTTGGAAACAATGTAATTCCAATTCCAGTTTTTCCCTATTTATGCTGCTTGAACAGCAGAGTGCTCAGTTTCTAACCCCTCATTGTCGCAATTCTGAGAACTAGGTGACTGGTGGACCGTGTCCAACTATGATTGCACGCCATTGCCAATACCGGTAATATCGAATATCGAGCAAATTAAGGCGTTATCAATACCGATATTCAAAACTCAATACCGCCCAAGACTACGTGACAGTCTCTGCCGGATCAGAATGCATGAGTGAGAAAAAAACAAAGTTGTCCTTTTAGCTCTACTTGGCAATACAGAGGAGAAAATAGAGCACTTAGTCCCCTTGCCAATAGTCCACAGACAATATCCGGTCTAATGATATGGATATAACAGTGATGCCCTGCCCATGCATGTCAGACCTAAAGACCCTATGATGACCAATCATCATCGTTATGATGATGTTATGCCCTGTGGAAGACACTTTCTAGCTCTCATTTGAAAAGCGTTTCACTCTGGGAACGCACTAAGAGCTCCTGCAGTGTCAGCTTACACGACATAGGCAGGAGGAGATGTTCTTTCTTTTATGTTTTAATTACATACCATAACGTTACTCACCCGTTGCAAACACACAGTAACTGCAATGGCGTTACTGAGTGGGACAATGTAAAGATTTACTTTACAAGTTACTGCTAAAGTAGCTTCTTTCCATAAGGGTGTTACTTGCAAGGGCGTTAGTCCCAACACTGGTTGCCAGGGGTGGATGTAACATGTCCCATTTGGGGGGGCAAGAGAACATGTTGGAGGGGCAAGAGAAAATGGTATGGGTGCGACTTCTTCGCGATACCATTTTCTGTTAATGGCGATACCATTTTCTGTTACAGGACTTTTATTACTCAATTAAGCATCAATAATAATATCAGTTGTTGTTGAAGTTGCAACAGACACGCAGCATGCATAAAGTTAAAGGTCTGACTCAGAGAGTTTTCAGTTTTCAATGATGAAATGCTGTTGGTTTAGTGGTGACACAGCTCTAGTTAGTTAGTAGCAGTAGTAGTGTTTCAAATCATTTTAAATATAATCACTTTATTTTGAAATATCTTGTGTTGTTTTGCATGCCATCATGTTTGGTGGGGCAGGCTAGGCATTTAGGGGGGCATTGCCCCCCCATGCCCATGCCTAGATCCGCCCCTGCGGGTTGCTACCATCTAAGCACCTAAAGCCGCACCAGAGATTGCTCTTGACCCGGCCGTTGGTCGGTAGTGCATTATGTCAAACTCAAGGCCTGGGGGCCAAATCAGGTCTGTGAATGAATTATCTTCGCCCCGCGGGAACTGGCCCTCTCTCAGACCAATTGATTTTCATTTCTCATTTTACTATGTGAGGATCACAGAACCAGAAACTGAGATTTAATAATGCATTTTCAGTTTTTGTTGCCAGGGGTGGATCTAGGCATGGGGGTGGGCAATGCCCCCCTAAATGCCCAGTCTTTCCCCACCAAACACGATGGCATGCAAAACAACCCAAGTTATTTCAAATTACAGTGCCTCTAACACACTGCTACTGCTACTAACTAACTACAGTTGTGGCACCACTAAACCAACAGCATTTCATCATTGAAAACAGAAACCTCTCAGTCAGACCTTTAGCTTTATGCATGCTGCGTGCCTGTTGCAACTTCAACAACAACTGATTATTATTATTATTATTATTGATGCTTAATTGCCTAATAAAAGTCCTGTAACAAAAAATGGTATCGGTGCGTCTCGCCCGTGTTGCTTCGCGCCACGGGAGATGAAGCCGCCCCCATGCCATTTTACCCTGCACCCCAAATGGGAAATGTTACATCCGCCTCTGTTTGTTGCTATTAAGGGACATTGATTTTTTTTGAAGGAAAGATAGATGATAGATTTTTTGCTCTTTGGCTGGACATCCTCGTTAATGAGTGCCCGCATATTGAAGCATAGAGTTTGACACCCTTGCGCTAGTGGATCTCGCCGTCCGTTTACTATCAACGTGACGGGTTCCAAATCGTGTTCGCAAACATCACTGGGCAATTATACGGAAGGCCGGAGAGGTGTGAGTGGGCCATTTAGATCCAAGAGATGTCTGCAGCCCTGGCCCATCGGCGTATCAAAACACATTGGATTATGCTGAGGTCTCATTCGATTAAGGCAAATCTGGCTGACTGCGGAGCAGACAGAGATAGAGGACTCACCATGCTTTATTGGGTTAGGTCCCGTGTGCTGTCGGAGGGATTAAACCCTGCTGAAGGCTTTCATCATTATCGTCCCCGTAAATCAACACCGGCGGTGGAGAGACAACAAAAGAGGCCCGACGTCTGGACAGAAAGGCTCACACCCCCCATGCAGGGGCGGATCTAGGCATGGGCGTGGGGGGGGCAATGCCCCCCTAAATGCCCAGTCTGCCCCACCAAACACGATGGCATGCAAAACAACCCAAGATATTTCAAATGAAAGTGCTTATATTTAAAATGACTTGAAACATTACTTCTGCTACTAACTAACTACAGTTGTGGCACCACTAAACCAACAGCATTTAATCATTGAAAACAGAAAACTCTCTCTAAAGTCAGACCTTTAGCTTTATGCATGCTGCGTGTCTGTTGCAACTTCAACAACAACTGATGTTATTATTGATTCTTTACTTGCCTAATAAAAGTCCTGTAACCGAAAATGGTGTGGGTGTGAAGCCGCCCCCATAGTCCGTTTGGGTAACAGGAAGGCTCGGCCCAAATAAAAGAGATTACGCTGTTGAAAACTCCGTTCACTTCATGGGATCAGTCCAACGGCGGCTCTAACATCAAGTTGTGTTTCACCGTGTTAATGTTTTTTTTTTAGGACCTATTTTTCTGAGAGTGTACAAATGGAACCAAATGGACCCGCTAGAGGTCGTCCAGTGATCCGTGGGTCGGCGGTTAGAATCCCGGCTCCTCCTCGTCTTTGTCGAAGCGTCCTTGTGCAAGCCACTGAACCCACAAATTGCTCCTGATCGATGGGCTGGTGCCTTGCATGGCTTCCACGCAATTGGTGTCTTAATGGGTGAATGTAATGCACTGTGTTAAGTGCCTATACTGTAGCTGTTGCATCATAACAACAACATAATGGAGGATAACCATAATGGGACTATATGGGAAGAACACACACACACACACACACACACACACACACACACACACACACACACACACACACACACACACACACACACACACACACACACACACACACACACACACACACACACACACACACACACTGAAATATTTATGGCCCCTTTCTTTTCTCCGTGGGGAATAAGTTAAAACTAAACGCCATTACGATATCATATCTGTACCAAAAGAGGCTGACGCACAGATTCCAAGAGGGAAGTATGTTCTTCCCCCTGCCTGAAGTCTTGTTAAAGATGACTTTTGTGTGTACAAACACTGTTTGCGCACAGATTTGTAAAAAAACAAAAACATAATCTAACTCCACCTCACCCCCACTCTCTTGGCTCATTATGAATCTTCTGGAGACTGCTGTGCTCCTCACCCCACACAACCCCCTTCCCCCTCACACATTAGCCACGCCTGTCCTGAGCCCGACGGCTGTTTAGTTTTCATGATTTGTTGACAACAACAAAGTTCTGGGGGTCGTCTGCGGGACAAAGCAAGTGGCTGTCTGCAGGGAAACAGCTGCAGCATCACAGTAGCTGGATTTTTTTTAATATACTTATATATATTTTGATTTTTGGCAAAAAAAAAAAAGTTGCCTATCTTACCTTTAAAAAACAGAGTTTCTCACATGTGTCCTCCGGTATGCTGTGTGACCTCATGTGACAGCAGGTGTTATGGCGCCAGCATCATAGACAGGATAAATTGTCCAATGGATATTCTACAACAGGTTGCTTTAAGTAATCTGATTGGTTGAAACATTTCACGTTACTTAAACCAACACACAGCAACGCCTACAAAGTTTTGTTCTGTTTTGTTTTTTTGTCCTCACATTAAAATTTATTCTACAATGTACTTATTATTTGCTTTAGCAACACTTACCTATCTCAAGATAAAGATGGCAGTTGGCACGCAGTAGCATGTGTTAATTGACCTCAGAAAAGAGTCCATTTGGTTGTATTTACACATACACAGCATCGGTAGACTAATTTACATTTTTTGCAATGGATGTTTTCATTAGGTTAGATTGGTCAAATAGCAGTTTTACTGTGCATATATAGGGCAGCAGGCACACAGGTACACCACCACCACCACCACCACCACCACCACCACCACACAGCTAGCACAGTAGTCACCAACAACGACGGACACAGTGAATTGTGTGAAGGTAGCCTGGTTTGATTAACTGCTGCCGGCTCAAACCTCCTTTGTTAGAACAGGAAACAGATTATTTTGGCTGTTGTCTTTCACTTTTCCCCGCGTCCACAACAGGTCCGGATGCAGGGGGGGGGGGGGGGGGGGGGGGGGGGGGCAATACCATACCCCCATACCATTTTCATTTAAATTCACCTCAAGCCAACACACTGAATAGATAGATTTGGCATGGTTATTATATCTATCTTATTATCTTATATCTATGTTATTATGCTGTGCTATGACCCCCCCAAACACACACACACACACACACACACACACACACACACACACACACACACACACACACACACACACACACACACACACACACACACACACACACACACTAGCCACGCCTATCCTGAGCCTGACAAATGTTTTGTTTTCATGATTTGTTGACAACAACAAAGTTCTGGACCGTCTGCAGGACGAAGCAAGTGTCTGCGTCTGCAGAGGAATCTAGAAGGAGGAAAATTAAAATGAAGGGGAAAAAATAGCTTTATCTATTTCTTTTCTGGATAAAATGTTGCCTAGTACCTTTAACACAAAATCTTCTATTTTATTTTATTTTTCTTCTTCTTCTTCTTTCTTCTGGGTTCTGTGACCCACAAGATTTGTATCTTGTACAGGACTTACATGAGTAAGTTCTGTAAGTAAGCAGTAGTAGACTAGTGAGTAAGCATCAATAATAACATCAGTTGTTGTTACAACAGGAACAAAGCATGCATGCTTAAGGGAGTCTGACTCTGATATTATTCTTCTTTGAATGATGAAATGATGTTAGCTTGGTGGAGCGTCAATTGTAGTTAGTTAGTAGCAAACACATCTTTGAAATGTGGGTTGTTGTTGCATGCCATCGTGTTTGGTGGGGCAGTCAGGGCATTTAGGGGGCATTGCCCCCACCCCATGACCATGCCTACATCCGGTCCACAGTGGGGACATGCTGTTGGCTCTTAACACCCTGCATGTCTTAACCACTTAACAAACACCCGCATGCCTTGTGGAAGCAGAGTCCCTCATATGCTTGTAAACGGCTCCATTGTCGCCCCCCACATTAAATGTCTTCGCCGAAAATAGCCCGATAGACGAGCTTGCGAGTCGCGATGCGCCACAAACTGCACGGTGGATGGTCAATCTGCTATTTTCTGATGCAGTTTTCGCGGAAATAGGGAGGCCGCGAATTAAGTGGTTAACCCTCCAGCCATTGTTTGATTGTAGTCGCCACTGCATTCTTTGCTTATGCCATGGGAGGGTTTTTCTTTTGCTAAGCCTGAGCAGGTGATGGTTGCATAAGCGGAAGGTTTGTGTGTGTGTGTGTGTGTGTGTGTGTGTGTGTGTGTGTGTGTGTGTGTGTGTGTGTGTGTGTGTGTGTGTGTGTGTGTGTGTGTGTGTGTGTGTGTGTGTGTGTGCGCGTGCGTGCGTGCGTGCGCGCGCGCAGATTTTCTATAGAGGCCTACTGTTGCCACTACTCAGCCCTGAGGAATCTTGAAACAGTAAAACTAGAATGTTATTAGCCTACTACTCTAGCCTTGACACCCAGGCGTTCATTTTTGTGAAAACGGAAAGCCTGGACTCATTTGTTACCCACAGTGGCCTATAGAGGGGGGAGTCAACCTTTCGGGGTGGCCGTCCCTCCAAATGATGTGACGTAGCACAGCAGTGGAGGGGCGTTACTGACATTATTTGGGGGAATTAACATTTGTTGTTGAGCAATTTCTAAACTGGCTAGGTTGTGCGCTTACAATATAGGCAATTTAAGAAATCAGTCGACACGACGAGGACGTGAACGAGCTCCGTTGCAGTCGCAACAGTAGCCCAACATAGTTAAGAAAGCAGGCGACGGCGACGGGGTGCACCACTTCCACTGGTGTCTCTGGTTTCCAGGGTGAGGCTCCTCTACAGCGTACCTCTCATCCACGTTGTTAACAAGACGCCAAAGGGCCTTTACAGACGGCGCAATCACGCATTCTAGTTCATTTTCAAAGGCCGGTGTTTTGTGCTCAGAAAACGACGTGTGATAATGAGAGTGTGTGAAGCTGGGCGTTATTGTGCGGCATCCAGTGTTGTTTATTGCGCACGTGCTCGTTTCGTCCACACGCCGGCGATTTTATTGTAGACCTCAATCCTGTGAACTTTTTTTTCCTCGCTGCGCGATTCTCGTCTGTCAGCACTGAGTGGCACAGTGGAGTTGCCGCGATAATGTGTGTGTTTTGCCGACGATAGAGGATCGGACGGCCGCGAGGCTTATACATCGAGCACAGCAGAGCCATTCATTACTGACGTCCTAGGTTGCATGTAGGACCAATCTTAAATAGGCTAATATAGCGTGTAGGACAGCTGTTGACCAAACAGCGTCAGAAAACAGTTTTTCTATTCTCCTCTCCTGGCCCTTTTCAGATACAGCAGCCTGGTGACTGGCCAGAGGGCAAAGGGCATCATCGCTGTGTGCTGGGTTCTGTCTGTGGGCATCGGCCTCACCCCCATGCTGGGCTGGAACACAGGTGAGGGGATTTACATCAATGTCCGTGCATCCGCCCGTGCATCCGTCCATTTGAAATACCCTCTTCACAATATAGCTCACTATCAAATGCTTATCATAAAAATGCCTTATGCTTCTTAATACTTTTTCAGCCAGCATTTATTGAAAAAAGTGTGGTTTGATACTGCCAGCGTTTATCAATGAGCTCTTATTTTGAAGAGCCAAAATCTCCAGACTGAAAGTGAGCATGTTACACCGTAGTAAGATGGAATCCTCCATAGTAACTGACTCCATTGAGCCATGGAATAGCCATCTGGGACAAGGAATACAAGTGGTTGGAAGGAAAGGAACAGATTGAATAATTGGTTATGGGCATGATGCGCAATCCTCTGATATTAATAACAAGAACTAGCAAAACGATGTGAACGGTGAGTAGCATTTATGATACGACCAAACAATAGGACTATAAACGAGTGTTTCATCGTTACAGGCATAACTATTGACTCATGGTGTTTAATTGGCAGCTATCATCGGCAATGGCGGCCGGCGTGTTAAGAGATATTACGTAACGTTAGCTCATGTAACTTCCACAGGCGTCAACACCACCAGCGCCAACAGCACCTGCTCCGACGGCATGACGGAATGCCTGTTCGAAAGGGTGGTCACCCTGGACTACATGGTCTACTTCAACTTCTTCGGCTGCGTCCTGGTGCCGCTGCTGGTCATGCTGGCCATCTACGCTCGCATCTTCATGGCCGCGCGGCGCCAGCTCCGGCTGATGGAGCTCAAGATCTTCCACGCTCCGCCGACGCCGGTGGCGGCGGTGACCCACCGAGATGGCGCGTCCTCCGCCTCCTCCTCCTCCGCCGGCGGCGGCTCCTCGTCGCGCTCCACGCTCCAGAGGGAGGTGCACGCCGCCAAGTCCCTGGCCATCATCGTGGGCCTGTTCGCCCTCTGCTGGCTGCCGCTGCACATCATCAACTGCGTCAACCTGCTGTGCCGGGACTGCGCGCGGCCGCACGTCTGGGTGCTGAACGTCGCCATCGTCCTCTCGCACGCCAACTCGGTGGTCAACCCCTTCATCTACGCCTACCGCATACGGGAGTTCCGCCGCACCTTCCGGAGGATCGTGTATCGGCACATCCTGTGCCAGAGGGACGCAGCGGGACGCGGCTCGTTCGGGGCCGACGGCAGCGGCAGCGACAGTGTCACGCACATCTCGTCCCGGCTCAGCGTGGCGGACGCTTCTTCGTCTTCTGGCGGCTGCACGGTGGCGAACAGCTACGCCCTGGACCGTCCCCGCGGTCTGGCTGACGCTTCCGGACACTGGACGACGGGGTCGGAGCTCGTGCCGGTCGACGGCACGGTCGTCCCCAACGGACGCCTTCACGTAGAGGATCGAGGCCCGCCGCCTCGGCCGCGGCAGCAGCCGTCGTCACGCGGCACGGGACCCGCGGTCGCGTGTCAGGGGCGGACAGCGGGGGCTCTGGAGGTCACAGACAGCGGCGGCGGTATCTCCTTTGTGAACGTCAGGCCCCTGTGCCCCACACCTATCAGCCCTGGCTACTGCAGGGAACTGGCAGAAGTCTCGTGACTAGAGATACATTTGTGTGTGTACATACGCGGAATTGTGACGTCGTGTGGACTTTTGATATAGCCTACTGTACTGTACTTGCTCCCTTATCTGTGCATCGTATGTTGATTTGTGACCAAATTAAAAGCATATACTGTAGTTTCCCCAACCCCACATTAAGCTTAGAACGGGGCTACGGGGTGTTGTTCAAATTCACCTATTTCCATCGCTCCGAAATGCATTTTGTTTCCCTATATAGTGTCTCTCCACTATGCCAATAGTTGACACTCACACTTTCACTTTTGGTTCGGCTGTGGTTGATTCAGCCGTCTCTCGAGGGGGTGGGGGGTGGGGGGCAGGTGACACATATACCGCTTTATGGCCTGGACCAAAAGTGTCAGCACACTATTGGCATGGTGGAGAGACAATATATAGCAAACAAAATGCACTTTGGAACAACGCAAATAGGTGACTTTGAACAACGGCACATCATCCCATTCTCATGGTGGGGGAGGGGAAGCAGCCACAAAATAAGAACCTTCACCTTCCCTTAATTCCCTTCCTTTCATATGTCTTCACTGGAGGGATCTGCACTTGCACCGCTGTTAATTATAATAGCAGCTGCGCTCTTCTGTGCGTGGGCCCGAAGGCTGCATGATGTCCCAAACACAGAACACTGCTTTGAGTAGCATGCACTGGGGAAGGGAGAAGCGGGATTCAGTCGATAGCGCTATCTAATCTCCTGTTTTGCTCATTGGTTTTACCTTCAACTCGACTTCCTGGCAGGCATGGGGGGGGCTTGTACGTGTTCCGGGAACTCTGGGAGACACAGTCATCATTATTATCGTAAAATTTGGAGCCTCTTTGCCCTGATGAATGTCCATGCCAATTGTGTCGGACACTGTAAACACCTTGGGACAATATGCTCATTATATGGTCTAAACCAGGGATTTTCAACAGGCGCTCTGGCCCGGGGACCACTAGTGGTCCTTGAGAGAGTTCCAGGTGGTCCCCAGGCTAAATGATGGAAAGTGGTTTAACCAGATGTATCTCTTTGAAAGCGTAAAAATGAAACCAAATGGACCCTTGCGGGTCCATTTGGTTTCATGTTTACATTCTCAAATTCATCATCATGAATTAGCCCAGGTCTACACAACTGTAGAAGATGAATGGTCATCTTGATCTGTATGTTTGACTGTTTTGTTTCCCAAAACCAGCCTGGAATTGTGGACAAAAGCAAAAGAAAATGTTTAGTTTCTGGGTCTGTGGGGTTAAAATGTCATCACATGGTCGTCCCTGGTTCAAATTCTGAATAAATAGTGGGCCCTGATATGAAAAAGGTTGAAAACGACTGGTCTAAACGATTGTTGTTCCGTGAACCGCATGTGTCACATGGAGGAGGAAGGTATACGGTTGCAAGACGTCCTCTTGCTCCTTGTGAGAGCACATCTCCAAGATGTGTCGCCCCAAACAACGCTTTTAAAGGACCACTTCCCCACTTTTCAACATCTTCATAAAAAAGGTCCTGATTAATGTTCACGTTAAAATACCACAATGAATCTTTTCCTACTAGATCTGTGTCACATCTGTGGAGAGTACAGAAACGACACCCACCGTGTGCTTTCTTTTCTAAACCTATTTTTTAAAGAGGTATTTATATTTGTATTATCTGGGGGATCCCTACAACAGCATGTTTTCAGATGGGGGGCCAAATATAGATAATTCTGGTGGTCATGAAATATGTTGAGCATCACTGACACAGGAGCATAGATTTTTCAGAAAAAGATAGAATCTGTCAGAAACTAGCATCAGAAACAGAAACTCGAAACTAGTCAGAAACTAGAATCTAGTCTAGTGTCTGAAACTACAATCAGGTGTCAAATAGAATATATATTCTTAGATTTGCGCATCATTTTCACAATTTTTCAAAAAAATATCAGCTCTACAAGCTCACAGCGCGCCACTCGTTCTACTCGTACACAATTATTAAAATCATCTGCTCATTTATTTGTGTCGTCACATCCACGCAGTGTCAATTGTTGTATAAACTTGGTATCCAGGCTGCCCTGAAAATGCATTTCCTACTTAACACAGATACTTCATGATTGCTAGAGCTACTGTATTTCACATATTTCAATAGCAATATATCACTTGCCATATAGCTTTAATGCAGTTAATACACGAATACACAGTAAAAGATGCTATCTGGAATCTGGAGGTCGAATACGTAAACCGCTTTCTCCACAATTCAAAGATTCTTTAGCATACTGTGTGTTACATGCTGTCTGTTTTTATATAGTTGGTGTACTGTGCAATTTCTTTCAAAGCAGCAAACTTTAGCAGTGCTGTATTCACTATTTCACTTGCAATCTATAGTGTTCAAAAAATGTACTTATTTTTTCTGTCATTATGGTATCTGTTTTAATCACTGACCATTTCAAACTGTACCATTTCAAATGAAAATAATGCTTTTAAATATGTGTTGTATTCACCATGGCACTTTTATCGTTTATGGACGGGGTAAAGTGTTAGCGTTCTCTTACTTTTACAGAGCTGAGAACAATAAGGCCAAATGGCCAATGCTTTAAAACAGTGGTTTTGAAAGCTTTTTGCTGCCCACGGCACTCCAAGACAAGGGGGAAAACGCAACCTCAAAAGGCACAACTGTATTCATGAATGAATTAATGATGTAGTTGTGTAAACTACTGGGTGTGTACAAATACCCAAATGGACTCATAAATTAACCATGAGAATTGTACTGGGTTGGGATCTGTGTAACTGTAAACTTTAAAGGCAGTCATTTGCAATGCATGCTTATAGCTATGGCCCCCAAAAATACATGTATATATAGCAGTGGTTTTCAACCAGTGGTCCGGAGACCAGCAGTGGTCCTTGAGAGGGTTTCAGGTGCTCCCCAGGTAAATGATGGAAGTTGGTTAACCAGATGTAACTCTTTGAGAGCATAAACATGAAACCAAATCAACCCTTGCGGGTCCATTTGGTTTCCAGAGTTAGCCCAAGTCTACACAACTAGAGAACATAGAAGATTAATGGTCATTTTTGATATGTGTTTGACTGGTTTGTTTCCTAAATACAGCCTAGTATTGTGGACAAAAGCATAATAAATCTTTAGTTTTGGGTGTCTGCGGGGCTAAAAAATGTCCTCAAATGGTGGTCTGTGGCTCAATTGCTGAATAAATGGTGGGCCCTGGTACCAAAAAGGTTGAAAACCCCTGATGTATAGGAAAGGAGGGGTCAGCTGATTATCTGTGCACATGCCTGTTTAAAAAGTTATTTGCCAGAATGTCCGATAGCTACACAACAGAGGAGGACGCAGTTGTTGGTAATTGGAGTGATAACTGCCAGGCAACACTCCCTCCATTACCGCTTCAAAGACAATGCGATCCAAACCAATGTCATTTATAGGAGTTGGTTGCCAACCTCCACACAAAGAGAATCATGCTATATTATCTATTCAAACAGGAGCGGGTGTAACATTTCCCAATTGGGGGGGCTTCATCGCCCGTAGTGATGAAGCCGCACCCATACCTAACACCTAACATCAGTTGTTGTTGAAGTTGCAACAGACACGCAGCATGCATAAAGCTAAAGGTCTGACTCAGAGTTTTCTGTTTTCAATGATGAAATGCTGTTGGTTTAGTGGTGGCACAGCTGTAGTTAGTAGTAGTAGTAGTAGTAGTAGTAGTAGTGTTTCAAATCATTTTAAATATAAGCCCTTTAATTTGAAATATCTGTGGTTGTTTTGCATGCCATTATGTTTGGAGGGGCAGACTGGGCATTTAGGGGGGCAATGCCCCACCCATGCCCATGCCTAGATCCGTCCCTGTATTCAAATAACACCTGCGATGACATACAAACATGCATGGCTGTGAGTAGCCTACACTACACAAATGCCACATCCAAACAAACTGTCTCTCTCTCACACACGCACGCATGCACACACACATCCACTGGTGTTTCTACAGTAGAGTGACCTGCCTGCTGACGCCAGCCGCTGAGCTTAATGTGATGGAAAAGCAAAGGAAGGTTCGTTTGATGGTGTATTTTATTATGCCATTATGGTTTGCCTTTCCTCATTAAAAAGCCCTTCTACTGCTGCATTAGGTCCCGCAAGCAGCATTTAGGCCTATGCTGCCTTGAGTAATAACTGCTATAAGTTCATCACTTACAGTATGTTGTGCAGACCTGTATGTGTTTGTCTATTTATGTCTATTTATTCAAAATGAATGTAAATCAGGCATTAATTCTATTTCATAGGATCATCTTGAGCTTGGTATAGCTCGCTGCTCCAACTTATGGCTTTTGAAATGACATATGGCAGCCTTTATTATATGGACTTTCAATTTGCTTATAGGGCATTTTTAATTGGTGAAACCACCAATTAAATAAGGAGCTATGTGTGTCCATTCGTTCCGTCCTGGCTGGGTCTATCTGGTCTAAGCACGACAGTTGGGGGTTCTAGCGGGGGACTTGTTTTCGGACACAGTTGCACCACTTCACACAGGTGTGATTTTTACAAAGTGGCAGTTAAGTCTAAATGTTTGTTTACAGCGGTGTCATGTGACGTCACACGTCACATGACACATCTTGCTGCCCTCTCTTTGAGGGGCTATCCCAGTGTCCAGCTTTGAGGGTTTGTGTAAACACAAACACTACATGCCATTGAGAATGAACAGCCATGCTTTGAGTGTTTGTGTAAAACACAAACATTGTGTGGACTTAAACATAAACATATGAAGATGAAGGTGAGTTCACACATTTTGTGAATGATATATTAGGCCTATGTAGGCCTATATGTACAAGGATAAGAGCACCCCTCCCTTCACACAGGTGTGATTTTGAGGGGTGCCAGTAGCTCCTATGTTCAGCTGGTAGTGTGTGTGGCCACATTTAACACACTTAACACAAATTATCGTGGTCCAATTTAGGTAGCCTAATTTCTATTGTAAAATCAATGTTACTTTACCTCTGAGTGTACAATGGAACCAAATGGTGTATTGTATTTGCACACTCTCTGGGTTACAATTTAACCCATAAAGGTCCATTTGTTTATAACCGCTGGGGGTCCCCAAATCCCACTTTGGGAAACATTGTAGTAGAGATCAGAGCGAGTATAGACAGATTTCTCACAACTCCGTTCACTTCCATGGCCCGGTCTAATGGCGGCTCTTCATAGAGAAAGGTCCTGGACTGGAGGTAGGCAGAAATGCATTGAGCCCAGCCCAGTATCCTAATAGTACCATTATAGAATGGCTGTGGTAATAGTACAACATAAACATTATAGCTCCTGGCATATTTACACAGCTCTCTTTGAAAACAATACATTTCCAACTCCAGTTTGCCCCCGTCCTTGCTGCTGTTCGAACTGCGCTCGAACGCTCAGTTTCTGACCCCTCAATGTCGCAATTCTTCTGGTGATCCCTCTCGTGACTAGTGTTGCCAACTTGCCGCATTTGTCGCTATAGCTTTTTTTTTTCCTCTGGTGCATTCTAGTGCATTTTGGAAGTGCCACTGGTGCATTTTGTATTTTGGCGGTTGGCAACACTGCTCGTGACCCGGAAGAAGAACGTGTGCATTGTGGGTAAACGGAAAAGGCTCCAAAATCGGCGAAATAAAATCGACGAGCGCACGTTGCGTTGTTTTTCAGAGCCCGATTCCCGATCAATCAACAAAGAACACAGTCCACAACAACACGATCAGGGTGAGTATGTCTGTAAATCTATGTGTATATGCGCACAATATGCGTTAATTCGGCCGGTGTTGCTTATAGTACTTCTACTAAAATATCCCATTCATCGGTTCATGCTTTCGTCTCGTTCTTGGGGGGACCACAATGTACGCGATGGCTTATTATTATTATTGTCTGCCACATTGTGGAATTATTGTCGCTGGTGCACGAATTCTACTCTCCCGCGACACGCATGTCAACGTAACTTTATTATGACGTTGATCGAAATAATACGCTTTGTTGTTGCCGTGCGTGTAGCTCCATTTCGCTCGATTAGCATCCTCACCTGAGTACAAAGTTACGCAAACCCCGTTCACGTCGTGGGGCCAGTCCCATGGCGGCTCGCTATTGAGAATTTCAGACAACAAATTGGCACATTAACTAACAGAGACTTTAGTTGTTAGTTTAAAACAGTGGGCATGTTGCACAGGTGCCTAAAATATTTTCCGACTATTTTTTTTTTCCGTTTTCCGACTATAGTTTCATTAGTTTGTCTCTGTTCAGGCTGCACGCTGGGGCGGTCGGTTTCTGACCCCTCAATGTCGCAACTCTGACGCTAAATGGCTCTAGCCAAGTCGGCCAACGAGACATTACTCTTTAGTTCAGTGGTTTTCAATCGGTTTGGGGTATGTGGGGCTAAAATGTCATCAAATGATGGTCCCTGGGTCAAATTCTGAATAAATAGTGGACAATCACTGCTTTAGTTGGTTCAAGGAAACCAAACCAAACAAAGGGGTGTGTGTGATTAAAGGGGAATTCCACCCATTTTCAAACTTTTCCTGAGGATACAAATGTGAACCAAATGGACCCTAGCCGGTCCATTTGGTTCCATTTGTACCCTCTCAGGAAAAAGGGGTCTGAAAGAAAAATCATTAACATATAAATACAACATAACATAAATACATCTTGGTGATGTCATCAGATGTAGTTCACCATGTTAATGATGTTTTCAGACCTCCATACGGAATTGGGGGACCTTTTTTTAATCATGTCTACACATCTCTAAGGTATATTAATGACATTAAAATGTTGAAAATGGGTGGAGTTCCCCGTTAATGGTCTGCTGGCATAGCCTAAGCTGTATGCCTATTAGTCAGAAGACGCAATGCGTGTCTGTAGACAAATTTGAGAGGTCACAAACAGGGCTCACTCTGGTCGATAGCTCGAGTTGTGCTTGAAATGTACTGCAAACTGTTCATAAATACTTGAATGAACCAATCATTGGTAAATGGTATGTATTGTGTATTCTTGGTGTAGTATTTAAACAGTATATTTATTGCGTTTTCCTTTCCAGACAAAAGGCTTTTCTCCCAAAGCCAAAACTGGAACCACAACCTATAGCAGGGGTGGCCAACCGGTCGCAGACTAAGAGCCACGTTTTTCACTGTGTTACGGCAAAGAGCCACATCAAATGGTCACAACGGTTAGAAAACCGGTCACGGTCGCAAATAGAAACATACAGACATGTATTTTGAAACGGGGTTTACAATCCAAAAAAGTATATGACATTCTCAAGAGTTAAAATATTCATCATGTGAATTAGCCCAAGTCTACACTGCTAGAGAATGTGGAAGATTAATGGTCAGTTTGATCTGTATCTTTCACTGTTTTGTTTTCTCTGAAATTGTTGACACAAGTAAAGGAAATCTTTAGCTTTGGGTTCTATGGAGCTAAAATGGTGGTCTGTGGCTCAAATTCTGAATAAATGGTGGGCCCTGGTAGAAAAAAAGGTTGAAAACCACTGGTATAGGGAATGAATGACTGCGCCATGAGGCCAAGCGTTTTTGACAGCTTCATGTGGAAGCCCCTTAAGAGCCGCATGTAACCAGCTGAAGAGCCGCATGAGGCTCGCGAGCCTCAGGTTGGCCACCCCTGACCTATAGCATTGAGTGAACTCACTATACCTTTTAGCATACAAGCTTGACTGACATTTGTAAATGGGTCAATGCAAAGAAAAAGTCTTTTTCCCCTTTGCTTATCCTCTTCTCTCTCAATAGTTGAACCATGTCTATCGGCGTGCCCATCAAAGTCCTGCATGAAGCAGAGGGACACATTGTGACCTGTGAGACCAACACCGGAGAGGTGTACCGAGGGAAGCTCATCGAAGCTGAGGATAACATGAACTGTCAGGTTGGTCAAGTTGTTTTTTGTTGTTGCTTAGTTAACTTCTTTGCAGAGACGTTCCCACATAAAGGGGGCTTCAGCCCTTGCTCTTCTGCCCCTTTCCAGACCATGCAGCATTTACGAGCGGATTCTACTGAAAATCGAGCCGACCGAGTTGATAAGCGTCCTCTTCAGCTCCGCCACTGAATGCGAGTACATTGCGGTGCAGTCCATTTTAACGCACATTGGGCGACTTTAACCCGATCGTTTTTGTCTATATCTACTATAACAGGGGTGGACAATTATTTTTCCCAAGGGGCCAAACGAGATACATGGAATATTGTGGAGGGCCAAGACTAAAGGCGGAACTAAAGTCTGCGTAATGTTAATTTAATTTCAAGATAAACGCAAGAGTAAGACCATTCTGACACCAGGGCCCACTATTTATTCAGTACTTGAGCCACAGAGGACCAGCATTTGATGATATTTTAGCCCCACAATACTTTAGAATATTTTAACTCTTGAGAGTGTAAACATGAAACCAAATGGACCCTTGACCAACTCCATATTTAACTGTCAACTCTCAAGGATCACTGGTCGATCCCTGGACCACTAGTTGAAACCACAGTACCCTTTCATGGGGCGGTCAGAGTCAGCCAAAGGGCCGCATAATGCCCATGTATGTACTATAATGACTAGCCTCCTCTAACCCCAAGCATAACCGCGAGCACGTCGCAGTGCAGACACAGGCCCGGGTTGCTCCTTGTTATTGGGGAGCAACCCGGCTCCATTGAGAACTGCAAGCTCTGTGTCGAAGTGCAATGCACTGAACTTGTAGTCCAAAAGTGCCACCTGCGGGATTTCAGCCAATGCTTCTGTACAACACTCTTTGCACGTCATAATGTATCACGCGTGGACATGAGGACGGTGTTTGCTTTGCTGTAGTGAATGTTATGTTTTTAAATTCATTTGACTGCGGAACGCATCGGAAAATGTATTGTTCTAAGACACGCATGGACCTTTTGTTTTTGAAACAATATTCATCATTTCATTTTCAAGCTTTTGTATTATGATGAGATGTGATTTTGAGCTTTATAGATGGTGCTAACGACTGATTTAAATAGATTTCTTTTTTCATTTGTCTGAACTTCCTACCCCTACGGCCCATGGGGCGCACTTAGGTACAATTTTTGAGGTACAAGTTGCTACTCGTACACTTGTGGTACCAGCCAGCCAAGTATTGTCATGTTAATCTTTTGTTCTTCCCAAGTTTTTATTTTTGTGATTGGCGATGTCCCCTTTTTGTTCCTTGTTGAGACAAGGCCTCCAACTGACCCAGTCATTAAATGATTAGCCACATGGGATTCAAGGCCACATGGGATGTGTTGGCATCATTTGAAAGGCCATTGTGGATGTACCAAGACCTGATTAGCCGTCCATCTGCAACTAGTATAAGTAGTAGGGTGCTGGCCTGGCGGGGCATCTCACCTTGTAATACAGCTACCAAACAAATTCTGCCAGCCAACACAGTAGTGTAACAGTCTAATCGCTAGACTGTGAATCCATAATCCATACCTCCCATGTATCGAATCCTATAGGCCTTTAGCTAAGCCCCTCCCCAAACTGCTATGGTCCAGACACAGCTAAGCATAACATGTGATGGACAAACCTCTCCACCAATAGCTTTCCTATATGATAAAACATTGTTTTAAAATATAAATGTCACACACGCATTTTTCCACTGCATAGGGCATGCCTTGTTGATGGATTTGGAAGAGATTTTGAAAGTCTGGTTCCAAAAATGAAATGGTATTTATTGTGTGAAGTCCATGATATTTACATTGGAATGAATGAGCTGGCTGGAAAGTGTGAGCTTGGGTGGATAAAAGGACAGGGCTTCCCTAAAGGTCTATTGCAGTCACTGTTGTTCCAACAGCCACATACTCATTTCTTTTAACCTCAGAAATGTAGTTTTAGACCTTTACACTTGGGTAAAATCAAGCCCTACCAACAGTCATTAAGACATGCAAATCCCTCAACTCTTTCAAAACCCAATCTAAAAGGCACCTATGGACGGGTGCAATGCGAAACCCGGATGAATTGATGAAATGAAGATTGTGGCCACTATTGTAAACAAGTGTAATGCTTAACTGGCAGCTGGCAATGTTCACTCATATTGATGGTTCTTATATTGAGTTTTGCTTGAATTGTACTGTAAATCTCGAAGGCTGTTGATTTAATAATTCATTCACACCTCAATCAAGTGGTGCCCTGGTACCATCTTTAATTAATTTTCACACGCTGAAAATCATGTGAGATCAAGCAGAACTATGTAGTTTATGGTATCCGTATAACATGGCAGCCAACATCTTGGTCTTCATTCTGCATGCCCGGCAATGGCATGCTCTTAATTGTACAGTGTGCGCATTGGCGCAAGTTGAAACTCATTGTCTCCCCTATACATTAATACATTATTTATGGAGTGATGATTATCATTCCTTAAACAACTGCTATAAAGATATCTATCCAAGCCACTTTATAGCACATTTCACAACGCAAGGTATTCAAAGTGCAGTACAAAAAGTTTAAAACGCACTAAAAGCTAAAAAAAAATCTATATACATATACTTACATAGTGCTGCTTTAACTAGACTTTTGTCTTAGGGTAACTGTATATCATACAGTAAATGAGATTTATTTCTGTTTTTCTCCCTGTAGATGTCCAACATCACAGTGACGTACCGTGATGGGCGCGTTGCCCAGTTGGAGCAGGTCTACATCCGTGGCAGCAAGATCCGCTTCCTTATCCTGCCGGACATGTTAAAAAATGCGCCCATGTTGAAGAGCATGAAGAACAAGAACCAGGGCTCTGGGGCGGGAAGGGGCAAGGCCGCTATCCTTAAAGCTCAAGGTGAGTCATCAATCAAACATTGTTAAAACACATGGCCCATAGTGACATGTAAAAAGGCATACAAACACAAGTACAAAACAGAGGCAGACAATTAAATCATAAAATCCTACTATACAGGCTAACAAGCCAATGGTTCCACAGTTTAGAAACAAATCTGACTGAGCTCAATAGAGGGTTAGTCAGAATTAAAACAATACATCTGTCCATGAGGTTCCTCAGCACAGCAGAGCAGGTGGTTACACCAATACAGAGAAACATTTCACTTGCACTGCTGCAACATGGCACTTTAAGCAGCAGTTGTCTCATGGCAACATTCTAAGCCGCACAGTTTCTGCATACTGCTCTTTTTTAGCGTCGCCACAGGTGGGCAGTATACATTGGTGTACAAAAGGTTTTAAATTAAGTGGACTTCACATGAGCAATAGTGTATGTGTTCAGATGAAATTATACCATGTCGGGGTTGCATGTATTGAGGGCTGACATTAAAGGGCCAGTAAAGTGAAAAATACGTTTTTGAAAAATACACTTTTAGACTACATCCGTAGTCCTTATTTGGCCATGCCTGACAATGCATGCAAAAAACTGAAAATGTTCACTTTCGTGTATTTACCTATTCAGTCAATGTATTTTAAAAGCATGTCTATCAATATTGTTTAATATATAAGTGTTTCTTTGTTTTTTTTTTTGCACACAGTGGCTGCAAGGGGTCGAGGCCGTGGCGGTATGGGAAGAGGCAACATCTTCCAGAAAAGGCGATAATTCTTTTGCGTTGTACAGCTTTATTTTATTTTTCCATCTTAAAAGGATTTTGTTTTGTGTAGATGCTTGTCCAGGTTATTGGTTTGTTACGCAAGTGTCTGCTTTTTTGATTCCATTTTTTATTGAAAATAAACCGTATTTCAAAGACGTTTGTCAGTACTTCATCACTTCAACTGTTGTTTGGATGCATTTGTAATTCTCCGGTCGTCTGCTGTTTTTATATTGTGCATGACCATGTGAATGTTGCATATTCAGCTTTTGGTTGAGATACAAAAATATACTGTGTAATAATGGTTATAATTAGAGGAACAAGGAACAAATGTGGTATAGTGGCACAAACAAATAACAAGTCTAACTCTCCAGCACCTTTGGCATCACATTGCCACATGAACAAATACACACTGTAGCGGCTAGTAGTGTACACTATGCACTATTTAAAAATTATTATTCTTAGTCGGGCTCTAGTTATAATCAGTGTTGTGCAGTAACTAATTACAAGAGGGAAAGTAATAATAACATAACACCTGGGCCTCTTTGGTGTGGACTTACAAATAAGGGCAAGAAAATCTTCTGAAATACTCCTTTTAATCTGTCTTACTCTGTTGAGATAGAGTTTCACTCTCTCAATAGAGAAAGTGGATTTTGAGGACCTATCAACCTCATGGCTGCCTTTGGTACCCAATAAAGAGTGTTAGTCTTTTTCACACCACCAGGTGGAGGTAAAATTCCATTAAACATTGAAAGTCACCAGCAATATTACTCTCCTGTTGTCATACAGGAGATACTGGTTAAAGTTCTGTTAACTTGGGCTGTAATTGGAAATGTGGAATATGCCATATGGTAATAAATAACCAGTTCACATCATCGCAGTTAAATTAGTTCAAGGCTGACTTGGTTCAACAAGGCATAGGGTATTTTATCATTCCCTGCATTTAACACAGGATATCCAACAGCAGTACCTAGAGCTATTCGAGTTTACAGCTCGATTGCAGCGCGAGACATCTGTTTATTGAGTTTTCAAGCGGTGTGTGCATTTTATTGCCTTATTACAAAGCAGGATGCTCGTGTATTCAAGGCAAAAGTCACCCTGTGCTCCACCAAAGCTCAAGATGCTCTATGTAGTGTGAAGGCAGAGTTACGCAAACTCCGTTCACTTCATGGGGCCAGTCCAATGGCGGATCCTCTATATAGACTTCTAATGAGGGAGACCTGTACCGGAAGTAGGCCGAAATGCAATAGCCCAGCTTTAATTATCTTAAATCCCCATTATTTTAGATAAACATTAACGACACCTCAGTTGTTACTTTACGATAATGTTCAAGTAGTACGCACGTTGCACACATAACTAAAATAGTTATTATTTGCGCCGCCCTCGTTAAAACGTCTGTCCCTATTCTGGCTGCACGCACCAGCGCTCGAGCGCTCAGTTTCTGAGCCCTCAATGTCGCAACTCTGTCTATCCTCAAACGCTCTGGTGGTCTGTATACTAGCTACAGCAGCAGCAGCAGCACATACTGCACATGATCCTTCCTTCAAGCGTTTGCGACATTACCAAAGAAAGGCATCACACGCACACATACCAACGCCGTTGTTGTGAGTCGTGGACATACTGTACATGGTAAGGTATAGATTCATGTTTTATAGCTGGGGAGTGGCCGTGCGTTCTCTTTTTGTGTGACTTGTGATGTGCATCCTCCGTGTGTGTGTGTGTGTATATTAACATCTGTCTGGTGGTGACAGATGAGTAGACGGACACCTGCTATAGCGGAGGAGCTCTCGGCTCTTAACCAAAGCCGTGCGTGTGGGTGGCTGATTGAGGTTTCGACTTAAAACGACGCTATTAACGCCGAGTTCTAGCATGCCATTATCAATAATAATAATAATAATAATAATAATAATAATAGACGATTACTTCCCCTCTTGCATGTCGTTGCAGCTTTAGCTAGGTTATGCGCTATACACTGGTGTGTGTGTATATATAGCTGCACATTACGCAGAATATCCCATAATACAGACTCGTTATTGACAAACTTGGTGTTTAAACACAAAGCTTGAGATATAATACACATATCTGATTATCAAATATTAGAATGTTAGCTTTATATATGCCGCAACAACACAGTCGAGCATTTTTGGATGTTAAAGGGGAATTCCACCCATTTTCAACATTTTACTATGTCATTAATACACCTTAGAGGTGTTGTGTCTTGTGTGCACATGAGAAAAAGTTCCCCCCATTCTGTGTTTTCTAGAAATGGAGGTCTGAAAAAAATCATTAACATGGTGAAACAGAAGTTGATGACATCATCAAGTTGTGTTTCACAATGTTAATGTTTTTTCTTTTAGGACCTTTTTTCCTAAGAGTGTAGGGCTACAAATGCGGGTCCATTTGGTTCCACGTGTAATGTTGAAAATGTGTGGAATTCCCCTTTAATTGTGGTGGCTTTGCTATAGGTATAGCTCTATGGACCAGATCTCAGTGGCATCTTTTGGCATGTCAAATGTTTTTCTTTGTGTGCAGGCAAACCTTTTCATGTCAAGGACCCCCAAATTGATTCCAATGAGCCTGTGCAGACCCCCATTTTCAAAAGATAATGCCAGAGCATAGAGCATTAAAGGTATATTCAGTATTTCACTTAATTCAAATATCACATTTCGGTGTGATAAACTTTCTTACTACAGTGTGCTGCTGACCATATAAGGACTTCCTCCTTGTCCCCAGTGAGCCAATCCGGTTAGAGTCCAACCCGGATAGAGGAGGATTTCCTCCAATCATGAGCGAGTGGGGGCGGGGCTTGGTGCATGTGCTGTTGCCCTGTTGCACTTCCCCCTCAAATAATGTAGAGTGTGTGCATGTGCACACCTTGTTGTTACCAGGGGAGCGGGGTTCCAAATCGGGCAGTAACTAATTTTAGATTACATATTACTGTAATATTATTACTTTTGCTCCAAAAAGTAAAGTAACGAGATTACTCTGCAAAAATGGGTAATAAGTAACGCATTACTTTGCAAGTAACGCCAAGTTACTTTTTTTAAAATGAGCTTGTTGTTGCATGCAAAAATAGAACAGATGTACAAGCTATTGACAGGTACTGTAACAACAGAGATGTGCAGTAGATTGTAGATCCAGTCCACACACTGCATCCTGCGCAGTTATGTACACTACAAATCGCATTGGTGCTTTATTTTGTAATAACCGGATTATGTTGTACTTCTCTAATTTTTCAAAAGCGGTGTTGAGAACTTGGGAAAGTAATAACGTAATATGTAATATATTACTCTTCAAATCCAGTAATAAGTAAAGTAATGATATTACTTTGTCTAAGGGGTAACGAGTAAAGTAAAGAAGTTACTTTCCTAAGTAATATAGACCAACACTGCCAGGGGAGCGGGGTTCCAAATCGCCCGGAATACCAAATGCTCCTTTAATGTTTTATCCGTGCAACTTAAGTTTGCATCTTTTATTTTGTGTACTGTCCTGCCCATGTGCATGGCGTTGTGCAAGAAGCACTTGCTCGTCAATCATTATATACAGTATGTGTACATTAACAACACTCTAATGCAGGGGCGGATGTAACATTTCCCAATTGGGGGTAGGAGAAAATGGCATGGGTGCGACTTTCCGGTTACAGGACTTTTATTAGGCAAGTAAGCATCATTAATAACATCAGTTGTTGTTGCAGTTGTAGTTAGTTAGTAGCAGTAGTAATAGTGTTTCAAATCAAATTTAAATATAAGCACAAAATTTGGGTTGTTTTGCATGCCACCATGTTTGACTGACTGCCCCGTCAGTCAGGGCATTTAAGGGGGCATTGACCCCCCCATGCCCATGCCTAGATCTGCCCCTGCTCTAATGTGCACAGGCTGTGAGTAATGCCAAAACAGCCTTTGCTGTACATTAACAGGAGGGCTTTAATCTCTCCACTGGCCCTACTATTAAGTGATGCTGAGCGTTCCTCTGCTGTTGATCTTTTAATGATGCTTAGAAATAGAATAGTCCATCATTCCAGATGATCCTGTGGCTGTGCTGTTGTCATTCGTGGAAAAAGTGCTCGAAACGCTTTACTAAAAGTAGGGATGCATTGAACAGGGGGCGGAACTAGGCTAGGCATGGGGGGGAATGCTCCCCTAAATGCCCAGTCTGCCCCACCAAACATGATGGCATGCAAAGATATTTCAACTTAAAGTGTTTATATTGCTTTTGAAATTATTTGAAACACTACTACTGCTACTAACTGACTTCAGTTGTGTCACCACTAAACCAACAGCATTTCATCATTCAAAACAGAAAACTCTCTGAGTCAGACCTTTAGCTTTATGCATGCTGTGTGTCTGTTGCAACTTCAACAACAACGGATGTTATTATTGATGCTTATACTTGGCTAATAAAAGTCCTGTAACCAAAAATGGTACCATTTTCTCCTGCCACCCCCAATTGGGAAATGTTACATCCGCCCCTGGCACTGAAAGGGAAACAATTGGCCAAAATACAGAGAATTGGCCAAAATACAGAGTATTGACTGTAGTAAACAGTTGGTCAAAAACTGAATACCAAATAGCCACATATGATTAATATTATTACCTTAGCCCCCGGTGGAAAATCAAATGGTTTTTTGCTGGTGAGTTGAGGCGAAATTGATTGACAGGCACCAGAGATAAAACCCTTGTTTTTCACCATTTTGATAGAGTCCTCCTTCCTTCCTAGAAAAGACCAGAAAAGACTAACCAAATGGACCCTTATAAATCTGTAACTCTTGAGATCGTAAAATGAAATCAAATGGACCCTTCATTTTACACTCAAGAGTTAAATTATATTTCATTAATTCTGAATTATAATTTTCAAGAATCTACACCAGGGGTGGGCAATTATTTTTCCCAAGGGGCCAAATGAGATACATAAAATATTGTGGAGGGCCAAGACTAAAGGCTGAACTAAAGTCTGCGTAATATTAATTTAATTTCAAGATAAAAGTAAGAGTAACACCAACCATTTTGACACCAGGGCCCACTATTTATTCAGTATTTGAGCCACGGACCACCATTTGATGACATTTTAGCCATATTGATTCCAAAACTTTCTTCAAGATTTCTTTTGTTTTTGCCCACAATTCAAGGCTGGATTTGGGAAACAAAACAGGATAACAAAAATGACCGTTCTCTTACATTCTCTGATGTAAGTGTAAAAATGAAACCAAATGGACCCGCAAGGGTCCATTTGGTTTCATTTATACGCTCTCAAAGAGTTTCATCTGGTTAACCAACTTTCCATATTTAACTTGGACCACTGGTGGTCCCCGGGCCGGTCAGTGTAAGCCAAAGGGCCGCATAATGCCCAGGTATGATCTACACCTTTATAAAATGTAGAAGAATTGCTATGACCGGACTAAATTAGTCCGAGAGACTACACTCAACATAAAATCGTGGTCCGTGGCTAAAATGCAGAATAAATAGTGGGCCCTGGTACAAAAATGGTTGAAAAACACAGCTCAAGTGCATTCTAGTTCATTTTGGAAGAACCACTAAGTGCATTTTGGATTTCGGCACTTGGCAACACTACAGTACAGTACTTGAGTAAACTCCCACTACATGTCATAATAAGTGCACTAGTCCACTTCCCCTTTTCTGCCCTGAGCAGGAGAAGGAGAGGTCACGTGACTGACTGCTGATAAGGGAGCCAGTAGTGCAGCGCACACAGCATCTGGAGTGCTATATAGCATCTGTTTGTGTTGCCTTTAGCAGCTTATTGTTCTTCTTCAGCAAGCTGCTGTGGTCCACCATGAGGGATCAGACTTTAAAGTCCTCAGCTTACAGTTGCCACAGAGCCATTTCTTTTATCTGAGCTGCACCATTTGGACACCCTGGTGGCAGGAAGCGTGCACGTGGGCCTATTTAATTGGTCCACAATGTAAGTGGACCAATATTTGGTAAATGGTCTGACTTAAGTAAAGTATTGCTTCAAAACCTACCAATAATGTTGACCATAAAGAAGAAGTCAAAGGGTCGATTTAAAGTGATTAATTCAATCCCTTTTGTTGTGATCATCCTCCCTATAATAGACTGACCAAATGTGATCAGATCTGCTGCTTTGTTCCCCATGTCGGGAAAATTTCTGAAACTTCAAATGGCTTTTTCTCATTTTTGCCATTTTGGGACACTCAGATTTAAATGCTCATAACTCCTACAAAAATGCTCCAATTTTCTTGAGTGATGCATCATATGAAAGCTTACATTGTATATTTAATAATCTGTAAAAACAGAAAATTGATCCTGGCCCACATGAGGCACAAAGTACCAGGTGCTGTCACAAATACTCTAAGGAGTTCCTTCCTGTCCCCAGTGAACTGCTGGAGTAAAAAAAAAAACTAATTCCCTTATTGCTATTTTCATCACCATTCCTCTTCCCTTAGCCACTATTCCTTATGCCAACACCGTTATTTGCGACTGGAGGTGTGGTCATAAGTTGCTAATTTTGTCAAATAGATTTGGGAAATAGATAATGGGATTTAAAAGCACCCACTAACCTATACCGCGGCATGTCGCTGCATCAGCTGCTGCATCATTTCACTTCATCTCCTTACTTATTGATTTATTTACTATCCTATAATCAGCTGTAGATTGCCTGCTGTCGGTCACTTCCTTTTGTCCATTGTTAGGTAAGCTATATAATATATATATAATATACTGTACATAAACGTAGTTAAAGACATTTATTACTTGTGACACATTGCTGCTGATGATTAAGTTGTGTTTGAGTTGTGTTTCACCATGTCAATGTTTTTTTTCTTTTAGGAAATGTTGAAAATAACATTATTGTTTTGGTTGTTTTTTTTAATGAATAAAAACAGCATTATGACATGAAAGTAGCCTTACAAAGTATAGGGAAACGTTTTCATGGAAAGGACTCAGCATTTTGAAAAGATAAGATCATTTCAATTGATGTGCACCACAGATATTATGGACAGACTCAAGCAGTGCCCCCAAACATACTCGCAAGTAGGGGTGGGACGATGCATTTACCTCACAATATGATACAATATTGATATTTAGGGTTCTGAACCGATTTATATTGCGATTCTTCGATCCGATTTGATAAATCACATTTTCCCCCACAAACGACTGTGCTTTATTTTTTTATTTTATACTAGAACAAGGAGGATTCCACACATTTTCAAGATTTTTTTCAGAAAAGGTCCTAAAAGAAAAATCATTCACAAACACAACTACAAAGACAACTTGATGATGTCATCAAGTTGGGTTTCACCAAGTTAATGATTTATTTCAGACCTCCATTTTAGGGAACACAAAACGAGGGGAACTTGATAACATCATCCAGTTTTTCTGACATGAACAAATTAATGAATAGGTCTACAGAAATATATAAAAAAAAAAAACGATTTTGAACCTGCACAGACTAAAATTTCAGACGATTGAATGAAATAACGCTCGAAATCAGGCTGCCTCTTCCAAATGATTCACGGCTTCCGGAAAGAGGTTCTTTCTGTTCTCTTCTTTACATGTTGCTGTTTCTTATATGAGCCATATAGAGAAAGGTCATTTATTTGGAGCCGGAGCGAGTTCTCTCTCTGTCTCGTCCCACACACTACATGCCTCATAATTCTGAACTTGGCGTGTCTGTTTTTTATTTATTTGTCTTGTCTTTGTTACCTTATCTTGCTGAAGCCCACTCAGCTGCTCCTCCTACACACTGACACCGCCACAAGAATCAACAAGCTCTCTCTCTCTCTCTCCTTTCCTCTTTTTTCTTCTCCTCTCCAGTGTTGCCAACTTGACGCATTTGATTTAGCCCTTTTCCAGACCCCCCCTAGCGCCAAAATGTAGTGAAAAATTCCCGGCAGAAAATCTTGTGCTTTTTTTTTGCGAGTCCTGGTGAAATTGGTTGACAGGCGCCAGAGATAAAACTCTCGTTTTTCACCATTTTTCCTCCTATGATAGAGTCCTCCTTCCTTCCTAGAAAGGACATTTGAAAACAAACAGACCCCTTACGGGTCCATTTGGTTTCATTTTACGCTCTCAACAGTTAAATTATATTTAATTATCTGAATTACCTAATTTTCAAGTATCTACACATTTAGAAAATGTAGAAGAATTGTTATTTTGACCAGCATTTTGCCAGATATTTATCCTAAATTAGTCTGAGAGACTAAACTCAACATCAACTGGTGGTCCTCTGTGGCTAAAATGCAGAATAAATAGTGGGCCCTGGTATGAATATGGTTGAAAACCCATTGCTCTAGCACAGGGGTGTAAAACTCAGATACAGAGTGGGCCAAAACTTAAAACTGAACAAAGCCGCGGCCAAGTTTGAACAAACTAACCTTTTAAAGGGGAATTCCACCCATTTTCAAAATTTTCCTCTCAGGAAAATTGGGTCTGAAAGAAAAATCATTAACATGGTGAAATACATCATGGTGATGTCATCAGATGTATTTCACCATGTTAATTATTTTTTCAGACCTCCATTTTTAGGAAATACAGAATTGGGGGAACTTTTTTTTACCATGTCCACACAGCATGTCTAAGGTATATTAATGACATGTTGAAAATGGATGGTCTTCCCCTTTAATTTGATAATGTCTCAAGGGCCAAATGAAATTACACAGCGGGCCAAATTTGGCCCGCGGGCCAGAGTTTGACACCCATGATCTAGCGCATTTTGGAAGTGCCACTATAGTGCATTTTGTATTTTGGCTGTTGGCAACACTGCTCCTCTCTATGTGACCGTGACTGAAGCCTCTCCTTGTCGCTCTCACCAACCTCCTCTTCTCCCTTTGTCTCCAAATCCCTCTCATAGAAACACGCAAGCCATGAGCTGAGTGGATTTTTCGAGATGAGGGAAATGGACAATTATGTAATGACATTATGTGGGGAGGAGAAGAAAAAGGGTGCTTTTAGACACTTAACACTGCTGTAGCAATAATGAATCATTCTACTACATCATATCTTCAGTCATTTGCAGTTCAATTACCTCCCGAAACCTCCCAGGACGGACGCGATTGTCGGTCATGGCTGTGTAGGGCTATTAAATCTGCCACCACTTTGGATGTTCTAAAGCTTTACAGTATGTTGTTGTACTTTAGTTATTGAAAAAATAAAAGACCTACAATCTCGTAGAGCTTGTATGAGCTTGTAGGTCTGCTATTTTTGAAAAGAATGTGAAAATGTGGTGCAAATCGTATATTTTTTTAACTCCTTTTTAATTCAAATATTTTGGCTTCTGGAGCGATCCCTGGTGATCAGAGATTTGTGTAACTAGTAACTAGTAACATTATTCTTAGATTACTACGTTTTTCTAATCATCACGTGACACTTATTTGTCCAATCGCAGCGACGTCGTCCGCCGAGGGTTCCCGCCCGCTGATGGAGCACAGTGGCCAGTCGTCGGCCAGCTGTAGTTTGAGACGCCACCGCCATGTTTCCCTGCCACGCGTCCCCCTGGCCCTCTGCCGGTGAGCAGACGGCCCCTCCTCCCTGTGGCAGCCATGGCCCTCCGGCGGCCTCGGCCCAGGGCCTGCCCCAGCCCCTGCCCGACCTGCTGTGCAGCTGCCCCGCCGCGCCGCCTCTGAGCGCGCAGCAGTCCCCTCCGGACCCCATGGATTCCCTCATCGTGGTCACGGAGTACGAACCCAGCCCGGCCCCCGGGGAGGCCGGCGACGAGGAAGAGGTAAGACGACGACGACGTTGGCGTCCAATCCAGGGGCGGATTGGCCATCTGGAGTACAGGGAGTTTTCCCGGTGGCCTCCGCCACCTAGTGGCCTGGACAAGATCCAAAATGCACTAGTGGCACTTCCAAAATGCATTAGAATGCGCTAGATTGCTCGCCTGGAACATACAGATCAAAATGACCATTAATCTTCTACATTCTCTAGTTGTGTAGACTAAGTTGGGCTAATTCACGTGATGAATATTTTAACTCTTGAGGGTGTAAAAATGAAACCAAATGGACCCGCAAGGGTCCATTTGGTTTCATTTTTACGCTCTCAAAGAGTTACATCTGGTTAACCAGCTGCCCCCAGGGTGGCCTGGCAAAGGCAAAATTGTCCCGGTGGGAAAATATGTGCCAATCCGCCCCTGTTGGCGTCCCAAATCAGTGTCTTGAATATTCTGAATACGAGTGACGGCTGAGAGAGATTAGTGAGTCGTGTTGATACTTATTGGTATCTATCAACACAGGCTTATTGGTGGGTTTTCCACTACATATTAAGGATTTTTTAGGGTAATAGTAGTAGTAGTAGTAGTTGACGTTCAGGCACACCATAAACAAACGCATGCAAAAAGTCATTTTTCAAGCAGAGATATAGAACGTTCCATTCACGTTTCGCCCAAAATATGAACGTGTTTGGAAGGCTTTTGAACTGCAATGAACAGCAGACAACACAGTGGAAACACTGACATCTGCTGGCAAATCTTTTTGAAATAACAGCTCTACAGAATATGACATCACATTCAGGAATCAGGATTCACATCAGGATTCAGGAAAATCAGTGCACTTGTTTGGTTGCAAATGAGCTCAGAAAGCGTAAATAAATAAATAGATGGGTAATAATGATAACAATAATAATAATAAATAATAATCCCGGAGGTTGGACCGGAGGGGGGGTTCCCAAATCCGCCAAATCGCTGAATGCTTGCTCCTTTTTTAAATAAAACAAACGTAACAGGTCGAGGACATGGACAGCTCCGAGACTCCCGAGCCCGGGGGCGCCCCGCCGCCGCCGGCGTTCCACGCACTACCGCCGTCCTGCGACCTGCTGCTGTCCCACACGGTGGGGGGACGTCCCACCGAGGCCCTGTCGCCCGACGGGCCCCACCACCAGCGGACGACGGGCAGGACGATGAACCTCTCGGACCGGAAGCTGTCCCTCCAGGAGCGTCCGTCGCAGCCGTCGGCCACGTCGCCCTGCACCTCCCCGGGGCTCCTCAACGGCCGCTACATCTACCCCTCGCTGCCCTACTCGCCCGTCACCTCGCCCCACTCCTCGCCCCGCCTGCCGCGCCGGCCCACCGTGGAGTCGCACCGCGTGTCCATCACCGACCTCCAGGTACGTGAGGGAGGGGGGGCCTCGTGAGACGGCCGTTTCGCCGGAGAGTGCCTTGTGAAAAGTTGGCAATCTGAATCCGGATCTGGATTATTAGTTTGTCGTGTCTGCGCTGCTTCATGCAGATCTCTTCGGAAAATGCTTTAGGGCAGTGGGTGTCAACCTTTTTTGATACCAGGGCCCCGCTATTTATTCAGCATTTGAGCCACGGACCACAATTTTGAGGACGTTTTAGCCACCACAGACCCCCAAAACTAAAGATTTATTTTGCTTTTGTCTACAATACCAGGCTGGATTTTGCAAACAAAACAGTCAAACATACGGATCAAAAGGACCATTAATCTTCTACCGTGCATTCTCTAGTTGTGTAGACTGGGGCTAATTCACATGATGGATATTTTAACTTTACATTACACTTGATAGCGTAAACATGAAACCAAATGGACCCGCAAGGGTCCATTTGGATTCATGTTTACGCTGTCAAGAGTTACATCTGGCTAACCAACATTCCATCATTTAGCTGGGGACCACCTGGAACCCTCTCAGGGACCACTGGTTGAAAACCACTGCTTTAGACTATGAGCAGGGGAGGGCGCCTACAAAAAAAAAAGAAGAAAGCAAAGGAGGGCGCGTGTTGGTGTACCTGCAAATCAACTGTCAAAATAAGTGTGGACCTGAAGAAGAGTTTGAACCAATCCACTTCACGGTCACTCTTAACACACACAAAAAAACACTGTACGTTTGTACGCTGATCTACATAAAATACTAAACATTATAGTTAATAGCAATGCCGTAGATGTACGGCAATTGGTCCATTTGTAGAGCTTGTGATCAATCAAGTAATCATTTATTTTTTACTCTCATTAGCTTTGGGTGTAGTTTCCGTAGCTGGTATTGGTCAATAACACTGGAGCACGCCATCTCCGTCTCCGCTATCTCCTGTCTCTCGTCCCAGTTGGTTTATTCCATGGCCCAGAGATGACGTTGTCATCCCCCCTCCATCATGTTTTAGTAGCCCGGATGGTAAACGGAAAGTGCGTTGTGCATCGTCACACATACTAACATAAAATCATAACATCTGTTTTTTCCTCCCCTCTTCAAAATAAGAGTTGAACGGGCTGGCATAAATGATATCTAAGCTATAATTAATAAATGCTGGCGGACTAGGTGTTAAATTGCACTCAAAGCACACACACACACACTGAGGACCATGTGGGTGACCAAGACATATTAGGGGCTCTATTTTCATCCATGCAAAACCTCCCCTTATCCTTGAACTACTTTACAGAACTTCAGCACATGTACATTTGTCTCTGGTCTCAAAAGCAGCAGCATCTAATGACCGCACATAGTGGATGCTGTGAAGGTAAGATTTTATAAGGTCAGTAGCTTGTATACCGTAGTTGCAAGTGCGTTCCTTTTGCTTAGCAATCCTATAAATCATTAGTGAAACTCAAAGGCGAGTCTGAGTGATTATCGGGGCGCTAGGGATGTTCTGAGTTGGGTTTCCACTTAAAGGTAGGGGAAGTGATTTGAAATTCATGGTGTAGTACCAGCCTGGTGCACTAGGGGCCCCCAACAGTAGCTACACTATGTGAACCTGCTGCTCGCTCCTGATTGGAGGAGAATTGGTGGTGACCTGGGGAACTTTTATTAGCTCCTCTGCTAACGTGGGGGAGGGGGAAACTCCATATGTGGTTTCCACACCTTATAATAGAGCATTTTAACAGAAAAAAATTTTTTTTGGGTGATATCTGACAAAAGTGAAATCACTTCCCCTACCTTTAAAGGGATAGTTCCGATTTTTCGAAGTTAAGCTGTATGAAACGAAGGATGCGCTAATATTATAGTAAATTAATACAGTTGTCACTATATTAATGACAAGTATTTCATGCAGCTTAACTTAAAACACTGAACTATTCCTTTGAGCTATCTGCAGCAGAGCCTACAAGGCAACTGTGTTAAAAGTGCGAAGGCAAGCTAAATTTAAAATGATTGATTATAAACAAAGTGCACTGCATTTAGTTACACTATTGTTGCATTGTCTGGTTGAAGGGTCTAGTAGTCTCTAGTAGTCTCATTTTAAAGGGGTTCCCAGGGGCGGATGTAACATTTCCCAATTGGGGGGGGCAGGAGAAAATGATATGGGGGCGGCTTCATCTCCCGTGGTGCAAAGTCGCACCCATACCATTTTCAGTTATAGGATTTTATTAGGCAATTAAGCATCAATAGGATTTTATTAGGCAATTAAGCATCAATACTAACATCAGTTGTTGTTGAAGTTGCAACAGACACGCAGCATGCATAAAGCTAAAGGTCTGACTCAGAGAGTTTTCTGTTTTCAATGATGAAATGCTGTTGGTTTAGTGGTGCCAATGGTAGTTAGTTAGTAGCAGTAGTCGTGTTTCAAATCATTTTAAATATAAGCACTTAAATTTGAAATATCTCGTGTTTTGCATGCCATCATGTTTGGTGGGGCAGACCGGGCATTTAGAGGGGCATTGCCCCCCATAACCCATGCCTAGATCCGCCTCTGTGGGATCCACCATGAATTTGACATTTTTCGAGATTATTAGTGTTTTTTTGGCTCCCCGGTGCATTTTTAACGCCTCAAAAAGTGTCGAAATGACGTGGAATAGCATCCTGAGTAGAGGATTAAAATGAATGCTCTGAGTGGTTGTTTAGGCTTCAGTGCGTATAAAGAGGGATTAAAGGGCAACATTTATAAAAAAATAAATTGGATTTCAAATTCAGGGTGAAGCCCCTTTAATCTCATAATGGCTACATGGACATTGGATTGACACTTAAGGCCCTGATAGACATAGCGATGTTTTGATCAATATCAACAAGCAATGTCAATTATCAACGTTGACTTTTCACTTCTCTATACAAAACGGTCAACTCCTGGTTGTTCAGAAAAGTCAGATCATTAGCGCCCTCTACTAGTCAACATTTCGGAATCCTCCAATCACAGTCACTCCTTGGCATCACCTGATCCTTTCTCCCACATATGCCTCACTGGACAGAACATTTCATGACCTTTTCATTAGTCTGTTAAGTAAACATCTGGTTCTTTTAGGACCTTTTTTTCTGAGAGTGTGCAAATGGAACCAAATTTGGTTCACATTTGCACACTCTCAGGAAAAAATGTGTGAATGGGTGGAATTCCCATGGGAAATGTTGCCTGTTGCCATGTGTCTCATCATGTTGCCCGTTGATGATGACATTGTTAGCTGATAATGATCAAAAATATTGCTAGTGTATCAGGGCCTTTAGACCGAAATGGTTGCCTTTCAATCAGAGCACCCCTAGTTTGCTCCCACTGCCGTAGGTGAACCCCTTTATGCGTATCGCGGCACAAAACTCAACGTAAACCAGACCCTAAGCTGGCTTCAGTCTGACGGTCTGTATTTGCGTAGAGATGTTAGATGTTGTAGCCCAGGGCTGCCCAAAAGGTAGATTGTGATCTACCGGTAGATCACACAGACCGTGCAGGTAGATCACGACAGTCCCCATAGATCTGTAACTCTTGAGAGCGTTAAAATGAAACCAAATGGACCCTTATGGGTCCATTTGGTTTCATTTTACCGCTCTCAAGAGTTACACTCTCTCAAGATACGCAATTAGAAAATGGAGAATAATTGAGAATAATTGTTCAGTTCTCTTTCCCAATTGTGGATAAGTGTCAAAGTTCTTAGTTTTAGGTGCAAGAGACTAAACTCAACATTACAAACTGTCGGGGCACGATGGCACAGTGGTTCGCCTCACAGCTAGAAGGTCCTGGGTTCGATTCCCGCTAGGGGCGCTGCTGTGGGTGCTAGCGGCGTGTCTGCTCCTCCGCGTCATCAGTGCCCATACCCAGTGTTGGTCTATATTACTTAGGAAAGTAACTTCTTTACTTTACTCGTTACCCCTTAGACAAAGTAATATCATTACTTTACTTATTACTGGATTTGAAGAGTAATATATTACATATTACGTTATTACTTTCCCAAGTTCTCAACACCGCTTTTGAAAAATTAGAGAAGTACAACATAATCCGTTTATTACAAAATAAAGCAGCAATGCGATTTGTAGTGTACATAACTGCGCAGGATGCAGTGTGTGGACTGGATCTACAATCTACTGCACATCTCTGTTGTTACAGTACCTGTCAATAGCTTGTACATCTGTTCTATTTTTGCATGCAACAACAAGCTCATTTTTAAAAAAAAGTAACTTGGCGTTACTTGCAAAGTAATGCGTTACTTATTACCCATTTTTGCAGAGTAATCTCGTTACTTTACTTTTTGGAGCAAAAGTAATAATATTACAGATTTATGTAATCTAAAATTAGTTACTGCCCAACACTGCGGCCATACCCGAGGCGGTTGACGAAAGGGCCTTTCTGTGTAGAGTTTGCATGTTCTCCCCGTGTCCCCTAGGGTAGATACCCTCACAAAAACATGCAGTAATCCTTGGCGTTGAACTACCTCCCCCTGGCCAGCCGGGGCGCCTGATGGAGGGGACTGCAACTGGTTACGTCCAACCAGGGAAACTCCCCCCTGCCGGGTGAAAAGAGGGCAGCTTGGACTCCTCATGCATTGAAGGAAGCATGAGGCCAGTCTGCTGCCTCCCCAGGTTGGCCTCCCCAGGTTGGCGGATCACATTAGGAATTGGCACTGGGTGAAAAAATGGGTTACAAAATCGTGGGATAAAATATATAAAAAAAAACATTACAAACTGTCAACTCAAACACCAAATTCAGTTTTCAAACGTTAGTAGTAGCATATACAAGAAAACCTTCCAATTCTCTCCCTCTATTTTTCATTTTAAGCACATTATTCTTAAACACTATAGCAGTAAGTAACACCATCACGACTATTTCAAAGCTCAAACTTTCTAGGGGGCCTTGAAATGGATTTTCACTAACGGAACAATCACATTTTTGATATGTAGATCTTGTTGAGCCAGTCACTTTGAAAGTAGCTCTCAAGTCAAAAAAGTGTGGGCACCCCTGTTGTAGCCCTTTCAGATATTCTCTTTGTCTAACCGTCACTGACGGTAAAGTCATGCGCTGACGCAAGACCTAGACTTCGCGAGCACCCAAAGAAACAGCGACAGACCCCTACGCAATCCTGCTTTTAGGATCCCAGACGTCCGTCTAGACTTCATAGCAGCAAGATCAGCGGATGGGATTACCGTGAATAATTTAGTTCATCTGCAAGATGCTTTGTGCCGCTGCCCCGTGCCACTGAGTTGTATGTTCTGATCCGGATTTTGCCAAGGTCACTGTACTCTTTAGGATGTCTTATTTAAGAAATGACAGCTTAGCGTGGGTACAAAACAAACAGAATAGCTAGTGTGGTGTTGGAAGTCTTACTACAGTATGTGTATGTATTGGAAAATATACCGTATGTTATATTTTCTACAAAAAAACAACAATAGGATTCACCAGACAGGATCCGCATCTGGATATTCGAATAATAAAATCAACAGGAATTTTACATTTTGATTTTAAAAATAGTGCTGATTTTGGTACTATTTGGTTCAGTAGTCGATTGGTTGCTTGATTTAATATTTAGATATTTGATATTCATTTCAGCTGCCCCATACAAACCTATTAATTTAAAGCTCCATTTTAACCATGATAGATTCAGCAAAAACTCCCAATCTTTATTCTGGTGAATGATATTGTCCTCTAATATGTGAGGGGGCTTTCTCATTTGCTGTTTTAATTTATTTTTAAAATATTGTTTTATTATTTAGTCCCCACCAGCGTGCTGCAGAGGCCGCTAGATTTTCTAAAACGATATTTTAAAAACAAATGAAAACAGTAAATGAAAGTCCACGGCTCCCCTCATGTATTAAGAGGACAATATCAGTCAAAAGGGGAAAAACAAAAGAAGTTTTTTCTGAATCTATCATGGTTAAGATGGAGTTTTAAGTCATATTGGGTTTGTATGGGAAGGGAGCGAGGCAGCTAAAATGAGCCCCAAATATCTACATATTGAATCAAGCAACTAATAAACTGTCTGGGTGTGTTCACATGAGCCTGAGTAAACAATAACATGACCAAATGTTTGGTTGAAGGTGAAATATCTCTATACGTATAAATTGATTGGCTTAGTGATGAAAACTTCAAGCCAGGATGCACATCTAGGGTGTTGAAATGCTACAGCGGTTGAGAAGCGCACTCCGTTCATCTAAAAATAAAATGGAAAATCAAGACCTTGACATCATGCTTTTGTTCTCCCCTTTTTTTCCTTCTCCAAAGGACTGTGTGCAGCTCAATCAATACAAGCTGAAAGATGAGATCGGAAAGGTAATATCGCCGTCAAAATTATGATCGCCGTCGCCATTTCATTGTTTTGTTCTCTTTGGATTGCTCCATCTCGTTCTCTCTTCCGCTCCACCTAGCGTGTCTCTTATACGAGGCAGATCGTTAATGAAATGTGGCACTTTGACTGTCCTCGTTTCACAAACTCTTTGTAAAGTACCAGGCCAAGGGAGTGCTTGTATAAATAGAACTCTCTGAGGGGTTGTGTGAGGGCAGTGTGTGTGTGTGTGTGTGTGTGTGTGTGTGTGTGTGTGTGTGTGTGTGTGTGTGTGTGTGTGTGTGTGTGTGTGTGTGTGTGTGTGTGTGTGTGTGTGTGTGTGTGTGTGTGTGTGTGTGTGTGTGTGTGTGTGTGTGTGTGTGTGTGCGCGCGCGTGTGAGTGTGTGTGTGCGTGCATGTTGAACATTCACTCAATAATATCTATGAAATATAATGGTGGAGGATTTAAGAAAGGAGAATAAATGGGGTTAAAGGGGAAGTCCACCCATTTTCAACATTCTAATATGTCATGAGTATACCCTAGAGGTGTTGGGTGGACATGATAAAAAAAAGTTCCCCCATTCTGTGTTCCCAAGAAATGGAGGTCTGAAGAAAACCACTAACATTGGTGAAACATCTTGATGACATCATCAAAATGTATTTTCACCATGTCATTGGATTTCTAGTTTAGACGCTTCTTTTTTCTGAGCGTACAAATGTTGAAAATGGGTGGAATTCCCCTTTAACTTCAAGCCATGATGGACAGAACCCCTTTGGTATAGAAGTACCTTAGGGTCATTCTAAGTTTTGTTTTTGCGAAATCTTGAAAATGTGACCTAAATAATTTAATATTCTGTCAGAGTGACTGTTTTTAACGGAAATGTTTTGCTTCTGGGAGAGTCCCTGGAACTACATATTTTCAGAATGGTTGGTCCTTGACATGAAATATCGAGGACCACTGATATAAAAACATGAGGTATTTCGGAAAACTGCCAAGGATTTAGAAATCAAGTTTCATCAGTCATTCTGTAAATTATTTTAGCTATAACAAAAGCAAAGATATGATGGACTTGAAATCAAAATGTGTCTTAAATCCTCCACTACAACAAAACAGATTTTGGATAGTTGTAAATATGACTCCTTTCAGGTCTCAGCCCACTTCAAATAGGCTCCAAATCGAACTAAATAATAATGGCTGATATTATCCAATGCTATGGTGTAGCCAGGTATGGTGTAAGTCTTCTCATTGGCTGCATGGCAGCAAATCAGGACTGGGGCCTAATGTGTAGGCCAAAAGCCTGTACCACCAGACCTGGGCCTGGGCCCAGGACTAGGTTTTAATTATTCTGGGTAACTACTGTATTTGGTAGTCCAGGCTCAGGTCAGGCTGCCTACACCAGCGCGTTCGAGAACACCAGCCAAAGCCAATACTAATGGTAGCTCATATGGAACCATATGGTTCATTTGTTTCCCTCATGGAACCATATGGTTAAAGCGCTTGGGATTAAATCTGTTTTGTGTGGCTCCATGCGTGCGTCTTTGTGTACATTCTCCTGGTGGCTTCTCTAAAGGGAATCTTTATGGTGTAAAAATTCCGGAAATAATAAATGAGAGAGGTGATTTGGATTTCTCTGGGCTCTGGAAACAGCTGGTTCTCCTTGAGCGTGCTACAGTACATCAGCATATTTTGGCATGTGACACTGTTTCGTGTGTGTGTGTGTGTGTGTGTGTGTGTGTGTGTGTGTGTGTGTGTGTGTGTGTGTGTGTGTGTGTGTGTGTGTGTGTGTGTGTACACAAAATGCGCACGTGTGAAGAATTGACAGCTGCTGAATCTCACACTTCACGTATTCTGCGTTTTCCCAACTCTGTCTCTCACTAGGGCTCCTACGGCGTTGTCAAGCTGGCGTATAACGAAGACGACAACACTTACTATGTGAGTCCTGTGCGTGCATGGATTACATGCGATGTGTGCGCGCGCGCACACACACACACGCACGCAAACACACACACACACACACACACACACACACACACACACACACATGCTCTGGAGTCTCTCACCGTCATACACTCTTAACACTCATCTTGCTAGTTGTCACATACCGCACACATACATAAATGCTTTTGATATCTACCTTTCCACTACCCTGACTCATTCTTTTTTATAAATTTTACCACTATACATCCAGACTCACAAACCAGCACAAATTGTGATTTACTGTGAGTCTCAAACATGTTAAAATGGTTAAAACTAATGCTACTGCTGAAGATATACGGCTATGCCCACAGATATGTATAGAAAGCTAGATGGCTTGTGGCGGAGCCTCTGACGTTGTTCACGGTGGCCATCCTGTCAGAGTACTCAATACAGTATGCTCTATGGCAGCCCAAACAAAAACAGCTATAACTCGCTCAAAACTTGACAGATTTACAAACGGATTGCTTTATTATGAATGTTATCAACAGCAGGGCTATGATTTTTGTTATTGCCTTTTTCCTAAAAACATCATATAATGGCTCATATTATGTGGACGTCTCTGTCGTTTACAACAAATGAATCCGTTTGAAAATCGGTTGAAAAATAAGCAAGTTGTCATTTAAAAAGTATATGCTCCTAGACATAATGTTATGCTATACTCTGGCAAGATCTGCCGCCACGTAATGACGTCACTCCCCATTGGCCAGCAGCGTCTATCCATTTCTTTCAATCGCCTGTATCTCCTATTCCTTGTCCCAGATGGCATTTTTGGTCAAAACAGCGTTTATTCCACAACTCAAAGCAGTCAAACCTAGTGACTTTATCGAGGCTGCCATCTTACTCTGGGCTAAACAGCAGATGAATCAGCCATAAGGGCTTTACTGATTGGGGAGTCTGACTGAAACTAATGCATTATCGTAGTGATTCCACCACGTCACTCAGTGCTGACAGATGAGAATCGACTAGCGAGGAAAAAAAGCTCACAGGATTGAGGTCTAAAATACATGAACAACACTGGACGCTGCGCGATAATTCACGGCTTGCTTTATCGCATGCCATTTTCTGAGCACAAAACGCTGGTCCCGTTGAAAATGAACCAGAAGGCGCGATTTATTACTGCCCGTCTGTAAAGCCCTATATCCTGTGTGCTGGTCTAAAATGTCCCCCTCAGGTCGGAAAGTTGGCTCTTTGAAATGTGAGTTCCACATTGAAAAATACTGTAATTTCCGGACTATAAGCCGCACCAGCTAAATTTGGGGAACAATACAGATTTTTCCATATACAAGCCGCTCATGACTATAAGCTCACTGTTAGAACGCCCTTGGTGGCCATTACATGTAACAATCCATAGATTAGCCGCACCATTGTATAAGCCGCAGGGTCAAAATCACGTGAACAAAAGTAGTGGTTTATAGTCCATAAATTACGGTACATATTGAGCACCGAGTCATTCGTTGCACGTCAGAGCTATCTTAAGGGTTTAATCTCTGACACAGTCGGCCTGGTCGATGCCAAACTGTGTGCAAACACTCCCCTGAATGCCGGCCAGCTATTTGTCCTTTCATTGTCAAATTTGGCAAATATTGAGAGATGCCGGGGACAAAACTGTGATAGGTTGGCCTATTTGCTCGCCTATATATGACGTAAGTGTTCCCTGCTTCACTGTCAATGGCATGTTTGCGTTGCCACAAATTGAGGTCATATTTCTAACGGACATTTCACCTAATTTCTCCTTTAATTCGCAACGGCAAATAAGGAGACGTGTGTGGACAAAAGCTGTATATGGGAGGAGCTAGCGCACCTCAAAATATTTTTGTCATCGCATCGATGTAAACAAATCAATACCTAGTCAGCTCCATAAATGGGCCATAGAGGGACAAGGACCGCCAGTCATTTCTTTCCCCCCTACTTAACTCTTCCTCTGCCTGTCTAACTGTCTCTCTCACTCTCTCTCTGTCTTTGCGTCTCCCTCTCCTGTAGGCCATGAAGGTTCTGTCCAAGAAGAAGCTGATGAGGCAGGCCGGTTTCCCAAGTAAGTCCAAGTCCAAGACCGCTTTTTAAAAAACACTGATTGGCTGGTTTAGTCGATGATGTAACGGTGCTGTAGTTAAGACATCTTCATAAGTATCGGCCTGAGTATTATCTCCCAGAGGTGTTACGTAACCCATGGCCTACTTGTGTGCAATGCGAAAGGTGACACTCGACAAAGTGCGGTTCTAGTTACTATACAGCAGTAGTTTTCAATCAGTGGTCCCTGAGAGGATTACAGGCGAGTTGGTCCCCAGCTAAATGATGGGCAACTTTTGAGATTGTGAAATGAATTTAACATCAGAAATACTTAATTTTCAAGAATCTACCCAATTAGAAAATGTAGGAGAATTGTTATTTTGACAGTTTTCTCTCCTAATTTGTGGACAAAAACGTGAAATCCTTAGTTCTGGGTCCGAGAGACTAAACTCAACATCACATGGTGGTTACTTGGCTAAAATGCAGAATAAATGGTGGGCCCTTGTATGAAAAAGGTTGAAAACCACTGCTATGTATGTAAACAGGTTTTCAATCTAATGAGTCCTGAGATGCAGGGAGAGTCTTTTAGATGAGTCCCAGGGATATGTGATGAGTCCCACGTCAGAGACGTATTTTGTCATTCTTACAAATTGCAGCATTTATCGCCCAATATGTATTTATGGTTATAATGTGTTAATGTAGAAAATCTGAAAGATAAGAACATAGTGGACAAATATTACTGTCATGCTGTTTACATTGGGTCCCCAGAATGTAGGACTTACTGTCTGAAAGTGTCCCTGACCCATAAATTGTATATTTGGATGCAGGATCTAGTGGACCTACATACTGGACTATAGTTTCATTATTATTTTATGAATATTATGAAAAATGTATCTGGGATGGATAAAAAAACTGTTTATTTCTTAAATGTTTATCAAAATAGGTGATCTACAAGCCCCCAATGCATGTAGCTCTCTCGAGCTATATACTCTATGGCTCTGGTTACAGGGAGACAAGCAGCTATACTGTATGTCGCCATAAAACCGCACTTTACCTATATACAGTATATATATATATTTTTTGTTTTTTCAATAAGAAAATACTCAGTGGGTTTAGTCAGTGTGCACATGAATTAATTGCATTGACCATTTTAATCAGAATGGTCAACACAATTAATTTCACCAATTAACTTGTTATTCTCAACTTACTTACTTTCTACTGTTGGTAACTTGTTGATACCAATATATATATATATACACATTTTCACTCCTACATATAACAGAGTAGTTCTCTATTGTAGTAATTGATACACTGAATTAAAATACAATAAATGCCTTTCTCTACCACTGCTGATAATAACCACAGAGTGATACAACACAGCGTGGGCTCAGCCATGTCCTCTTCTCCCCCAGGAAGACCCCCGCCGCGCGGGGCTAAGATCGCCCCTGAGGGTCCCGCGCAGCCCAAGGGACCCCTGGAGCGCGTCTACCAGGAGATCGCCATCCTGAAGAAGCTGGACCACCCCAACGTCGTGAAGCTGGTGGAGGTTAGTGAAGGAGAACGTTATAGCCGGTGAAATGAACTATACGAATGTCACTTTTGTGCGCATGTAGGTGCATTGTGCGTAAGGGAAGTACGGTGTAATCATTAGCGTCATCGGAATCAGTCACTTCTGGCCATAAAAATGCCACACTGGCATCGGAAAAACAAATACTCTAGCTTATTTAATCGTTATTTAATCGTTTCCACCAGAAAATGAAACGTGTAAAAGTTCATCAATGACCTGACAATGTAAATTAAAAGTGTCCAGTCCCTCTACTCTAGAGCAAAAGATAAACCAAATGGATACAATTCAAAATAAACGTAATTAAAAAAAACGTTACAATCCTTACAAAAATCGTTACATTTTTCCAAGTTTATTTTGTGCACTCATCCCATTCAGTCATTAAAACAGACACTTGGAAACAAGTAGATGCTATTTATCGATTGCTTGAATGCTTTATTAACAGGCTTTGGGCCAATAAGCCCCTATAGAGTCTATAGGCTTGTTTCTGTTATGGTTCCTCAATGTATAATATTGGTATCTGTCTGAATCTGTATCGGCAAATACAGTATGATCCTGCAAGGCTCGGATATTGTTGGTCAGAATTTCATAATTGTAATACATCATGGACGGTAGTGTTACTCCTTGTTACAGTAAACTATGGGTGCAGCAGTGGCTCATATTTTGAGGGACGACAATACATAGAACACACAGAACACAAATACACAAAAACATTCCGTTTTGCACAGATACAAACGGATATGCAAATTGCAAACCGCACAAAAGTAGCTTGCTCATCCTCTACCACCCACCCCACCCCACCAACCACCACATCAGCTGTTACACAATGGAGAAAGACAGGCCCGGATGTAACATTTCCCAATTGGAGGGGAGGCAGGCAAAAATGATATGGGTGCGACTTCATCCATTTTCGGTTACAGGACTTTTAATAGGCAAGTAAAGCATCAATAATAAGTTTAATAACATCAGTTGTTGTTGGCACGCAGCATGCATAAAGCTAAAGCTCTGACTCAGAGAGTTTTCAGTCTTGAATGATGAAATGCTGTTGGTTTAGTGGTGCCACAATTATAGTTAGTTAGTAGCAGTAGTGTTTCAAATAATTTTAATTATAAGCACTTTAATTTGAAATATCTTTGAAGTGTGGGTTGTTTTGCAAGCCATCGTGTTTGGTGGGGCAGTCAGGGCATTTAGGGGGGCATTGCCCTCCCCATGTCCATACCTAGGTCCTGCCCCGGAGAAAGAGAAAGCCTTGACAAGTTGAGTCTACGTGTGAATATAAGGAAGTCCCAAAGCTATGCCGAATAAAGTTAGACTATTCAAATCAAACGGGGCTTTGTTGCAGAAGGACGCCTGATGTGTTTCCTGTTACACATTTTACCCTGCATGAGATGGGGAGATCATTTATGCAATTGTTATTGACATAGAGAGAAGTTACGCGACAAAGCAGAAGTATGTGTCATCATTGGCCGATGTCTTGTTCCCGACGAAAAAACCTTGAAGATTATCGAGTGTCTTCGTGAACCCAGTCATTGCCATGACAACAAAGAAAGTAGAATATAATATATATATATCAGGTCTGTGGTCACCTATAATGTACTAAACACTAACGGGGGTGTTTGAATGAAAGATCCACTCTCTAGAGTAGAGTGTGTATATATACCATCTGTGGCTTCAGCCGGGGCGGTGTAACATTTCCCAATGGGGGGGGGTAGGCAGTTGAAAATGGTATGGGGGAGAGCATAAACATTTGGTTTCATGTTTCGCTTTCAAGAGTTAGAATATTCATCATCTGAATTACCCAAGTCTAAACCATCAGAGAATGTAGAATATTAATGGTAATTTTGATCTGTATGTTTGAATGTCCAGTCTGATATTGTGGACAAACACAAAAGTCCATGGGGCTAAAAAGTCCGTGGTCCGTGGCTGAAATTTTGAATAAATAGTGGGTCCTGAAATGAAAAAGGTTGAAAACCCCTGAGATAGACACAACTGGACGCAAGTCTTCTATCCACTACTGAGTTCCATAACACTGAATGTAAGAATAATGTTATAGGTAAGGATATGCATGGGTATAGATTCCAGAAGCTAGTCTGTGTTTGCCCCAGGATTGTTTGTGTTATTACATTAACTGTAGGAGGTGTTTCACTGAGGATTCACGCTACACTTTCCCTCCCCCCCATTTCCCTCTCTCTGATCTTTGTACCCCCCCCAGGTCTTGGACGACCCCAGTGAGGACCATCTGTACATGGGTAAGCCAGCCAAGGCCACAGATAATCCACCCGCTCGCATGCACACACGAAATAAGTCGACGAAAAAATGTACTACTGTCGACTCATGTATTCATAAACAGTGTTTCTTTTTGCCTAACACTTGTTAGCCAATAAAATAGCAAAACGATTCAGTTTTAGTGTAGTCTTAGTCTTTAGATCATTTTAGTCTTTGAATACAGTCTTTTAGTCTTTGAATACAGGTATAGATGAATTCTATTTTTTATATAGTATGAAATGACGGAAATACTTGTAAGCAATAACCTTGATCTTACAGTATGACCTGCTATCCTTAAAGGTCACACAGTGGATACTGCAGATATGACCTTCATTCAATGCAAGCTGATCTACAATGTTAAAATAGATCCACGGAACATTCTGTGATTCTCCAGCAAAAAATATCATCTAGAATTGGTGTATTAAGATACAATCGTAACAATGCGATCTGCTCTGCGCCGCTCACAACGCGATCATCAGTTGCCCGATTTCAACATTAAGAACATTCTACAACGTATTTGATATTTTGTTTGATCAGAGCGGCTGAACAATGAGCTCCTCCACCATCACAGTATTCTCGCCGGGTGTAACTTGCTGGGTAGTGTCGGGTAGCGTAACACTGTTCATCAGAGGAAACCCTTCTTCACTAATGGATCTTTGTTTTTTCCCCCTGCACAGTGTTTGAACTGGTCAAACAAGGGTGAGTTAACTGGTGATCTTCTGGTCACTGCAATAATCAAGAACATAAGAAACTTTGGGTTTCATTGAGTGATGTGGCTAACCCCCCCCCCCCCTCCTCTCTCTCTCTCTCTCTCTCTCTCTCTCTCTCTCTCTCTCTCTCTCTCTCTCTCTCTCTCTCTCTCTCTCTCTCTCTCTAATCAGGGCTGTGATGGAGGTGCCGACAGACAAACCGTTCAACGAGGACCAGGCTCGTTTTTACTTTCAGGACCTGCTCAGGGGAATGGAGTTCTGTGAGTCCTACTCTCTTCCTCCCATATTCGTCGTTTCTCGTGTCGATACTAGCCGTTAGCAGGGTAAGCTCCCGTCCTGTCAGAGTCCACTTGACATTGACGTGTTTCTCAGTGTGCAGTGCAAATACCGCAAATAGCATAGATTCCTAAAATTGTTTTTAATACTTATGGCTAGTACACACTGCGCGATTTTTAGCCCGATTTAGCCCCGATTTTGGACTCACGACAAAATTCCTCTGTCGGGGCCGATTTTTCAACTCCCGACAGTTTGACGGCCGTCTTTTCGTCTTGTAGTGTGACAGCTCAAAAAGACAAAAAAATCGGCCTGATTTTGCCGTCGGGACCCCCCCGACAAAACATCGGCAATATTAAACAATTTTGATTTTTGCGACATTTCCTCGTCCAGTGTGACATAGTTTCTGACAAGCCCCCGACACTTGCATTGTGCTGGCAAATGTAAAAACATTGCAAAGCCGGCCGGCAGCCACTGTCCCCCCATCTCATCTCATCTCGCAGCGCGGATGAGAGCCTGGAGATCGAGGCTGCATGGACGCACGGACCACTCCTATCATTCAAATAATTCTGATCCAAAGCATCATAGCGCAGCAAACGTATGACATTGTAATTCGATCCTCTCTCTCTCTCTCTCTCTCTCTCTCTCTCTCTCTCTCTCTCTCTCTCTCTCTCCGTGCGTAAAGTTGTCAGGGATCAACATTCTACCACGCGTGTCAAATGATTTATGCATTGTCTATAGGCCTATTTTGTACTCAAATTAACTTTTGCGCATTTGAGTGAAAGGGGACGATGGGAAGGGAACAATGCCGGCGGTCATTGATTGATGATAGCCTACAAAACCCACGTACATAAAATAAAATAAAAACATAGCAGGCTACTACAAGGTGGCTGCTTCTCCTATAACGGTTTTTTCCCCAACAGGTGGGTCCCCAGGCTAAATGGAAGGAAAGTTGGTTTAACTATAGGCCTATGTAACTCTTTGAGAGCTTAAACATGAAACCAAATGGAACCTTGCCAAATGGGTCCATTTGGTTTCATGTTCACACTCTCAAGATTTAATATTCATCATGTGAATTATCCCAAGTCTACACAACTAGAGAATGTAGAAGATTAGGCTCATCGTCATTTTGATCTGTATGTTTGACCATTTTGTTTTCTCCGAAAATCCAACCTGGAATTGTGGACAAAAGAGGTATTTTGCGTTCTGTGGGGCTAAAATGTCATCAAATGGTGGTCCGTGGCTCAAAATTTGAGCCAAATTCTGAATAAATAGTGGACGTAAGGGATGCAGTGAAACCGCTGAGAAGATGACAAATAGTTACTGGCCTTTTATTATTGGCTTGGCTCCGTCATCTCTCTCTCTCTCCTCCCCGCGCGTAAAAACGACAACTTTTTTTTAAAGTGTGACAGATCAGATGCATGGCAGGTGATTGGTGATTGGCTCCAATATTACACAATATTACAATTTTTGGTATTGTGGTTATGCGTTTATTTATTTAATCACTTTGTAATATAACCAGGCAGCGCCGCAGCAGCATGCTGCACACAATGTAACCAAAAGAACCGATCGTTCCACAACACCGTGTGCGCGTGTTTAAGCTATTTAATGAGCACCATGTTAATAATAATAATAATAATAATAATAATAATAATAAACATTAACATGGTGATCACATCTTGATGTGCAGCGTCAAGATGTATTTCACCATGTTGATGTTTTTTTTTTTCAATCAATTTCCAGGAAAAAACGGAACATGGGTAATTTGGTTTATCATTATTTAATTCCACAAAACATCATAGTAAAATGTGGAAAATAGGTGGAATTCTCCCCTTTATGTGTCAATTATTTGTAACCAAAAGGATGAACTATAGGCACATTGGGGGTCCATTTGGTTACATTTGTGCCAACTGGCATGGATTCACTGTCTGTGTGTCTGTCGTCACCAAACGCCATACGGATGACTTTATGGGGCATAGTGTATAAAGAAACAACATTGCTGTGACACCAGTCAGATAATATACAGAGACTGACGCAAGGTAGGCTACCCTCCCTTCCCGACCATATGTCGGTGGTAATATTTTCGGGAGCACCGCCCCCGCCGTCAATACGTCGGGAACGTGCAGTGTGAACACTCGCAAGACAAATGATCGTCAACGAATTATGCAATTTTAATCGCATAATGTGACAGGGTACGTCGTGCAAGACGTCGTGAAAGTCCCCAAAAATCGCGCAGTGTGTACCAGCCTTTAGGTCCCTATTTTGAGTTTCATGTCTTATGACTTGATACTTACTTCATGACGTGATACTTAAGAAACTCTTAAGTATCTTAAGAAATAGGGCCCTTATTATCATACAAAGCAGGGTGCATTGATGACATCATTACGAGCCCAAAATCAAATAAGCTGTTCCTGAGAGCAATTTACATTAAAGCTCCTACCGTATATGAAAGACTGATTGTTCAAACTAGATAATTTGTGGGGATAGAAAACACACTTGGGAGCACCAAAACATAAAAGAATAAAAAAAATAAATAAAAAGTTGAATTTCATGTTATAATTCCACTTTAATACTTAATTTTTCCAGTTTTTTTGAGGTGGCAGTTTTTATGGGTGTGGTTGTTTGCCACTAGTTTTGACATATACTGTACCCTCTCTATAGGTAATAATAATAATAATCCTTCACTTCTTCGTTCCTACATTTGGCAAACGCTGCTTCACACTAGCCAAATGAAATCCTTCATTTTGGCTGCTGCTGGCTCCAGCAGCCACCCACGAGGCTCATTTCACATTGTGGTAATCACAGAGGCTCGCTGTGTGTTCTCTCAGCTTCGGAGGAGAGACCACGCAGTGAATTACACATGAAAAGGTAGAGAGCATTAAAATGAAACCAAGAGAGTGTTAAAGAGAGCGTTAAAATGAAATTTTACACTCTCAAGAGTTAAATTATATTCACACATCTGAATGACGTAATTTCAAGAGTCCACACAATTAGAAGGAGAATGCAGAATAATTGTTATTTTGACCAACGTTTTGCCAGTTCTCTTTCCCAATCGTGGACAAAAACGTGAAAGTTATGTACATTATTAAGTGCATTCTTAAACACTATAACAGTAAGTAACACCATCACCACTATTTCAAAGGTCAAACTTTCTAGGGGGCCTGGAAATGGATTTTTTTAATGTGTAGTTCTTGTTGAGCCGGTCATTTTGAAAGTAGCTCTCAAGTCAAAAAAGTGTGGGCACCCCTGCTCTAAACTCTAAAATCACCCTCTCTCTCTCTCATCGTTTTCTTTCCTCTTAAAAGGTAATAGGGCAACTTTTTAGCCAAAAATCAAAATACATATATAGCCATATATTTTTTTGCCTTTACTCTCCTCTACGTTTCTTCTACTTCGATGCTGCAGTTGTTTCCCTGCAGACAGACGCTTGCTTCGTCCTGCAGACGTTCCACAACTTTGTTGTTGTTGACAAATCATGAAAACAAAACATTCGTCTGGCTCAGGACAGGCGTGGCTAATGTGTGAGGGGGAGGGAGATTGTGTGGGGTGAGGCAGTCTTTTAGCCAATCACTGCACAGCAGTCTCCAGCAGATTCATAATGAGCCAATAGAGTGGAGGTGAGGTGGAGTTAGATTCTGGTTTTTAAATAAATCTGTTTACAAACACAGTGGTTGTACACACTAAAGTTGTCTCTATTACCATTAAAGGTAATAGAGGTGCTCTGATGTTCCTTTGTGATGTCACGGCCCCCATAGATGTCGGTGGGATTTGCCAGTAGATACCACTGTTTCCACTGGTTTTGCCTGTTTTTATTGCAGCTCAAAAGCCTTCCAAACCCCAGAGAAAACTACAGACTACAGAAAAGGCAATGCATATGGGGGGGGGGGGGGTTTTCAACCTTTTTCATATCAGGGACCACCATTTACTCAGGATTTGAGCCATGGACCGCCATTTGATGACATTTTAGCCCCACAGACACAAAGCTAAAGATTTCTTTTGCTTTTGTCCACAATTCCAGGCTGGATTTGGGAAACAAAACAAGCAAAACATACATTCAGATGATGAAAATTTTAACTCTTGAGAGTGTAAAAAGAGTGGTTTGTCTTAAGAATAAACACATGAAGACAAAGAGGAGTCTTGCTGTGTGCGTTTTTTCATTTTTTTGTATTCTTCGCCTCTCACACCATTAGCAGGCACGGCGTGTGAGACTGATTCCGTCAGTAGGATGATAATAATGTGGCGTCATGCTGATATCAGTGACTCACTTGCGGTGTTTATTGCATATTTAAAGACTCCCCCATGGGGGTCCATCACACCCCAAACAATATGTTTTTCCAGTATTTCATCAGTTCACCCGCCGGGACTATTTGTTTGCCAACTCACAAGGATTTCTTTGGAGGTATCCTGCCTCTCGTCTTTTGAGGCGTCGAAAAGATAAGATTTATTTTTGGAGATGATCTAATTAAAAGAAGACTTCATGAAAAACACATAAACAATAAAAATGTAATTATTATTTTGACCATAAAATTACATATAGAATCTTTAATCAATGGATTAAACAAAACTCATCTTTTGGCAAGCATGGACTAAGCCAAGAGGACTCGTCTTTACGGCTTCTGCATTTAACCTGTTAAAAAGGTCTGTCGGTCTGTTGGGCTAATTCAAATCAAACAATAGTTAATGGGCAGTTTGACAATAACGTGCAGGGGTTTTCGACGGGTGATCCGGGGACCACCAATGGTCCCCAGCTAAATGATGGAAAGTTGCTTAAACAGATGTAACTCTTTGAGGGCGTAAACATGAAACCAAATGGACCCTTGCGGGTCCATTTGGTTTCATGTTTACACCCTCAAGAGTTAAAATATTCATCATCTGAATTAGCCCCAAGTCTGCACAACTAGAGAATGTAGAAGATTTAAATGGTCATTTTGATCTGTATGTTTCTTTGCCTGTTTTGTTCCTGTGTGGGTGCTCTCTCCTGGTCCAGTGCATTACCAGAAGATCATCCACCGGGACATCAAGCCCTCCAACCTGCTGGTGGCAGAAGACGGACACATAAAGATCGCCGACTTCGGGGTCAGCAACCAGTTCGAGGGGGCCGACGCCCTCCTGACCAGCACGGTGGGGACGCCCGCCTTCCTGGCCCCCGAGACGCTCTCAGAGACCAGGAAGAACTTCTCCGGCAAGGTGCATGATAATGGCTGGGGCGTTTTTGCCATTAGGCAGACTAGGCAGTTGTCTAGGGCACCAGGAGGGGAGGGGAGTGGACCACCAGACATGCTTTAAAGGGGAACTCCATCCATTTTCAACAAAAGAAGTGTCTAAAGAAATCCATTAACATGGTGAAAATACATGTTGATGATGTATTTGCCTGAGGCTCCAATTTGCTTAGAAACGCCACTGCATTATGGACATTATTGACAGCCAGTGCCCTCTATGGGCGACATTGGGAAATGTTCTCCAGACACCCTGCCTGCACTTATTGATTACTTTATACTCAGGAAAAAATTCCTTACCAAGACATTTCTTCACCAATGTGCTGCTAGTGGTATCCAATAACATGTACTAGAAGATTGATATTCAACTGCTGTGGAGAAACCTCATAAAAACAGATCAAAGTTGCGGTTACTAGTCACAACCTATAGAAGGCAAAAAATGGAAAATTACATGTTTTGTTTTTCTCAAACCAATGACCAATGATTTGTGTTTGTTTTTTTTAATCTCATTTGGAATGGATTCAGCATCAAAACCACCTAGTTAGACACACATCACATGCTACATAAAGCATGACGACATTTTGCATGTTTAGCCTTTTATAGTAGTACCCTGTTTTTTATGAGGTTTCCCACAGGAGTTGGATTTCAATCTTTTAGTGCATGTTATTAGACACCATTAAAAAGTTCTAAAGAAATCTCTTGGTAACGATTTAGTTGCCAGATCGGTCAAATACCAGATAAAATGCCCTAACTAGAACTTGTGTCAATGTAATGTGTCAATGTAAACCCATTCTTAATTTCTCTTCTAGGCTTTGGACGTCTGGGCCATGGGAGTGACGCTGTATTGTTTTGTTTTCGGAGTGGTGAGTCGCCTCTGTCTTCAACGATTAAAACCGATCCACTTTTACAGTTAAATTTCTTTGCTTGCATTTCTCGATCGTTGGTGTTTGTCTTGCACTGAAAACAAGTCTCTTCTGGCCTTCAGTGTCCATTTATGGATGAGCGCATCCTTAGCCTTCATCAGAAAATCAAGACCCAGCCTGTAGAACTGCCAGAACAGTGAGTAGAATCCTATAATTTAAATGATCCTAACTACCGTAATTTCCTGATTATAAACCGCACCTGACTATAAGCCGCACCAGACAACAAGCTTCATGTTAGAGCAGTGGTTTTCAACCTTTTTGATACCAGGGCCCACTATTTATTCAGAATTTGAGCTACAGACCACCATTTGACAACATTTTCACCCCACAGAACTCAAAACTAAAGATTTCTATTGGTTTTGTCCACAATTCCAGGATAGATTTTCGCAAACAAAACAGGTAAAACATAGAGATCAAAATGACCATGACTTATCAATTAAGTGGTGCTAATTTAGATGGTGAATATCATTTGAATATCATCCCAATGTATGAATGAATGGACCATTGTAAAGCGCTTTGAGCACTTGGAAAAGCACTATAAAAATGCAATCCATTATTATCATAACTCTTGAGAGCGTAAACATGAAACCAAATTAGTACAGTTACATCTGGTTAACCAACATTCCATCATTTAGTCTGGAGGGCCCACCTGGAACCCTCTCAGGGAACACTGGTGGTCCCCAGACCACCTGTTGAAACCCCTGTAAAAAAACACCTGTAAAAATCCATAGATTGGCCGTTGTATAAGCCTCAGGGTCAAAAGCATGTGGAAAAAGTAGCGGCTTATAGTCCGGAAATTACGGTAATCTCTGTGCTTTGTTCCAGTGAATGTATACAGGTTCATCTCAGTGATTTAGAATATTCTATAAAATTTCAGCTCAGCAAAACTCTCTAAAGGGATATTTTACAGCACTGTGTGGCTTTGTACATTGACAAGCTTTATATCGATGTTGATCTTCATTTTCCTGCAGCTTTTGGCACCTGCCCACAGAGCCAAAACAACACTGAATATCTTCACGCAATATTCTAATTCATTGAGATGGACCTGTATGTCTGACATTCTGTGTTTGTTTCCAATTGTGTGTAAAGTTCGTGCAACGCCGTATCCATCCTTAGACGTAAATACCACTGTTTTCTCCATGCCATGCTGGAAGGCAGCGTCGGAGAACCCCTGGCTGGCATGTATTTTCAAATGGGGGTCTAATTATTGCCAATTTGGCGGCTCTTGACGTCGAAAACGTTTGGGAGCTGGTCTAGATTGTTGTTGAATCACTGCTTTCGTGTTGCATTAATTAATGCATTGTTTTAAACCTAATAATACTTCCCTGTTTCAACAGCACTGACATATCGGAGGATCTCAAAGATCTCCTGCTGAAGATGCTGGACAAAAACCCAGAGAGCAGAATATCCATCCCACAGATTAAGGTTGGCGTCGTAAGATCCAAAGATGATCATTTCATTGACCTAGTTTATTTAGCCCACTGCAAGTAGTGCACATTATCACCGCCACTGGAGAACTGGTGATATGTGAATCTAAAAGATGCATGAACCTTATTCTTGGTTGTGGAGTGGATTTGTTCCGTGGAGTGTAGTGAGAGGCGAAGGGAAGGAAATTGAAGTGGAAATGAGGCTTATTAGGCTGTGGACTGCAATGGACCCTACGGATTTGCAGTTCAGCGGAAATAGGCCACAACAGGTTTTTTCAGTCTCGCATGCAATTCTGGAGTCAACATTACTCTGACAGACCTCCAGGTGTGGTTATTATAATATTCAAATTTGCCTTCCCTGTGTATTTATGGTTTCTTTCTGAAAGGCTGAAAGCCTTTGTCGAAATGCCATCGTTACGTTATTAATATTGCAAACTACATCTTTTTAATGATGTTATCAAGATGTACTTCAAATGCCCCCCAAGGGATAAAATTATGAACTATTTTTAAACTAAAGAACATATATATATTTGTTTTAAAATCTTCAATTCTAGTTATAGTGGACAAGTATAATGTATTTATCCATATGAGGCCTATTAGCCTGAGATCCTTTTAAAGCATGCCTGGTGGTTGCCTTGGTGCTGTACCCCCACTCCCCAGGCAACTGCCTAGTCTACCTAATGGCAAAAACGCCCCTGGCGATACATGTGTCATATGAGAATCTCTCTCTCTCTCTCTCTGTCTCTCTCTCTGTCTCTCTCTCTCACTCTCTCTCTCTCTCTCTGTCTCTCTCTCTGTCTCTCTCTCACTCTCTCTCTCTCTCTCTCTCTCTCTGTCTCTCTCCCTGTCCTCATCTATGCGCAGGTTCACCCGTGGGTGACGAGGAACGGCGCTGAGCCTCTCCCACCCGAGGACGACAACTGCTGCATGTTGATCGAGGTGACGGAGGAGGAGGTGGAGAACTCCGTCAAGCACATTCCCAGCCTGGCCACGGTGGTGAGATATTAAAAAACAACAACACAGTTTTCATTTCAATCATCAGCGTTACACCAGTCAGCTTGTTCCCAACCTTTCTCACCACGCCAGGGTCCACTATTTATTCGGCATTTGAACCACAGACCACCATTTGATGACATTTTAGCCCCACAGACCCCAAAACTAAAGATTTCTTTTGTTTTGTCCACAATTCCAGGCTGGATTTGGGAAACAAAACAGTCAAACCTACAGATCAAAATGACTAATCTTTTACATACTCTACATACTCTAGTTGTGTAGACTTGGGATAATCCACATGATGAATATTTTAACTCTTGAGAGTGTAAAAATGAAACCAAATGGACCCACAAGGGTCCATTTGGTTTCATTTTTCATTGGGTGGGCACTAGGATGCATGTTTGGGTGGGCTCTGCCCACCCCTGCCCTCCTCTAGATCCAGCCCTGACGCTCACCTTTTTCCTTATATTTATCAAATACTTTACACTTTGTCAGAATCCATGCTAGAAGACTTCAGGGATGTTTCTGTCGTCTTATTTCTCAGATCATGGTCAGAACCATGCTGAGGAAGCGCTCCTTCGGGAATCCCTTCGACTGGGGACGCAGAGAGGACCGGGGAAGTCTGTCAGCTCCGGGCCAAATGCTCACGTAAGGCTCCTTCTCTGACTAATGTAATATCTCCCCACCCCACTTATCATGGCCTGGGCCATAGATAGGGTCCATAGGGATAGGGCACCATGTTTTTTTTTCACTCACCTCAGCTTAATAATCAGCCGATTACTCAAATCAATTAATCGGATTACGAGACTTCTTTAGATAGATGGATAACTCTATTATCCCTGGGGGGAAATCAGTTGCACCAGAAGGCGGCACAACAGTTAAGGTTACATGCAGTGAACAAATAAGAAAGCACTGAGGTATAGGAAGGATCAAGGCAGAAGGTAAGCAAGGTGCATCAAGTACAACAAAAATAACAAGTGTGCTTCTGCGTCTTAAAAATGTGTCTAGTATAGCAGGATCCTGTGATTGCTGCCAGGGGTTTATTAAGACTGTAGTATATATATATATATATATATATATATATATATATATATATATATATATATATATATATATATATATATATATATATATATATATATATATATATATATATACTATATTTTTTTTTTTTTTTTTTTTTTTTTTTTTAAGGTTTTTTGATTCTTTTTCTGTTTTCTGTTCTTTTTTAGACCTTACTTGTAAAAGTTTAAACAGTGCATGTGCATACATGTTGTATAACTAATGCTCTGTTCAGTCCTGGTACTTACAGAGATGTGAAAGGAGAATCCACCCCAGGGTTTCATACCTTTTAATTGAAGTTTATTTATTTCCCCAAAAAAGTGTTCCAATAAAAGTATTGGCTGTTTCCCCCACCCCACCATGAGCTTAGGACGGGGTTGTGGGATGTTATTTCCATCGTTCCAAATGTATTATTATTATCATTATTTTGCTATTGCATATGTATTTGTATTAGGACTGTAGAATGATCAAAAAATGTAATCGGACTAATCACACTTTTTTTTGGAAACAAACCAACTGCAAATAAAGATAAGAGAGCCTTCTGGGGTGGAATTCCCCTTCAAGGTGCTTGGAAGGCACAGATACAGTATGTATGGTAGACATTTTACTGTTTCTCTCCTCCATCTCCTGCCCAACAGCAAAGGCAGAGGAGGCAAAGTGAAATACTGTTACATTCATTGTAACCAAAGAAGGTAAAAGATGACCCGCGCGAAGGTACCGCGCGAGCACTTCTTGCCTGCCTATTTTAAAACTGCTTTAAGTAGCACAAAGTCGCTTGCACACACACAAAGGGTGACTTTGCCAGCTGTTACCCTGTAATACCTGTCGTCCTTTTGTGAGGAGGGCATGTGTGAAAATCTGACGCAGCGTCTTCTGTCTCAAGAGTTCTGTCTGAAAAAACTGCACATGCCTTTGAAAGTGAACGGTTGAGTGTCAGGTTGTCCTCACAAAACAACGATTAAAATAACTTCAAAGTCACCCTTTAAAGGACACTACTACTGTATGTGTTTGGTTTTTTATTGTTCTTTTTTTTACATTTGGTTCCATTGATGCAAGTAAGAAAGCAAAGAATATTTTCGGCTTTTTTTGTAGCTAGACAGGAAAGGGGGAGAGCAGGAGTGGCGAAATCAACTTGCGACCGTGGCAGAGGGTCGCAGCTGAAAGTAAATGAGCCACGGCCGATAGTAAATCAGTGCTGACCTATAGTAAATGAGTCTTGACCGATAGTAACGGTCATCATAGTAGCAGTCGGCAAACCCAGTGACTGTTTTCGGGTTGCAGCAGGTATCATCTCCGTCGCAGCAGGTTTAGTAGTGGACAGGGGAGAATGGGGGCGACTGATTGTCTGATTGACTTTGTTTTTTACGGATCTCATGAAACGAGCAGACGATAGGCAGCCCGTAGTGGAACAACCCAGGGGTTGACACTAAGGTCTCCGAGGCACTTGCCCATCGGGCAAGTGCAAGTCAGGTTCTACTTGCCCTCAGGTCATGGTCACTTGCCCCCCAGGTTCCAGGTGGTCCCCAGTTAAGTTGGTTAACCAGATGTAACTCTTGAGAACGTAAAAATGAAACCAAATGGACCCTTGCGGGTCCATTTGGTTTCATTTTTACACTCTCAAGAGTTAAAATTCATCATCTTAATTAGCACATGCCTACACTAGAAGATTAATGGTCATTTTGATGTGTATGTTAATTTGCCTGTTTTGTTTCCCAAATCCACCCTGGAATTGTGGATAGCTAGAAAGCAGGGAAACACACAGAGGCAGAGTGCAATGACTGCCTTCAAGACAAATCTATCTTGTGTTGTGTTATAGTGCACTAAGTTGCACACTTGCCCGATCGGGCAACCAGGTAGGTCCCACCATGGTGTAGTCAAGTAGTCCAAAGCTTCTGTCAAGTTCAATTGGTATTTTTGGTGGAATCCATACCAGCCTATCAACTCAGTGGCCTTGTGGTTAGAGTGTCTGCCCTGAGACTGGGAGACCGGGGTTTCGACTCCCGGCCGGGTCATACCAAAGACTCTAAAAATGGGACCCAATGCCTCCCTGCTTGGCACTCAGCATCAAGGGTTGGATTGGGGGTAAGACCCTGTGTCATACTAGCGTCATGTCTACAGGGTGTACTTGTACATCAAGCTGCCTCACGCTACAGAAACAGGAGATAGGCTCCTGCCTTATGGGCCTCATGTCTCCGCCTAGCCTCATGACATCATGGCTAGCCAAGGCTTACTTACATACCAGCCTATACCAGCCTGTTACCTGTCATGAATGGAGTCAAAATGTATTAAAGTGGTTTGTGACCGTTTGACCCAAATAAGATTTGCTCTACCCGTATGTGCATAAGGTGAAGCCGCGATATGAGCTTGGTTATAATAGTGCACACAGTAATAGACCTTTCAATAAGCCCCGCCCTCTCCCCCGGTGTCCACCAACCACGGTTTAGACACCTTCCGGGGCGGGCTCATTCATTCCAATGTAAATATAATGAAAAATATGTGTGACATTTTTTTATTTATATATTTTATCATATAGAAAAACTATTGGTGGAGACGTTTGTCACATGTTATGCTTAGCTGTGATTGGACCATAGCAGTTTTGGGGGAGGAGCTTACTGAAAGGTCTATTGCTGCCTGAACAGTTCTGCAGGGGCAAAAAAAACAACTGAAACGTTAGCCCGGGGTCCGGTCCAATTGGCTGCGTTCTGCGGTATCTGAAATATCACTTCGCAAAACAGTCTGGAAATGCAAGTCAAGCAGTGCTCTGGCCAGACCGATTCGCAAAGTGACATTTCAGATGTGCGGAACGCAGCGAATCAGGCCCAGAAGGAAGCCAGGCTACCGAAACGCATAACTGCATCATTTTATCCTCCTGATATGCATTCCTTTGCATGTGCCCCCAAATATAACCTATTTATCCTAACATTTTTTTGTGCTTTTTTTTTTTCGTGTATCCTTTTATTGTCCTCGAGCAGAATATTCAGCTAGAGAGAGCTTTCTGGGCCGTCCTGTCTGCCCCGCGCATCTTACTTCTTACGTAACCCGCATAAAGACTGCCTGACGCTTTTTTCTTTCTTTTTTTTACGTGGGGCAAGGGCATTCGTATTAACTGACAGAACGTGTTTTTTTTTCCTGGTTACCTAGGAAACAGGAGAGTGGCGACGGCACGACAAGGAGCATGGACCTGCCGTACGTGGGCGAAGACGAGGCTCTCTCCTGATGCTAGGAGGGGCTAGCATGCATAACAACCCGTTTCACAGTCCGTTTTTCGACACCCTTATACCGACCCCCCTCCACCACCAGGGCCGCATTTAGCCAGCCCTACTAGGGTGGGCTGGAAGAATGGCAGGGTGGGCAGGCAACTCCCAAAGTTTTTCACATGAAGCAGTGGCTTTCAACCTTTTTGACACCAGGGCCCACTATTTAATCGGCATTTGAGCAACAGAGGACCGCCATTTGATGACATTTTAGCCCACCACAGACCCCAAAACTAAAGATTTCTTTTGCTTTTGTCCACAATTCCAGGCTGGATTTAGGGAAACAAAACAGTCAAACATACAGATCATAATTGACTATTAATTTTCTACATTCTCTAGTCGTGTAGACTTGGGCTAATTCAGTTGATGAATATTTCAACTCTTGAGAGTGTAAAAATAAAACCAAATGGACCCGCAAGGGTCCATTTGGTTTCATGTTTTACGAGTTACATCTGGTTAAGCAACTTTCCACCGTTTAGCCCGGGTACCACTTGGAACTCTCTCAAGGACCACTGGTGGTCCCCGGACCACTGGTTGAAAACCACTGACATTACCTTTCATTGGGTGGGCAGGATGCGCGTTTTGGGTGGGCTCTGCCCACCCCTGCGGCCCCTCTAGATCCGGCCCTGACCCCGAATGTTGGACAAAGTTTGGTTGACGCCACGACGAAGGACACAGAGAAAAGAGCAAGGCGTCTTGACTAAGCCATCCCCCAACACGTTCCGAGAGGAGAAACCCCCCATCCTCCTCCTCCTACAACAGAACATGTCTTTGACCCTTTACAACCAACCCCGCCATTGTCCCTATTATCCCTTCTACCTGCATGCGTTTGTAGTCCTAAAAAATACCGTTAGCGTAGCTAGCATGCTCTGTCTCAGGCTTCTGACTGTGTAAATTCTTTTTTTTTTTTTGCGTCGTCCTCCTCCTCCCTAAAGGCCCTGATACACCTAGCAATGTTTTGATCAACACCAACAAGGAACGTCAGTTATCAACATTGACTTTTCACTTTTCTATACAAAATGGTTGTTCAGAAAAGTCAGATCATTGGCGCCCTCTACTGGTCAACATTTCGCAATCCTCCAATCATAGCCCTCCTTGGCGTCATGCAATGCTTTCTGCCTGAAAACAGGCAGAAAGCTGCCTCACTGGACAGAAAATGTCCAGTGAGGCAGATGTTGACGACCTAAGAAGTCAACATTTTGAGAACAACTGTTGGGTGAAAATCATTCGATACAAACCAAAAAGAAACTGCAAAAACGTTTCAACAATTTGAATTATATTTTTAATAATACTTTATTTGTAACCAGAACAATGCATCTTATAACATCACGTTGTGTGTCACCATGTTAATATTTTTTCCTTTTATGCTCCTTTTTTTTCTGAGAGCGTACAAATGGTTCACATTTGTACGCTCTCAGAAGAAAAAAATTAAAAAACGGGTATTAATTAAACCCCTTTAATGGGAGGTGTTGCCTGTTGCCATGTGTCTCATCATGTTGCCCCCCGTTGATGTGGACATTGTTAGTTGATATTGATCAGGATATTGCTAGTGTATCAGGGCCTTAAGACACTGCTGTTTCCCCTCTTAGTTAGGGCAAATTGTGAAATACCAGGGAAGTGAATAGTTATCAAGAAATGTCTTCTCCGATGTGTTAATAACATATACTGCACTGTTGAAATTCAACTCCTGTGGGATACCTCATGAAAAAACAGGTCAAAGTCAGGGTGCTAGTCCCTAACCTATAGAAGGCAAAACATGTGAGAGGGGTTTCTTGATGCTGAATCCATTTCAAATGTTTTTTTTTTTTTTTTTCTCTCAAAAAACAACTCCTTGGGCTAAAACCAGCCATGCTGGTTGTGCTTAGTCAACACATTGTGCTTAGTCAGCACTTTTGGACAAGCCATATGGCCGTTTTCAGCGTCATGGAAAAAAGAACCCTAGTTGGACATGTCACATGGTGACATTTGCAATGATGTTTTGACTTCTATAGGTTATGACTAGTGAAGAACATTTTTAATTACAATTTAGTTCCCAGGCTGGTCATACTGTATATCAGATAAAGCGCCCTAACTATCTGACTTCTTTACTTGTCATGTTTACCTTAGGGGGGTTAACAGTGGGGTTTGGGAGCAAGGAGGTTGGCGGGTGGCGCTTATGTGGGTTGAGCAGGATTATACTTGTTGACGAGAGGATGATATCTGGTCACCTGCGACTTGCCACCAACGTCCCTCTCCATATTGGAGCAGGTTTTAAGACAAATGACTTACGTCGCAGTGATTGCCAGTTTGCGACATGGAGGAATCTGTACTATTGACCTTTTTTTCAGTAAGCCCCTCCCCAAACTGCTGTGATCCAATCACAGCTTGACAAGCATAACATTTGATAGACAAACCTCTCCACCAATAGTTTTCCTATATGATAAAACATTGTTTAAAACAACAACAATAAATGTCACACATGTTTTTCACTGCATAGGGCATGCCTTGGTGACGGATGGTTTGGTCCAAAAATTAACCAGTATTTATTGTGCAATGTCCTTTGTATTTACATTGGAATAAATGACCCAGGCTGGTAATTGTCCAACCCTTTGGACACTGGGGAGAGGGCAAGGCCTGGCTTCCTGCAAGGTCTATTGTTGGATTTACTGAAAATAATTATAAATATATGTTTACTACATAGAATGCATGTGTTCACTTTCCCAAATGCAAATGCATAACTTAAAATTATAAACCTATTGCACGTTCATATCTTTAAAAAAGAAAATAAAAAGTGACAATTTGTTGTTTGTATTCTTCTGGCTGATTGTATAGTCTCACAGCTACTAAAAGTAAAAGCTTTAACAAACTAGTTGACATGGTGGTAACGTGAACACATTCACACGCATTTACTCTTCACTGTTGCATACATTTTTAATTTGTTTTTGTGGAGAAAAAAAGCCCTCTGTGTTCAAATTTGGTGAATTCTAAGGTCCTGCGTAAAGCATGAGTGCTTTTTTACCTGCTGGTTGGTCTACAGCCACTTTAGGAATAACAAACAGTAACTACTTAACCAAAAGTGGAATGTTCATACTTCAGATGAATTTCGTTCATGTGTTAATAATCATTTCATTTTCGGGGTTAGAAAGGTTAACATCAAAGAAGATCAGATTGCATGGACATTAATATTGTGTGTGTGTGTGTGTGTGTGTGTGTGTGTGTGTGTGTGTGTGTGTGTGTGTGTGTGTGTGTGTGTGTGTGTGGGTGTGGGTGTGGGTGTGGGTGCGTGCGTGCGTGCGTGCGCAAGTGAGATAAATTAACCTTCTGCTTGTTTTTGTTAATTTTTGTTTTTTATTGATGAATGAAATGAAAAGAAAAACACATTTTTATAAAATTGTAAAGAGGAGTTATGTTGAAAGAGCTGTTTTGTTTATTTATCTGTTAAACTGTATATTTAAATGGTGTTGTTTTGTACAATCTATGCATGATTCCCTAGAAGCAGTCATGTGCCACTCTGCAAAGGTTTGAAAGTAATTATAAAATAGGCCTCCTTTTCAGAATGAAAAAAAAAGAAAAAGAAAAATAATTTTAAAAATCATGTACTCCAATTTTATGAAAGCTGGAAGGTTCACATAGATTCATTAATGTTGAACTTACCTGACCCTTTTTTTTTCCAGAACTGAGTTGAATGTAATGCGTGGGCACGGATTCTGTTTTTTTTTTTTTTTTTTTTTTTTTTTTTTTTTTTTTTTTGTTATTTTCACACCATTGCACGTCATTGTCAATTGTATGTTTGTGTGTTTTTAAGACTTACTATGCATAAGAAGTCTGTCTGCTACTACTACTGTCTGGCTACTACTCTCCTCTCTGTCTGTACGGTGGTGCGGTGTGTTATGCCCCGTCAGTCTATCATGTAATGTACAATGATTGGGGAGCAAAACAAAGAGGGCTGTTCTAGTAAATGTTATGTTCCTAGTCAACTTTTTTTCCCCACTGAATGCGGAGTTTGACGTCTACAACAGAGCTGCCACTTGCAACACATGATGAAAGACACATGAGCTGTGCAACTCTGCAGAGCTGTATGGAATAGACTGCAATTTTCTTATATATATTATTATTGTCTCCACCAGGCCAAAAGAAAATTCATTAACTAGGTGAAACACAACTTGATGATAGAGCCGCCACTGGACTGATCCCATGTAGTGAATGGAGTTTGCGACAGCGTAACTGTCTATACTCAGGTTGGGTATTATTTTGGCCGAGCAGATTCGCATCACGCCCCTGATTCACATATTTGCGGAGATGCACTGATTTGTGACATACTGTAAATGGCTACCTCAGTTTGACCTTTCCACAAACTAGTGCAAAACACACACACACAAAAAACCACAAAAACAACAACAAGGCAAGCAGAATATTTTGTAATGTTTTTTTTTTTTTTCTTTGAAAAAAAGAAAAGAAAGGAAGAAACATAGATCTCTCTCATCCTGTTTGTGTGCAAAGCAAGGCCTTTTTATTGGCCAACATTGATCTGTTAAAGGTTTGGTGACATTGATTTTCATTTATTTTTCATTTTATGGATTTTTCTTTCATGAGCTTTTATGATCTCAATTACCCCAAGAAACATGAACTTAGAACATTCAGTGGATTTTCTGTTTGGAATTTTCTGTTTGGAATGCTCTTGAGCAAAAACAGTGGAGGAAACGTGACATCCGCTGGCAGATCCCATTGACTTCTATGTGACTTGAGAGACCAGTCACATCGCATTCAGCAAGATAATCAGAGCACTTGTTTGAGCCAGAAAAAAACACCACAGAAAATCTACCGGATGTTAAACGGACAGGCTTTTAAAAAAAATCATAATGCAAAGTATTTTAATGTCACAATCCCTTTAAGTCAAAGGACAGGTCAGATTTGACTCCTGTTGAGAAAGCAATCTAGATAAAGTTGTACAGTAATAATTGCATTTTACATCTTCAAATATATTAATACTTTGCTTGTTTCACCAGACTTTGCCCATTCTCACCAGAAGGTCATCATTAGCCTATACCTTTTATTGTTCAAATGACTTCATGTTGTGTCAAATCGATCACGTCAGTGAGAGCTTTGGTGCAAACCTTCCCAACTGCATGCCAACTTATTGAACAGATACCGATGCATTGTCAGTGCATGACGTTCTGATAATGGAACCTTAAAGCATTAAAATTCTATGAATATTTCCGTTTCGTCTTTTGAATAAAATACAGTCGCCTTTCTGTGGTGTTTCTTGACTGAATTATATCACCAGTAAGACCCGCTGAAACAACAGGTCTTAAAATGTCCATATATGGAGGTTTTTTCCGGCTAAGTAGAGCGTAAAAGGTGTGCTATTAGGTAGGCCCAAGCCTAGCCTCTGGGTGCGGGCCTGTCTAGAGCTTAAATGGACAGGTATCAAAAGGGAGATGTTGAAGTCGAAGCAGTTGGTGGAGGCGGGAGAGGAAGGATCAACATATGGGAGCTGACAGGTCAGCTCCATAGACATACCTGTATACAGCATGGAGTTCTAAGGGTTTGAGCTCAAATGTATGGCAAATGTATGGCTATCCAGGGTTTGATGAGGTCGGTGTCATTGTCCTCACGGTGGAGACAGCCATATATGGAGTGTGCTGCTATGTATGTGTCATGAAGGCGTGACGGACTGACATCCATTATGCTGTATGATGGCATGACAGACGGATGGACAGACTGACTGACCAGTTTTGCAGGTCTTGATAGTAAAATGCAACCTACAGTTGCAATAAAGAAAGATCACATTAATGTTATTTTATTACAGTATACAGGGTGGGTATGCATGTTGCAAAGGTAAGCCTCTCCACACTAAAATTAATTATTGTATTTGCAGAGAATGTCCACTAGAGTGTATTGAAGCACAAGGATAGCTTGCTTTAAAGGACAAGTTCATCATTTTTCTGTGCCTCAGACTCAGTGAAGGGCTGTGGACAATTCGGAAACCTGCCTACCAGTGACATTGACATTGATTAATTGGCCAATTAGAATGCGATATCTTAATGGAAGCCATTATGTTATTATTGTGTGATAATAAACCTGTCTATTAAGCCTGCTATGTCACTGCGTGGTTTGAAGTCTGGGAACACTGGGTGTCCAGTGTCTAACATAGGCCTACTAGACCAGTCACCACCAGCCAAGTAGAAAAAGACGTCCAGTAGAAGGTAGCCTTTTTTTTTTTAAATCAGTGTGGACAATGTGATGGGTGAAGATTCGAACATCCATTCGCATGTCTTAATGACTGTTGGTAGGGCGTTCCAATTTTGCTGGCATATGAGAGGAAGGAGGTTTGTGCAAAAACCCTGTGGCCAGTACGGGGATCGAACCCGCGACCTTGGCGTTATTAGCACCACGCTCTAACCAACTGAGCTAACCGGCCTACTGTACGATGCAGAAAGTTGTGTGTACGGATCTGTGATTTTTCATAGTGCACCATATTTCGAACTATCACCTACACCCTAATGAGCGACGTGTGTGAACAATTATGTGGCTCTGGTCAGTGCATGCTCATCTCACTGCATCCATCCAGTCTCCAGATCAGCTCTCAGGCTCAGAGTAGGTCTATATGTAGCCGGTGAGCAACGCGTGATGGGAGGCGTGTCTCGGGCAACGGGGATTTGGGCTCATTAGATGGCAGCTGGGGCAAACACTGTAAGACGCTTCCGTGTGTGTTGGCTGGAGTGAACGGCGTGGCTCGTAGCGAGAGAGAGATTTACGAGCAGTGCTGGTGCTGTAAAGCATTCCGGTGAGTAGCATTGGACAAAAAGATAGTTTGTTTCTGTGATCGCTAATTCTAAAATATGGTATATGTAGTTAATCATACGAAATTGGTCTCCTGTAGGGACGACGGGTTGTTCCGAGTCCGACAGGACAGAGAGAAGGGGCAAGGGGGGGCTTAGCAGCCCGCACTCAAAAGGTATTGCCTATGCTCCGTTCATTTATTATGTTTGGTGGGTTTTGTGGGACTGTATAGTAATGTGGGCTTATCGCATTGTTGCAGAGCGACGGCCCGTGTGCTGTGCGTGGTGTTCAACGCGCTGCGTAGCACAACTATTGCGCAACATGTAAGTCTCTCTCTCTCTCATAATAGCGTGATTGTATTGGTGCCTTGGTGCGACAAAACAGTAGTTCAGTTGAAACTAAAAGGTCTTGTAAATATGGTTGTTTCTAGTGAGCGTCGTATTCCGAGGGCCGCCAGCATTGCATTCGTGTGCTTAATGTGCTGCAGCAGTTTGTCTCGGGTGAGCTTGCACTTTATATATTATGTATTAAAGACAATAATATGCACATGTGTTGTAATGTATAATGCTCAAATATGTATGCTGGATGTTCATTGGTTGCATTTTCTACATGTTTTACAGGCATGATCACGAGTCTTGTGGTCACTGCTTTAGCCTACGTGAAAATCACTTAACTCATTCACTGCCGAGTCTGAGTTGTACTAGTATTAGGGAACGCTGATGTAATTGTGTGATTCAACCTGTGTTTATTCTTATTATTAACTGTTCCTATTAGCACTGTTTTATATTTAGTATTTTTCAATAAAGATTAACTATTTTAATACTAAGTTCGGGTCTGGACTGTCTGTACTCTTGGTCGCCGGTCACAGTTTGGCGCTGTGAGCAGGATGAAAGTAATTTCGTGACCTAGACCATAGTACATGACGGTGGCCTGAGAAACAGGTTGAATCACACACTTAGGTTAAGGTTTATTGTGTAGCGTAGTGACTAAAAGCAGTGGCCACAGACATCAGGCGTCCAACAAGAAAGGCGGGGGAGCGAGAAGTCTCTGCCATCACAAGTTCCTGCCAGGCTGGTGGACGAGAGGACTACAGGTTACGAGGCATAACTGTTAAGGTGGACTTTGCACATAAACATGAGTGTGGAGGAGTTGACAAATGAACTGGAGGGTCTTAAGGCCAGACTACAGGCTGAAAAAGAGATGATGAACCAGCTAAAAACTGAAAATGAGTCATTAACACAGAGATTGGGCACGGCTGAGCCCACCACTACCCAGAGTTCTGTTCCTGAGGGGGGGTTGGGTGGTACAAGGGAGCGTATTGTGTACTTGCCTAAGGAAAAGAAATGTACAGTGTTTAATGGGGGTCCCAGTGCAGCATTTTATGAATGGTTAGATGAAATTAATGCTACCTGGGGTTATCGTTCCTATACAGGGGGAGAAAAAGCAGCGTACATTTATGAGCATCTGGGGGGAGAGGCAAGACAAGAAATTAAGTATCGCACCCAGACTGAAAGATCAAATCCACAATGTATATTAGACATTCTAAAAGAGATCTATGGACAGCCCCAGTCACTCACCAAGTTGCAAAAACAGTTCTTTGACAGACGACAGCGGGATGGGGAGAGCGTGCGGGAATATTCACATGCACTAATGGCTATTCTGGAAGAGATTAATCACTGCAATATCAAGGAGGCATGGTGTAGTGATTTTGCTTTGCGAGACCAATTTGCAGAGAATGTATGTGATGTTGGTCTCCGCCGAGAACTTAAAAAGACTATAAGGCAACAACCCACCATTTCGTTTTTCGAGCTCCGTAAAGAAGCTCTCCAGTGGGGGGAGGAAGCTGATTGTGGGGGGGAACGTCGAAGGCGGCTGGTGGGTTCTTGTGAGAAGGTGGAGGCCGCACCAGTAGAGACGGGTGTGGTTACTGCTGCCATTGAAGCAAAGCCTGATCCCATGTTGGCTAAAGTACTAGAGTTATTACAGAAACAGCAGGGTCAAATTGATGATTTATCTCAGAAACTCACAGCCACTATGCAGGTATCGGGGTCTAAGCGCACAGACAATCGTAAATGGCAACCACGGTATGACGCATCGGGGCAGCCAATTTGCTTTAAGTGCCAAAAAGCAGGTCATATAGCACGCTTTTGTGTGCCATCTCGATCTGGTCATAGTCAGGACCAGTCGCCTCCGCCGTTACCGGCAGGGGCCGAGGGGGTAGCCCAAGTTTCGGAGCAGCAGGGAAACTGTCTCCCCCTGTGGTGAGGAGCCAAACCACGGGTGGGACGCAGCAAGGCTCGGGGACGGTGCCCTATGTTGATCCACAGGTTTATGAGTGTCTGGTGGGGGAGTGTAACACCGTCGAGGTTGCCATGGGAGGAGTGAAATTTCAGTGTTTAATTGATTCTGGATCAAATGTGTCGTCGGTGACTGAAAGCTTCTTCTTCAATCATATGTTACCGAAGTGGGGTGGGAATCTGGATGACTGTGGGTGGTTGACATTGAGTGGTGCTCATGGGTTGGACATTCCCTATTTGGGATATTTTACCATTGATGTTGAGGCGGTGGCGTTGGGCAAGACTATACCGCAGAGAGGTATATTGGTGGTAAAAGATCCAATTGGAGAAGCCGCAAGAGAGCGTAAAGCAGCAGTACCAGGCTTACTGGGCATGAATGTGATCAAGAAATGTTATCAGTTGTTATGCCCCGAGCGTGGTCCTAGCCCACCACCACCCCTCCTAAACACTCCAGGTTGGCAGACTGCTTTTGCAGCCTGTCAAAATGAGCAAGCTGTAATGTTGAAAGAGTGCATGTTCGCTGCAGCCATCTCACCGGTCGTCGTTCCTGCAGGTTCAGTTTGTTTTGTCCCAGCTGCCGGACCAGACAGTTTGTGTCTTTCGAGGTCTTCTGTATTGGTAGAGCCGTTGGGGTTGAACGAGGGTAACTTGCCCGGGGGGTTGGTGGTCTCCAGCACCTATGTGGAGGCTAGCAATGGCCATTTGGCAGTGCCGGTAATTAATGTGGGGTCCTCAGATGTTAGACTGGAGCCGCAGACACGCCTTGCATCACTACATATGGCTGAGGTAGTGGCCGGGGAGGGGGCGGCTGTTTGTTTTGAGCGGGTGGGCCCACAGGAGGAGCAAGTTAGGATTAGGGAACAGCATGAGTCACAAGGAGACGGGGAGCTGTCTTCCGAGATCAATGCACTCCGCTTGCCCGGGTTATCGGAGGAACAAGCGAGACAAGGCAAAGGGCTATTGTTAAGATTCTCTCACGTGTTTGCATCCTCAGAGAGTGATCTTGGATGTACAAACCTAATTTCTCATGAAATCCCAGTGGTAGATGATGCTCCGGTGAGTCAGAGGTACCGGAGGATCCCGCCCAGTCAGTATGAGGAAGTCAAAAATCACATCAGGAAATTGTTGGAGCAGAAAGTTATCAGGGAGAGCAGCAGCCCATACTCTTCGCCCCTGGTTATTGTCAGAAAGAAGGATGGCTCGATTCGGTTATGTGTAGATTATCGGCGTTTGAATGCAAAGACCCGTAAAGACGCATTTCCGCTACCCCGCATTGAAGAGTCGTTGGACTCATTGAGTGGTGCGAGGTGGTTCTCAACACTGGATTTGGCGAGTGGGTATAACCAGGTGGAGGTACTCGAGAAGGATAGAGCGAAGACCGCCTTCTGCACACCTTTCGGGTTGTACGAGTTCAACCGAATGCCGTTCGGCTTGTGTAACGCACCAGGGACTTTTCAGAGGCTCATGGAGCGCATCTTGGGGGACCAGCGCTTTCAATCTTTATTACTTTATTTGGATGATGTCGTCCTCTTTGCGTCCACCTTTGAAGAACATCTACGCAGGTTGGAGGTTGTTTTGCTAAGGTTTGAGCAGTGTAACCTGAAGGTGAAGTTCAGTAAGTGCTCTTTCTTCAAGTCTGAGGTGTCCTATCTGGGTCACATCATCTCAGCACAAGGCGTGTCAACTGATCCCGCGAAGATACAAGCTGTGGAAGAGTGGAGGACCCCCCAGAATGGGGCGGAGTTACTGTCCTTTCTAGGCTTTGCTAGTTTCTATCGCAGGTTTGTTAAGAACTTTGCAAGCTTGGCTGCGCCGCTGCATGCACTCTCGGCGCTTTGCTCGCCAAAGAAAGACAGGCGTCCGCTGCCGGCCCACCTGTTTTCACAACATTGGAGCCCAGCCTGTGAGGATGCGTTTCAGGGCCTAAAACGGAAATTAGTCTCTGCTCCAGTTTTGGCATACGCAGACTTCTCTAAGCCCTTCACAGTGGAGATAGACGCCAGCCATCAGGGGCTGGGGGCGGTGCTGTCTCAAGAAGTGGCAGGTCAGAGGAGGCCGGTGGCCTATGCCAGTAGGGGATTGAGATCATCAGAACGGAATATGCAGAACTACAGCTCCATGAAGTTAGAGTTGCTGGGCCTTAAATGGGCAGTGACTGACAAGTTTCGGGAGTATCTGATTGGCAATAAGTTCACCGTCCTTACAGATAACAACCCTCTGAGTCATCTGCAGACAGCAAAGCTAGGGGCTGTAGAGCAGCGGTGGGTATCTGAGCTAGCCCGGTTTGATTACGAGATTGTTTATCGGCCAGGCCGGCAGAATGCAGCTGCAGATGCGTTATCAAGGCAGTACTCGAATAGATCCTCTGAACCAGTAGGTTGGCAGGTTGCGTGGAGTGAAGAACAGGCAGGAAAGACCTCCCCCGAGAATGTCTCGACTACTACCTTTCCATCGTACAGTATGGAATCGTTGTCTCAGTTACAACACGCAGATCCAGAGATTGCGTCTTTTCTAAAGTACTGGCGGCGAGCGGAGAGGCCTAGCCGGGAAGAGAGACAAGCAGAGTCCACTAGGGTATTGGAACTGTTCAGGCAGTGGGAAAGGGTTGTAGAGCGGGAGGGGGTATTGTACAGGAAGCGGGAGAACCCAAAAGAAGGCCAGCAGGAGCAGATCATCATGCCACGGGCATTGCAAAAGGAGGTACTGGTTCAGATGCATGGGGGTCATGGTCACCAAGGTATTGAAAGGACCTTTAAGCTAGTGAGTGGACGGTGTTATTGGCCCGGCATGTATCGGGATGTGGAGGATTTTTGTAAGTCCTGTGAGAGGTGTATTGTGTCGAAGGCCCCACAGCCAAGAGTAGTGACCGCAATGGGGAGCTTGCTAGCTTCCAGGCCACTGGAAGTAGTGGCCATGGATTTTACAGTCCTGGAGCCGTCGTCGGACGGGCGGGAAAATGTTTTGATTCTGACTGATGTATTTTCAAAGTTCACCGTGGCTGTTCCAACTAGGAACCAACAGGCTGTTACGGTGGCCAAGTGTTTGGTTAAGCACTGGATCCAGCCTTACGGGGTGCCAGCTCGACTGCATTCAGATCAGGGCAGGTGTTTTGAGAGCGAAGTAGTGCGGGCCCTCTGTAGATTGTATGGGATGAAGAAGAGTAGGACAAGCCCATACCACCCGCAGGGTAACGGCCAATGCGAAAGGTTTAATCGGACACTTCATGACCTCCTCCGGGCTCTGCCCCCGGGTAAAAAGAGGAGATGGGCGGAGTATTTGCCAGAGGTTGTATATGCTTATAATACGACCGAGCATCAGAGCACTGGTTATTCACCTTATTTCCTCTTGTTTGGCCAAGCTCCTTGCACACCCCTGGACCTCTTGCTGGGGGGAGGACGGGAGGAATTTGGGGAGGAGTTTGGGGGCGTGGCAGAATGGGTGCAACAACACCAAGAGCGCTTGCAGGTGGCATATGAGCATGCTAGTGGTCGGTTGCAGAAAGCAGTAAACTCTCGCTGTCAGCAGTGGGGACCGACATCCAAAGATGCAGATTTGCAGCCAGGGGAGTTGGTCTATGTGCGAAATCGGAAGGTGATTGGTAGGAACAAGATTCAGGATTTGTGGCAGTCGGTTCCCCACCGGGTCATCAAGCGGTTGGCTCCAGAAAAGGCGGTGTACACCGTGATGCCTGCAGATGCGGCAGGACCGCCGAGGAATGTGCACCGCTCGGAGATCCGCAGGTGCGGTCCTGGTGTAAAGGGTGAAGGAGGCGATGAGGCTAGGCAAGTGGAAGAGAGTGAAGGTGAGGAGAGTGGTGATGACAGCATGATGTGGGTTGGCATTTGCAGCGAGATGGAAGATTGCCAGGGTGCAGCAGGGGGGTCCAGTGTTGCGGGCCACGAGCAGAGTGAGCAGAGTGCGGGGGAAGAAGAGCAACCCCAGCAGGTGGAACAGGGAGGATTCTCGGAAGTAGTAGTGCAGTCCCCAGTCAGAGGGGGGCGGATACTTGAGGAAAGCGCCAGTCCTTCAGTGCAGGTCCGCCGGTCTAAGCGGAGCAACGCAGGTATGCATTCTAACCCCTTTAATCTGCCGCGGTCAGCCATCCATCATCGGGTTGAGAGGAGTACGAGGCCGGGGGTTAGGGCGTCTCAGTTGGAGGTTGTGGGTTCCTTTGGTACCACTGGCAAACCAGGCAATCAGTGGGACACTGATTAAGTTTTCCAGGGGGGTGAGTGTAGCCGGGTGAGCAACGCGTGATGGGAGGCGTGTCTCGGGCAACGGGGATTTGGGCTCATTAGATGGCAGCTGGGGCAAACACTGTAAGACGCTTCCGTGTGTGTTGGCTGGAGTGAACGGCGTGGCTCGTAGCGAGAGAGAGATTTACGAGCAGTGCTGGTGCTGTAAAGCATTCCGGTGAGTAGCATTGGACAAAAACATAGTTTGTTTCTGTGATCGCTAATTCTAAAATATGGTATATGTAGTTAATCATACGAAATTGGTCTCCTGTAGGGACGACGGGTTGTTCCGAGTCCGACAGGACAGAGAGAAGGGGCAAGGGGGGCTTAGCAGCCCGCACTCAAAAGGTATTGCCTATGCTCCGTTCATTTATTATGTTTGGTGGGTTTTGTGGGACTGTATAGTAATGTGGGCTTATCGCATTGTTGCAGAGCGACGGCCCGTGTGCTGTGCGTGGTGTTCAACGCGCTGCGTAGCACAACTATTGCGCAACATGTAAGTCTCTCTCTCTCTCATAATAGCGTGATTGTATTGGTGCCTTGGTGCGACAAAACAGTAGTTCAGTTGAAACTAAAAGGTCTTGTAAATATGGTTGTTTCTAGTGAGCGTCGTATTCCGAGGGCCGCCAGCATTGCATTCGTGTGCTTAATGTGCTGCAGCAGTTTGTCTCGGGTGAGCTTGCACTTTATATATTATGTATTAAAGACAATAATATGCACATGTGTTGTAATGTATAATGCTCAAATATGTATGCTGGATGTTCATTGGTTGCATTTTCTACATGTTTTACAGGCATGATCACGAGTCTTGTGGTCACTGCTTTAGCCTACGTGAAAATCACTTAACTCATTCACTGCCGAGTCTGAGTTGTACTAGTATTAGGGAACGCTGATGTAATTGTGTGATTCAACCTGTGTTTATTCTTATTATTAACTGTTCCTATTAGCACTGTTTTATATTTAGTATTTTTCAATAAAGATTAACTATTTTAATACTAAGTTCGGGTCTGGACTGTCTGTACTCTTGGTCGCCGGTCACATATACACAGACACGGTGACACCTTCGGTCAGTCCATGAGGCCAGTCCAATGGCGCCTCTTCTACATAGACTTCTAATGAGAACGGAGGCATCCGAGGCAACACAAACAGGTACAAGTCATGGCCCGAAAAAGTAAGCAGAAAAAGCAGCAGCCCAGCTTTAATGATCTCTTTTTGTAGTAATAGTACAACATATATAACATTGCATATACGTCACACAATACTTTAAACCAGTTGGCACGTTGCCACAGGCCTAAAATATCTTATTTGCCCCGCCCTCTCGAGCGCTCAATTTATGCCCCCTCAATGTCGCAACACTTCTGCTAGATGGCTAACCTCACGTCTCCAGAAGTGATTGGTGGGGAGTGGTAACAAGTGGTAACGTTGTTCGAAGTGGCCGAGTTCAGTTGTTCGTTTTAACTTCAAGACAGGCAGATCAGTTGTATCAACCCGAAGGCTTGAGTAAGTGTTTCATCTTTTTACTGTTATAGAGTTATATCAGGCCAGTTGACACTAGTTTTCCTTGGTTGCGATATGTGAGCAGAGGCGATGTTGCTTACAGGGGAATTCCTCCCATTTTCAACATTTTACTATGTTATTAATCTACCTTAGAGATGCTGTGTGGACATGATTAAAAAAAAACATTCTGTGTTAAATGGAGGTCTGAAAAAATCATTAACATGGTGAAACACAACTTGATGATATCATCAAGTTGTGTTTCACCAATTAATGATATCTCTTTTAGGACCTTACTTTTTTTCTGAGAGGGTACAAATGTGAATTTGTACGCATTTGTAGGCCTACATTCAGGATTTTTTCGAAAATGGCTGGAATTCCATGTGTCCCAACAACAACAATAATATTAGGCCTAATCATCATCATTAAAGCTATATTCATTTCTAAATTTCTAATTATGATTTTGACATGACACAAGTGAGCAAAAGCATAGCCTATAAATAGAAAATCAAGCATTGTGCACAACTGCACATAAAGCTTGCTGAATATTTTGTGCTGGCACATTTTGGTTATAGGAAAAAAAATGATAATGTTTGATATAATGTTTGATTTAAGTGACCTGACTTCATGTTGTTGCTAGAGCTTTGCAGAACCAAGCAGGTTTCGTAGGCCAGAACCTGCATGACAATATCAGTATTACTATCAAATTAAATGTATTTTAATATAAAATGTGGCAACTGTGAAATAAGTTAACTGACTGAATATAACTATCCATCCATCCATCTTCATCTGCTTACCCGAGGTCGGGTTGCGGGGCAAACAGCTCCACCAGAGAGCTCCAGAGTCAGACTTTCCAGTAGAACAATGACACCCAGTATGATGAAGATTAATGATTGATGATGATGGCCCTTTCTCAGCCCAAAATGAGTTTGTTGTCCTATACCCACCTCCACCCTCCCTTTACTGGCTGTGTTGACATTCAACACTGACTGACAGGTGAAATGGCACATAGTCTGGCATCATGGTTATGATACATACCCTATTGGCCAGAATAACCAGAGTCATCTTATATTTGTGTAGCCTACCAAGTGCTGTGGCCAGTCAGGCAGATCAAATGGTTTGCTAAAGTTCAGTGAGCACAGTCTGCGATTTCTTGTGTTGGCTGGTCAACTTAACCAACCTTCCTTTAACTCCAGTGTGTGTGTGTGTGTGTGTGTGTGTGTGTGTGTGTGTGTGTGTGTGTGTGTGTGTGTGTGTGTGTGTGTGTGTGTGTGTGTGTGTGTGTGTGTGTGTGTGTGTGTGTGTGTGTGTGTGTGTGTGTGTGTGTGTGTGTCAGGCCTAGATCCGGCCCTGGCGTACATGCGCGCGAGACAGACAGATAGATAGACAGACATAATTGCACACAAACACTTTGTGTTTCTTGTTTCTTGCTATGATGTAGAGCCGGCCTCTTCGCCCACTCTCCTGCATGCCGGGAGATCTTCAAGTGGGTGAGAATGTAAGGAGGAAACTGCAGATTGGTTTCTCAATCGTCTCATATCATAATTAACATGCAAAACAAACATGCATGCAAATACGTATTGCTTACTGTTATCATAAACATGCAAACCAAAATTTTGTTTTCCGCAAGGGTTTTCCTCTATTCCTTTGTTTGACTTCCTTCAGGCAGTGCAGCCGAAAAAAAACATTGCAAGCAAAGAATTAAAGGTAGGGGAAGTGATTTGAAATTCATGGTGTAGTACCAGCCTGGTGCACTAGGGGCCCCCAACAGTAGCTACACTATGTGAACCTGCTGCTCGCTCCTGATTGGAGGAGAATTGGTGGTGACCTGGGGAACTTTTATTAGCTCCTCTGCTAACGTGGGGGAGGGGGAAACTCCATATGTGGTTTCCACACCTTATAATAGAGCAATTTAACAGAAAAAAAATATTTTTGGGTGATATCTGACAAAAGTGAAATCACTTCCCCTACCTTTAATAGTGTAGCATTAAGCTAGGTTGAACACACTGCTCTCCCACTCATCAGACCGATTGGCAGGGATGTTGTCAGATGTGCTGGGTCTTGGCTGGGGGCTACACGTGCAGGAAAGGAAAAAAAACAAGGAAAACACTAACATGTAGGCCCTACATGTGCATGCTTTCCCTGCATGCAGTAGCAAAGTTAGGTAGCCTAAACATTTTGTTAAAACGTTAAAAACCTGGTTGTGAATGATGAATTTCTGAATTTCCAGACAAATCAGATGCCATGTCTCAGGTGAGCGTGACCCCTCCTGCTTCCTGTAATGCCATCCTAAAATCTACCTCTCTGGACCATTACAGCCAGGTCAGTGGATCGCTGTGCTGATGTTTAATTGATTGTGTTTTTCTTTGTCTGTTTTGTTGCATTTATTTATTTTTCAAAGCAATCTTCCCCTTTCCTTGCCAGGTCGACGGCTTCAAAAGAGTACAGATTGCGGTCCCGAAGCTGGAAAAGTGGGAGGACCACAGTGCTGAGTTAATCGGGACTGGATTCTTTGCTGATGTGTATAAGGTACTGTAGTGGAGTGTAAAAAAACAACCTTTGCAGATGGGAGTAAGTAATTACAAGTAATGCAATCGGTTTGCGGTTGTCGCACATATAGTCCCTTGGTTGACTCCGATTGACTGGTTTAGGTGATGACGCAATGATGACATAATTTAAAGAGATCTTTATATGCATTGTCATGAGTATTATCTCCAGACAGAGATGGGTGTAACTATATCTAGTACTTTTCTCTGTAACGAGTAATATAGCAAGGCTGAAACTGAATTCATTTTTGCTTTGTGCACAATACAGTATTTATATAATATACTCGATCATTATAACCTCTTTGTCTTTTTGACCAATCTGGGAGCTAATTGTATTGTAAGAAATATCTTCACCAGTGTGTATCTAATGGCATCTAATAACATTAATAACATAACATACTAATAACATGGAATAAAATGTTGAAATTCATCACCCGTGGGAAACTGGAATGAAAAACAATCGAAATCGAAGGCTAGGGGGTTTCATGCTGCTGAATCCTCTCCAAGCAAAACAAAAAAGACCGACTAATCACATGTATGATGACTAGTGTTGGTCAATATTACTTAGGAAAGTAACTTCTTTACTTTACTCGTTACCCCTTAGACAAAGTAATATCATTACTTTACTTATTACTGGAATCAAAGAGTAATATATTACATATTACGTTATTACTTTCCCAAGTTCTCAACTCCCACATTTGAAAAAATAGAGATGTACAACTGTTTAGCGAGCTCTTTTTAGAACTGAATCCAATTTATTGGAATAATAATAGTCTCCAATCCCACAAACTGCACCTGAAAATAAAGCCAACAAAATCCGACATTGTAAATGTCTTTCTTAGATAAAAAATAAATAAAAATAAATAAAAGGAGCAGAGAGAAGCAATGGGAACATTTTAACCTTGAATCACAAAACAGACCTGCAACTAACAAAACCAGATTTCGAAATTTGTCTCTTTGACTTTTTAAGCTTTTTCACAATTGTTTTCAAAGACAGTTTAGGTTGTATTTAAAAATAAAATACAAAATAAAGCAGCAAGCGATTTGTGGTGTACATAACTGTGCAGGATGCAGCGTGTGGACTGGATCTGCAATCTAGTGCACATCTCTGTTGTTACAGTACCTGTCGATAGCTTGTAAATCTGTTCTATTTTTGCATGCAACAACAAGCTCATTTCAAACAAATAACTTGGCGTTACTTGCAAAGGAATGCATTACTTATTACCCATTTTTGCAGAGTAATCTCGTTACTTTACTTTTTGGAGCAAAAGTAATATTACAGTAATATGTAATCTAAAATTCGTTACTGCCCAACACTGATGATGACAGGCATATCTTTTTTTTTTTTGAGGAAAAACTATAAAATTGGGGCTTGTCTGGATTCATGTGACATCAGTGCACACATGAGCGCAACACACACACACACACACACACACACACACACACACACACACACACACACACACACACACACACACACACACACACACACACACACACACACACACACACACACACGCACAGAAACAAATGCACGGGAGAAAGAGCAGCTCCATGGTGCATGATACTGTATGGAGAGAATGCACGACTGCACATGTGGGTGTGCCCTCCGCCCCGGTTTACATTCAATCTGAAAAAAAAGGTTTTAAAAGCCAATGTCACTTTTTTCAGGGGTCTGGTAATATTATAATAAATAATACAAAATACTTTGCTTTTATATTTTGTAAAAAGAAACAAGAAAAACACATATCTAGCCCCACGTTCGAATGCCCCTGCCTGCCTGTCAAAAACGGCTAAATCCCTAAAGTCATAAAAGCAGCAAATAATATAAAAAACAATAATAGCATATTTTACTTTCTCTAATTTTTTTCCCCACTGTGTTTAGACTGAATGAAAGAGCAAGTTGTTTTGCTCAGTGGGCGTTCACTCAGCACAATGGCGTCACACTCGTACTCTCAGTTGTACAGCAGCCTTAGAAATATACAGTTCTGCAAGCTCCATTCATGTCATGGGGTCAGTCCAATGGCGGCTCCTCTACATCAGTGGTTTTCAACCTTTTTGGCACCAAGGCCGACCATTTCTTCAGCATTTGAGCCCACGGACCACCATTTGAGAAACAATACCAGGCTTGATTTGGGAAGCAAAACAGGCAAACATACAGATCAAAAATGACCATTAATCTTCTACATTCTGGGATTGTGTAGACTTGGGCTTATTCAGATGGTGAAAATACTAACTTTTGAGAGCGTAAACATGAAACCAAATGGATTTGGTTTCATGTTTACGCTCTCAAAGAGTTACATCTGGTTAACCAACTGTCCATCATTTAGCTGGGGACCACCTGGAATCCTCTCAAGGACCACTGGTGGTCCCCAGACCATAGAATGAATAGTGACAACCGGAAGTTGAAGGAATAGTGATAGCTGGTAGTTACTTGTGTGAGTACATGAACCACGTGGCCAGGTGATTTTCTGCCCTGTTAAATATCGCAACTTTGTGTCTAGTTATAACCAGATGTAACTCTTTGAGAGTGTAAAAATGAAACCAAATGGACCCTTGCGGGTCCATTTGTTTTTATTTTTACGCTCTCAAGAGTTAAAGTATTCATCATGTGAATTAGCCCAAGTCTACACAACTAGAGAACTAGTAGAAGATGGTCATTTAGATCTGTATGTTGGACTGTTTCCTAAATCCAGCCTGGAAGTGTGAACAAAACCAAAATAAATCTTATATTTTGAGGTCTGTGGGGTTAAAATGTCCTCAAATGGTGGTCTGTGGCTCAAATGCCGAATAAATCGTGGGCTCTGGTGTCAAAAAGGTTAAACCACTGAAAAACTTTGGAGGTGCCCTCCAAAATCCGGCCCTGGTTATAAGGCTCTGTTGTACACTAACTAAAGCTGACAAGACTAGAAATGCTGCTTGTTTTCGCAGGCGATTATTGATTGTTTTCATTGTCATTGGCTGTGATATGACTGCACACGTCACGTCAGTAGCTCAAGTATTTTTCCTTTGTGGCCAAACCACAGTGTCATGCCAAATGGATGTTGTGTTTTATTTCCTGCCATTGTTTATAGGCATGTTCACAGGGAACTTGAACGCGGTTATGGCATTCTGTTACTGATCGGCATCGCAGATTATCTCCGAAAGATAGGCGTTGCGAAAGTGCTGTGTTTAGATGCGAGCACTGAGCGTGACAAGTAAGAGTAAAGATTCCCACAGCCTGTGCCAAAAAAAGATGCTCTTACTGATAATATGGGGTAATTACTAGAGCTGATCTAAAGGGCAAAAAGATGCAGTACGTGCAGTACTAGCCATGCATCGCATGACGCTTGTATTTCACGAGCGTCATCCAGCAAGTTGATCCATTTTGAGGGGAATCGCCACAACCTGGAACATTTACATCCATAACGTGTACATAAACATTCCGTTTTCAAATATAATGTACTCACACATGTTGGTACGGGTGTTAGACACTTATTGTGCCCGAAATTAGGATTGTAGCGTGCCGCGTTGTTTAATAAAAAGCATTTTTGCCCGGAGATTTCTGTGTTTTTCATTCTACTTCCGCACCTGGGCGGAAGTAGAACGAAAATGGACTGTATCCTTTTGGCTTTGAAAATCATTGCACCTGACAACCGACAGGGCGGCGCAGAGGTGCGGAAGTAGAGCGAAAAACACAGAAATCTCCGGGCAAAAATTCTTTTTATAAACAATGCGGCATGCTACAATTCTAATTTCGGGCACAATAAGTGTCTAACACCCGTACCAACATATATTAGTACTTTATATTTGAAAACAGAATGTTTATGTAGCTCTGGTCCATAGCTCCATTGCCTCTCTGATTCTGCCTCTCAGTGGAGCTATGTGAAAGACAGCGTAATCTCGGGGATGGAACTCCGATCAGCCTCTCTTCTGGATATAAAGAACGTTTTACCTACTCATACAAACACGGCTTGTGGGATTAGAAAGCCTACTTTCCGTATTGGAAACACTCTGAGCCCCTCACACCACAGATAATACGCACTTCTTGGGCAGAATGCGATTGTTTTTCACCAGAGGAAAAAATATTCTCTTTTTCCTTTAATATCAGTAGAGGGTCCAAATCCTGGTTGTTTTTCACGTGAAAAACAATTGCGTTCTGGCCAAAAAGTGTGTTTTATAAACACTTTTTAAGTATAAAATATGTGTTAAATCACCGCTAATGGGTCCATTTGGTACACTCTCAGAAAAATAGGTCCTAAAAGAAAAATCATTATCATGGTGAAATGGAACTTGGTGATGTCATCAAGTTGTTTTTAACCATGTTAATTTTTTTCTAGACCTCTATTTCTAGGAAACGGAGAGGAAATGGCAGAAGAGAAAATGGCAGTCTAATGTGGAAATGGCCAATAGTAGTGCACCACAACATTAATATTGAAACTTATTTGAAATACTTTTTGTAGTGAGAAACAAGCATTGCAAGTTAACATACCATAGCATCACCTGCTTTCCAGATAACTCATCATGCCACAGGCAAAGTTCAAGTGGTGAAGGTCTACAAAAATGAGGTAGAGCAAGAAAGCATTGTACGAGAAATCAGCCTGCTCCAGAAACTCTCCCATCTCAACATTGTCAGGTATGTAGAATTGTCATGTGTTTCTGAACTTAACAATAAATAGTTTATATCACATACCTGCTTAGCCACAATTTGCAACTCAAGATTTTTTGTACTGGGATGAATCTAGACTAATAACAAAAACTTGCATCTGTGATGTATTTTTATTAAGCAACATTAAACCCACCAACATTGCAGCTGTAGGGAACGCATGAATTATCCTCTTTCTATCTGCAAAGCTTTTGTTTGATAAGAAAGTTATGATTTGTTGATGTTGGTGAGTTTAATATTGTTTAATACAAACAAATGTCCTATGACAATTGTCATTATTAGGAAGTCAGTGGAGGGTATTGCAACTCTAGATTCATCACATTATAAAACAATCTAGAGTTGCAAACTGTGGCTAATACCTGCTGTAATCCGAAGTCTGGAACAGTTTTTCAGATACCCAGTGCCATCAAATCAATCAGTCTCTATAAGTTCACAAAATGCAAATCTTTGAACATAATGTTATTTCTATCACAATGTTAGAACACTACAGAGTAACATTCATTTACCTCAACATTCACATTTAGCTTTATTTCAATAAAATGTTGTAAAATCCCTGTCATTTGGACTTTCTTCCCTACTATAGATATCTTGGAATCTGTGAGAAAGATCAGAAGCTTTATCCCGTTTTGGAGGTGAGTAGCGCTCTAGCTAGTTTGATCAGAAGCCCTGGAACATACAGTATCTGAAAAGTCAAAACACTCTTATTATTTTTCTTGTATGTTAAGTACATTACCGGAGGAACCCTGGGAGAACTGCTGGCCAAGAAGGACGTGGATCTGTCCTGGGGGGAGAAGAATGACCTGGCCTGTGACATCTGCAGAGGAATGACCTACCTGCACCGCAAGAACATCTACCACAGGGACCTGAACTCCAGGGTACAGTCTGATAATACAGTCTGTTTTTTAGTCTTTCGCATTATTGAAACAAATTGCATCTCTGGTGTGCATCATGTGCATCATGAATATAACCACATTACAGAAGTTGACACTAAGGTCTCCGAGGCACTTGCCCATCGGGCAAGCGCAAGTCAGATTCTACTTGCCCTCTGGTCATGGTCTCTTGCCCCCCAAAATATATTGTAAATTTTGCATTTAAGTGTACTTTCTACTTGGGTGCTTTAAACATTTCCTTTCGCAGTCGACTGTTTTGTTTAAGTCAGCTACAGTAAATATTGAACTTGTAAATCAGTATAAATCAGTGGTTCCAACAGGGGTCCGTGACATCAGCAAAATAATAGTTTGAAACCAAATGGACCTGGGAGAGATAGGAGAGATAGCTAGAAAGCAGGAAAAGACGCAGAGGCAGAGTGCAATGACCACCTTCAAGACAAATATATCTCATGTTGTGTTATAGCTAAGTCGCACACTTGCCCCATCGGGCAACCAGGTAACAGTCTTAACTTGCCCGACCTTTTTTTTTTTTCAAGCAGGCAAGTGTTAGTGTCAAGCCCTGCATTATAACCATATAAAATATAATGGAATTTAAAATGAATTGGGACTCATCAAATGTCCCTGGGACACTCATTTAAAAGCCCCTCCACGGCTGTCACACCTCAGATTTATACATGCAGTTTTTGCATTTTGTCTTGGATTTCGCGGCATTATGTGCCCATGGCTTACTTACATGCATGCACCTTTGTTGTCTTTTGCCATTGTTTTGAGTACAACCTTGCAACGCATTTGTCACACGTTGCAGGTGCTTGTGCATTCCGTGAAATTATTCTAACAAGGAGGAACCCAGATGAAGTTTTTAGATAAGTCATCCAGGGTCAGTGATATGTCCTCAGCTACTCCTCATGCGTAATCATAATAAAATGGAACGATTGGTATTTGACATGAACTAAACCCAGGGGGAAATACTGTGCGCAACACAGATCGGAATCTGACAGTATTATTGACATGGTCATGTTTGTTTGTTTTTTATAAACAAAAAAAATACATGGCCATCTGCCGAATCACAACACGCTGTCTCAAGACACATGCTTTTCATGCAGATACCAGATGTTGTCCCCTGCTGCACCCCGAGTAAGCATTTCTATTTCTGTGACGGTGGCTTTATTTGTTTTTTTCTTTTATGCAGACCAATGTGAATCAGAATGTTTAGTTTCACACAAAACCAATACTCACCGACAGAATTAATACGTTGAATGAAAAAATGGAGTTGCAGTTATAAATAATCAAGGGTTCATACGAAGAAGAAGAAACACCACCAGTCATCAACAGACAACCGTCATTCTAGTTTTCACAATATACAATGTAAAGCCATGAGATTCTGTAGTGTTTCGCTTAAAGACGGGCCAAAATACCCCCAAAAATGTAAAAGTCATGGTAGAGCCCCTTTAATATTTCCTACACTAAATCTACAGTATTCATTTGTCTATTCTTGGTGTTTTTATGGGACATGTATCCAATGTCATCCAAGACGAGAGAAGAATGGCTAGGACCTAGCCATTCTTCTCTCGTCTTGGTTCTAATGTTTGTGTATATAATCACGATATTTACAAGTCAAGGGCAGGGGAAATACCACTGTAAATCATGCTTGTATGGCTCTTACAGCTTTTGTCCTCTGGAGGGCACTACAGTAAAGCTCTGTGAACACATGTAGTCTGCCTGTCCTGCATATAAATCGCTGTGTAAAAGTTCTACAGAATGTATGAAATGCAAATGCTGATAAAAAAAAACAAAAAAAACAATGCAATACAAAACAATTGGTAATCCAATTGTTGCTATGCAGGTCAAGCTTTCCTGGTCAAGCTTTCCTCTTCTAACATGCCTATTGGACAAGGACGAATTGGGGAGGGACTAGTCCACCACATTCTACACATACATGCTTCACCATCTATGAAGGTTTTATTCATCACCAACACAAGTAGACTACTAGCAGTGTTTTCCTCATCCTCCTCCTTCTTCTAAAAGTAAAAACAGTGGTTTTCAACCTTTTTCATCCCAGGGCCCACCATTTATTCAGCATTTGAGCCACGCACCACCGTTTGAGGACATTTTAGCCCCACATACCCCCCAAACGAAAGATTTCCTTTGCTTCTGTCCATGACCATTAATGTTCTCGTTGTGTAGATTAGGACTAATTCACATGATGAATATTTTAACTCTTGAGAGTGTAAAAATGAAACCAAATGGACCCGCCAGGGTCCAGGGTTTCATTCATGGTTCATTCATGGTTTCATTTTTACGGTCTCACGAGTTACATCTGGTTAAACAACTTAGCTGGGGACCACCTGGAACCCTCTCCAAGGACCACTGGTGGTCCTTGGACCACCTGTTGAAAACCCCTGTTCTAAAACATCAAATGATAATTGAAATGAATCCTATGGAATGCTTGATTCACTCAGTGATTTATCGTTTTTTCCCAGAACTGTCTGATCAGGGAGATGGCGTGGGGCAGAGAGGCGGTGGTGGCAGACTTTGGCCTGTCCAGGGAGGTGGCGTTTGAGCTTCCCAGCGGCGACGACAGGAAGATGTCGCTGGTGGGATCCACATACTGGATGGCCCCTGAGATGCTCCGTGGAGAGCCCTACAACTGCAAGGTATTTCTGTGTTGCTTTGATCCTTGACCGTTTTTCGCATGCTGTGTGCCAACTTCAACAGCAACTGATGTTATTGATGATGCTTACTTGCCTAATAAAAATCCTGTAACCAAAGATGGTATATATACCCTTTTCTCCTGTCCCCCCCAGTTGGGAAATCTTACATCCGCCCCTGCAAATTGCAAACATAGATTTACCTCCAAGCTTATTAGGATTTTTTTCTTTGTGTGCGTTTGTGTGTGTGTGTGTGTGTGTGTGTGTGTGTGTGTGTGTGTGTGTGTGTGTGTGTGTGTGTGTGTGTGTGTGTGTGTGTGTGTGTGTGTGTGTGTGTGTGTGTGTGTGTGTGTGTGTGTGTGTGTGTGTGTGTGTGTCCGCCTGAAATCCACGTTACATGAGAACAGTTTCCGACCACCGGCTAATTAAAGTGCGTATACAGATGCTGTTAAGTGGGAGTGCCATAGCATTTTCTATTAGCTTTGTCCGCAGGAAGCCTTCCTCACGGACACATGCAAACGGACAAATGGTACTTTGTCGTTTACTATTTCGCGATGATTCTGCAAAGTAGCTTGTATACGGCTTGCTGAAAATAGTTCCGTACTTGGCTAAATGTATACCTTCCACCACAGTTGTCTAAATATAATGTACCCCTCTCCCCCTAGGTGGACGTCTTCTCTTTTGGAATTGTGCTGTGTGAGATCGTGGCGCGAGTCCCCGCAGACCCCGATGTCCTGCTGAGGACCAGGGTAAATCTCTCCACCTGCCGGACCTCCAGGGCAGGGCCGGATCTACGCATGGGGCATGCGGCATGCAAACATGATGGCGTGCAAAAACAACCCAAAGTTCAAAGATATTTCAAATGATTTGAAACACTACTGCTGCTACTAACTAACCACAGTTGTGGCACCACTAAACCAACAGCAATTCATCATTGAAAACAAAACACTCTCTGAGTCAGACCTTTAGCTTTACGTCTGTTGCAACTTCAATAACAACTGATGTTATTATTATTGATGCTTTACTTGCCTAATAAGTCCTGTAACCAAAAATGGTATGGGTGCGACTTGAAAATGATATGGGGGCGGCTTCATCGCCCGTGGCGCGAAGCGACACGGGCGATTTTCACCATTTTCACCTGCCTCCCAATTGGGAAACGTTACATCCGGGCCTGCTCTAGGGACGTGCACACATAGATATCAAGGGGGGGAGGGGATTCTAACACTCTCTGCACGTCCCTGACACACAACATTACTATAGGAGCATCCGTCAGAAGCCCCAACACAAATTGATGTGCTAATGGGCAGATGTTACTACAGTACTGTATTTGGATGTGGTCTCGAATCTTTGATAGGGTATTCCAACAATGGGACTAGAAGTGAGGTGAATTGACTCTAGATATAGCTCCTGATAGGGCCAAAATGAATGAGGAATTGGTGTAGTTTAAATTCCACCGTGATCAGAAGACTGTTGGAGCCATTTAAAATGTTTTGATAGTTACGTGTCAGGTGTCGTAGGATTCACCAATATGAAGTGCATTTTCTGTTTTGAGCTGTTTGCAAGACACATGTGCGGGCCGTGCACGTGTGTAATGCGCGTGCGTGCACACAGACACACAAACACACACACACAGAAGACCTGGTCTCACATCATATGATTGTCCGAGTGAATTCAACATTTGCGGTTTTAATTGCAGTGTTGCGAGTTTAAGCCACTACTTCTTGATTACCAGACTGTTATGTTGTGTTTTCATGTTTTCAGGACTTTGGACTTGACGTGAAGGCCTTTAGTGAGATGGTTCCAGGTTGTCCACGACGTGTGATTGACATTTGTGCCACCTGCTGCCAGGTGAGCTAGTAGAGCAATGTACTGTATCCTCATGTTGACTTGTCTTAATGAAGTCGATGCCTCGATATATATATATCGATAATAATACTTGCATCGTTCGCATTTGAGCCACATTATATTGCTGCTTATATTAAAGCGCATGTTTTCCAGATGGAGTCGTTCCGAAGACCATCTTTCTCGGAGCTCCTGAACGAGCTGGAAGACGTCGGCCACGCCCTCCACAGCTCTGAGACCAGTGCCGTGGGTGAAGGATGATATGAGATAGCGTTTCTCCTACTTGGACGTGCAGCACGATGTGGAAGGACCCAGTGCAGACACAGTAGACAGAGAGTGACATTGTTACTTTGTTATGTTATCCATTGATTCTGCACTCCTCTTGTGCTCGTGCTTTGAGACCCATTCGGTTGGACATGTATCAGGAAATCCCAGAGGTTTCAGTGTACCTTACACACGTCAGTCCAACGATTTACAAGAATTGGGACACGAAAAGAAATAGGGGACTTGGGGCGCAAAGCCACCTGGGCCTTTAGGGATACAATTTGTTGTTTATAGTTCATGTGATTGAATGTGATGTTGATCATTTTGGCTAACATTATTATTATTATATTATTCGTGGGGCTTTTGTTTCTGCTGGAGACATAAGTATGCCTAGTAGTACTTATCTGTTGACAGAGAAATCTATACTGTTGCTTTCTTCGTCACTATCATCTCTGTCAGCTTCATAGCTCTTCTCTTGTGACTCACACCGGCCAGGAAGAGGCCCCAATAATATTAATGCCCTATTTTTTTTTCACATTGCTTTATGACAGTGCCACGCAAAAAACAAGCAAAATGTGCAGCTCTACAAGCTCATTACAACATTAACTCTACTACTGCTATTTTCTATAGCTTTGCACAAATCTGTCAGTGGTACTGTATTAGTATGGCCAAGACAGGCTCGCAATTTATTTTAGTTTTATTTATTTCATTCTATATGTCCAAAAATACCGTTTGTTCTCCCCCTTTGAAAGTGTGCTTTTATAAACATGATGTGATTGGTCCGTTTTTGTTGTAGACCTAGATGACCTTTATGATGCCTGACTTACTGATGAGTTTCATGGATGCCACTTTAACCATAATTCATTCACAATGCAATCCAACGGCTCAAATCTCAGACACACAATACATATTCCATACCTAAAGTACATTACACAATGCACAGCAGCCTTCCCCATACAGTATTTTGTAGCAATAATATTTGTGTGCACGGCTGCACACAAATCAGTAAAATGCCTCGTCATCTTGTGCTATCTGCGGTGTGTTCAGACTGAGTAGGAAAAAAGGGGCATTTCACCATGAATATTAGTGAGGAGGACCTCTTATGTGATGATAGGTTGGAGATTTGTGAAATGGCCAGCAATAACGCTTTTGCTGGATGTGATATACCTGCAGGGTAGGTTTATATTTGTATCTAATCAAAATGTCTTCAGGACCAAATTATAACTTGTATTTCTTTAATTAATTTTGCACATTATTATTATTATTATTTATTATTATTATGTAGTCATGTGGCACACTAGTTACCACGTGGTTTGTTTTTGTCAAGTCAGAGTCAACTGTCCAATAAGACGCTGAAGTCTAGTGCAGCGCCATCTGGTAGAAGAGTTGCGACATTGAAGGGTCCGAAAACAGCCCGGTCACGTGGTTGATGTATGCCCAATAGACTCCAACAACGCAATCCGTAGTTTCCGGTTGTCCCTATTTTTGTCCCTATTATCAACCGAAAGTCTACGTAGAACAGCCGCCATTGTACTGGCCCCGTGCAATAAACGGAGTTGGCGTAACCCAGTCTGTCTACACTCTAATAAGGCTCTAGTGGGCACACACGCAGACAGGAGGGTTGGTTTACTGTGTTAACAAATTACAGTTCCCATTCTTAAACGTGCGTCTGTTTGTTTCCCCACTTGAAGTTCTCCAGTACACAGTACCGCGCCGACTGGCTGGCACTTCAAACCTAGCCATAAACCGTGGCTGGCAGTCAGCTTATTTAAGTAGGTGTTCCTATTATTCCCGTTCGACGCGCAGGGGACCGCAGGACAGAGCTAGCTGGCTAGTTATAGTTAGCAGCGATGGAGTGGCTCGGGAATGGAGGCTCGATGTTCCCCGGCCACGGAGAGCCTCCTCGCGGCGCCACTGACCCTGCTGCTGCCGCTGCTGCTGCCACCGCCTCCATGACCAGCTCCAGCAACAACGCGACTCAATCTCATCCCCACCACCAGCAGGTATTTTTGGGGCACATCATATATTTAGTAAATGTCATTTAACCACGGCAAATGTGTCAGTCCAGGCTGTTAGGACGAGATCAGTGAGAGAGGGCATGCCAGCCAAGTTGGGTAGTTGAGACTGTTAGCTTCGTTGGCATTCTAGTATAGCCACAGTAGTGCCTGGCAAGCTAATTTCGTCCCAATGATATTCAGCAATAACGATCGTCGTTGCCATTACCTCGCTCGCACCTGTCCCCCCCATCGATCAAGCGACATACTAGTACGACCCATCAAAATGATAGGAATTCGTGTTGTTTTTGATGACTTGAAAAGGGTGGGCCTGCCTTATGACGGCCAAGTCCACAAGTTGTGCTTGAACTGTACCGCAATGCTGTGATCTCTTAACACATTCTCAATCAATCAAATCAATCCCCGCGTGTGTGTGTGTGTGTGTGTGTGAGCGCTCTCTATTGAGTGATTTTACATTTGTATTAACAAGCTTGAAGATTTACAGTGCACTGCAAGCACAACTCGCTCAATGGAAGACTGATAACTGTGAACCCATGAGGCATGTCTACTTGTTTACACAATGTTCAGGCCACACAATGTTCAATTCATCAAGAGATCTTCATCTCTGTCTTATGAAGTGTTGAATGACATGCCACTGATAGTATGTATTTATATCCTCTTGACACCAAATCATCATCATCACCCTCACCAGTATCATCACAATGATGAGAACCAAGTGCATCCATGAAACTAATCCTTTGTCTATGATGATGCGCCATAGTAACTAAGTATCCCATTCCCAAGGGTCCTTGGTATTGTCAGCCACCTGACAGCTGTGTGGACTACTCGTTGGTTGGGAACGGCATTAGTGTCTTTGGATAGCCGGTGATGGTGAATTCATTACATGTTTATTTTTTTATTTTTAGCCTAACTGCCAAGCCTGTTCCAAAATGGCTGGATTGGTTGGTCTTGTGAAGGTGCAGGGCAGTTTTCCTGGCTGGATGACTCGGGATGACGTGACAATTTAATACTTTGTTACCTCCTAGAATAAACCTGCATTGTGACGTCACTGCGCCTTGATCGAAAGCGCTGAAGAACACTGTCTTTGAAACAGATTGATGGCTACAAGTACAAGTATCTAGGTCCTGATCAGGGGCGGATATAGGCATGGGCATGCGGGGGCAATGCCCCCCTAAATGGTCAGACTGCAGATATTTCAAATTAAAGTGCTTATATTTAAAAATGATTTGTAACACTACTACTGCTACTAAAAAACTACAGCTGTGGCACCACTAAACCAACAGCATTTCATCATTGAAAACAAAAAACTCTGAGTCAGACAGGCGAAGCCGCCCCCATACCATCCACACCTGGTCCTGATCAGTGTCAAAGTTAAACTTTTAAGGATGACCATCAAACCGATTTCTACTTTTACGGCTCAGAGACGTGGGCACTTTCAAAGAGATTGGAGAAACGACTGGATGGAGTTTACACCTGCCTTCTAATAATAAGAGAGCATCTCTTCTGTCTCTCTCGGAAGAGCCGCCCATCGACTAATCTAATATCCGCCTCTGACAACCTCCCCGCTGCGTTTTCTCCACCAATCCCATCCAAAAGAATACACATTTATCCTCTGCAATCCTGCCTCAAAGATGAACCGGTAAGCAGGAGCTTACTGATTCAGCGGAGGGGTCAGTGGTGGTGATGGTGATGACGTTACATGAACACAATCACACTCACGTTCACTCACCGGTCCGATGGAGGCAACTTAAGCAAGGTACCCACCACCCTCACTCCCCAGCTGTTGGGGATCGAACCAGGTTCCTTCCAGTTCTAGGCAACCAACAATACATACTTGTTGGTAAATACAGCGACTACAGAGTAATGTTAACTTGCCCCAAGCTTTTCTCCCTTCGCGCTCCAAAACCATGGAATGCACTATCAGAACCGCAGGCTCACTACCTATCTTCCGCCGCAGTCTGAAAACACATCTCTTCATACTCCATCTCAGCCCATAGCACTTGTATACTAACCCATAGTACTTGCAGTACCATCCTATGTAGTGTAGATAGCACCTCCATAGACTTGAATAGTAGTGATATAGGATGTCTAATGTTTTACCATGTTTTAGTGCTTACATTGTAAATTGTAACATGTATTGTAATTCTGCTTAAACTAAACTAATCTGTATGCATATGATGTATTGCAGTGTTTTTACTTATGTCGCTCTGGACTAACAGTGCCTAAATTGTATCACAATAATTGTAAATTGCAATTCTTTTCCCTGCAGTGTTGGTTTGTTGTACCCTCTCTCGAACCATTCTGTAACGTTACTTGTGGTGTTTTAACTTTCATTGAAAAAATAGCAGGCGTTCACCTGCTATTTTTGGGGGGAAATTGTGAGAATGCAGCACAATTCTTGGCAGCAGCGAAGCGGCTGGCCTAGTAATCACCCACAGGCGATAGATATGTAAATATCTCACTGCCTAAGTGGTCGCTGCGCCATTGCGGGGTGACAAACTAGAATTGGAAAATGCATTGTTTTCAATGAGCCGCTCCATGGAAGTGAACAGAGAGAATAATTCTGTCCGACATGACAACTTCTGATTGGACATAGCTGTCCAGTACAACAGTTGCAACATTGAGGGATCAGAAAACTGGCCGCGAGTCCATACAATTCAATTCAAATGGATTTTTTGGCATGAGAAAACATACTGTACGTTTACATTGCCCAAAGCAAGAACATAACGGCCATAAATGCAATATTACAAGACACACCATACACAACAGTGCATTTAGTCTCTCGGCAACCACACAAATTCTCATTGCCTATCTCAAACTGTATAACATCTGTTGCAGCTAAGGTTTCAGCTGCCAATTAAAGGGGAGTTCCACCCATTTTCAAAAAAAAATTCTGAGTGTACAAATGCAACCAAATGAACCCTAACGGGTTCATTTGGTTCCATTTGTACGCTCTCAAACCTCCATTTCTTGGGAACACAGAATGGGGGAACTTTTTATCATGTCCGCCCAGCACCTCTAGGGTATACCAATGACATATTAGAATGTTGAAAATGGGTGGAGTTCCCCTTTAAATGACTGTTTGACCTCGTCTTTAACCTCGTCTTCTTTCTCCTTTTTTCCCTTCCCCCTGCCTCCTTCTAGGCGGCGTCCGCCCTCGGCGACAGCGTCGCCATGGCCTCCCTGTGCCAGAGCCAGCAGCGCTGCGTCAAGGCGTCCATCGTGTCCGGCTGGCGGCTGGCCGAGGCCCAGGCCCAGCTGTGCTCGCTGGGGGTCCACAGCTCGGAGTCGCTGGAGCAGGAGCGGGCGCGGACCAGGCTCTGCCCGGCGGAGCTGTCGCACACGGAGGCGGAGTGGCGCCGCAAGGAGAGCATGCTGGGAGGCCCCAGCCCCAGCCACAGCCCCGTGCTCGGAGCGGTGGGGAGCTGGGACGTCTTCGATAAGGTAAATGAATGGGCTTTCACTAACTCCTTACTCCGGGGGTTTTCAACCTTTTTCATCACCAGGGACCACCGTTTATTCAGGATTTGAGCCACGGACCACCTTTTTAAGGATATTTTGGCCCCACAGACCCCAAATCTAAAGATTTATTTTTGCTTTTGTCCATAATTCCAGTCTGGATTTGGGAAACAAAACGAGTAAAGCATACATTCCAAAATGGCTAATTCAGATGATGAATATTTTAACTCTTGAGAGTGTAAAAATGAAACCAAATGGACCCGCAAGGGTCCATTTGGTTTCATTTTTACGTTCTCAAGAGTTACATCTGGTTAACCAACTTAGCTGGGGACCATCTGGAACCTCGCTGCACACCACCTCATGAAGTCCTTTTTTTAAGTGGTTATTGCACTACAAAACCCAGAAAACGCCTCCCACACTTTTACAATTGTAATTGATGAATGATACATGATATAACTGTAAATGCATTTATCTCTGAATGAGCCCTGTAAACAGTGACATGTGACATGTTTTGTCAATTGTATTTTTTTTTTCTAAACTGAAAAACATCAACTCATTTTATTTAAGTAGACACCTTAAGCTGTCTTTGGATATCCTTCATTTTCACAAATTCACAACAGAGGATTTTCGATGAATTCCGTTACTATTGAGCCTAATGGGAGTGAGCCTAGTTTTTCTGTATCTCAAACAAAAACCTAATGCAGAAAGTACTTAATTTCTTCTCGAGATTTCTTGGAATTTGTCAAAGACCGTAAAATGCCAACAACCAAGTCGCTATAGCGCGCCGCAGTCCCGTCCCCGGTGCCAGTTCCGAAAGTGAATTCTCCATTCATTTTCCTCATAGACTTTCAAATGGGATTCATATTGTATATTATGTTTTCGAGGCGTTTATGCCGCGGAAAGTAGTGTAACAATCTTACTCAAAAATACAGTACCGGTAATATTTATATTTTATTCCCGCAAAACACTCCTCATTGCAGAACAGTTTTACACAACAAGACGTGCACTAACCCATTACAGAATTCTCAATTCACAAGTCTTGTAATATTACTGGATTATTATTATTACGGTAGTATTAGTAGTATTATCTGCCGTAATTTCACTAGGTTAAATATGCTCTATACCAACTCAAATGAAAAAATGGTGCATTTATATAGCGTGTTTATCAAAACACCAAATAGATTTTGCATTACACTCACTCCTTCACTTCACTCACTCACTCACTCACTCACTCACTCACTCACTCACTCACTCACTCACTCACTCACTCACTCACTCACTCACTCACTCACTCACTCACTCACTCACTCACTCACTCACTCACTCACTCACTCACTCACTCTCTCACACACACACACACACACACACACACACACACACACACACACACACACAAGCTGCACTTCGGGAGCAATTAGCTCTTGTCCAGTAGGCACGTTCGAAGAGGAAAGCTTGACCTGGATAGCAACAGTTGCCAAAGTATTTGGATTTCCATTGGACAGTGAGCAAACACCACCCCAAAAGGTGGGGCTTAAGGAAGAGCTCATTGGAGGTTCATTCAGTTAGTGTTGCTCAAGGACACTTTGACACTAACCCTATCTGTGAACCATTCACCGTCGCTGATCGCATGATGTCCTCTCTTTTCCAGAGCATCATTAATGCCCAAAATAAACCAGAACAAACCGTTCACGACAGGAGCAAGACATTTCTACAGAAATATGAGCAAGAACTCAGGCATTTCGGTGAGTGATTTTACATTGCTGGAATTTCAGTGGGGTTTTTTATGATTTCAAATTCTAGATACTTACTGTCCCCTCCAAAGTTTTATAAAAAAAAAATAAAAGACAGATGAAGTTTACATTTTCGACACTAGTATCAATCTCAAGTCCAGACTTTCAAAGATCTCTCCATCCTAATCAGCATTTCGTTCATAGTACCCTATTGTGCTAAATCGAAGACTACATTTTTTATTCTTATTTCTATTCTCCAATGTATCCAGCAAAAACAGGATCATATTATTTATAATCTATATGATGCTGTTTTCTGGTTGTTAAAGGGGAATTCCACCCATTTTCAACATTTTTTTTCTGAGAGCGTACAAATGGAACCAAATGAACCCTAACAGGTTCATTTGGTTCCATTTGTACGCTCTCAGACAAAAGAAGCGTCTAAAGAAATCCATTAACATGGTGAAAATACATCTTGATGATGTCATCAAGATGTTTCACCATGTTAGTGGTTTTCTTCAGACCTCCATTTCTTGGGAACACAGAATGGGGGAACTTTTTTTTATCATGTCCACCCAGCACCTCTAGGGTATACTAATGACGAATGTTGAAAATGGGTGGCCTTCATAGTCATTTACCAATATATCCACTTGATTTTTCTACATTTGGTAGGCATGTTGAGGAGATGGGACGACAGTCAGCGCTTCCTGGCAGACCAGCCGCAGCTCATCTGTGAGGAAACGGCGAACTACCTGATCCTGTGGTGCTTCAGGCTGCAGCAAGAAGAGGTAAGAACTACCTGATCCTGTGGTGCTTCAGGCTGCAGCAAGAAGAGGTAAGAACTACCTGATCCTGTGGTGCTTCAGGCTGCAGCAAGAAGAGGTAAGAACTACCTGATCCTGTGGTGCTTCAGACTGCAGCAAGAAGAGGTAAGAACTGCCTGATCCTGTGGTGCTTCAGACTGCAGCAAGAAGAGGTAAGAACTACCTGATCCTGTGGTGCTTCAGACTGCAGCAAGAAGAGGTAAGAACTACCTGATCCTGTGGTGCTTCAGGCTGCAGCAAGAAGAGGTAACAGAGCACAGGGCCGGATTTACCCAGCTCTACTAGGGTGGGCTGGAAGAATGGCAAGAGCACCTCCAAAGTTTTTCATATGAAGCTGTGGTTTTCAACCCCTTTGACACCAAGGGCCCACTATTTATTTGTCATTTGAGCTATGGAGGACCACCATTTGATGACATTTTAGCCCCCACAGACCTCAAAATACAGTTTTTTCTGGACTATAAGGCGCACCGGATTATAAGGCGCACCTTTTAGAACTGTTTTCATATATAAGGCGCACTGGATTATAAGGCGCAGCGAATAGAAGCTACTACAGTTAACATAGAATAGAAGCTACTGCAGTTGAATGATCCATATATAAGGCGCACTGGATTATAAGGTGCAGCGAATAGAAGCTACTACAGTTAACATAGAATAGAAGCTACTGCAGTTGAATGATCCATATATAAGGCGCACTGGATTATAAGGCGCAGTGTGGATTTTTGAGAAAATTAAAGGCTTTTAGGTGCGCCTTATAGTCTGGAAAATACGGTATATGATTTCTTTTGGTTTTGTTCACAATTCCAGGCTGGATTTGGGGAAAGAAACAGACAAACATACAGATCAAAATGACCATTAATCTACTACGTTCTCTAGTTAATTCAGATGATGAATATTTCAACTCTTGAGAATGTAAAAATGAAACCAAATGGACCCGCAAGGGTCCATTTGGTTTTACTTTTCATAAAGGCATTTAGGGGGGCATGCCCCTTATACTTATACTCGCCTAATACTTATACTTGCCTAATATAAGTCCGCCCGTGGCTGCCGCACCCATGCCATTTTCTCCTGCCCCCCCCAATTGTTAAATGTTCCATCCGTGTCCTGCAGAAGGAGGCCCTGATGGAGCAGGTGGCCCATCAGGCTGTGGTCATGCAGTTCATCCTGGAGATGGCCAGCAACTCGGAGCAGGACCCTCGGTGTTGCTTCAGACAGTTCTTCCACAAAGCCAAAGTAGGTGTTATTACTTTACGTTGTGGAATTAACCAGCTGGTTTTCAACCTTTTCTCATAACCAAGGCACAATATTTATTCTGCATTTTGAGCCCCCGGACCACCATTTGATGTCGGGTGTAGTCTCTCGGGAACTAAGGATTTTCAAGTTTGTGTCCACAATTTAGGAGAAATAAACTGGCAAAACGTTGCTCAAAATAACAATTCTTCTACATTTTCTAAATGTATACATTCTTGACATGGGGATGGCCAACGGTTAACTGTTAGTCGTTAAGAATTTCGGTTATCGACAACATTAACTGCTAATGATTAACTGATAAAATAAAAATAAAAGCGCACCTGGCTGTCGGGGCATGCCAGACTATTCATCCACGTTATTATCCGACTAGCCAGAGGAGCAGAGTGTGTTCAGTGCAGCAGCCACCAAGCTTTCACTAAACTTTGGTCAGGTTGCAGGTGGTAGCCAAGTATAATTGGTCTTTTTTAATGGATTAAAATAGCACATTTTTCCTTATCGCTTAGCGCTCTGACGACAATCGGTTAAGAAAATCTTTACATTAGGCCATCCCTATCTTGACAAGTATTTCAGATGTTTAAATATAATTTAACTCTTGAGAGCGGCCTTTCTCAGGCCGCGGGGTGCCGGCCCGTACTGCCCACCCGGTGCACATTCCGGGCCGTCACCCCCGGTGGTCCCTCCGGTGGTCACCAGACTATTCCTGGTTGTCATGTAGTCTATTCCTATTGAGTCACTGTCTAACTATAAACGCACCATGTCTCTGTTGTATACTGTGTGAGAGCCGTTCGCCCCACTGACTTTCAAATGTAGTGTAGCGTAGCGTCCAGGTGTCGAGCGGGTCGGACCCACAGTTGTCCAGGAACTCTCCCCAAAAATGCCTCTGCCCCGGCTCAAGTCGTGACTTAAACGTCCCAGTAGCTATAGCGTCACCGAGTGGCGTGCTATGAGCTTGTAGGTCTGATATTTTTTTGAAAATTCGTGAAAATCTGGCGAAAATCTTCAAATATATTACTTCGGTAGCAAACGTTTTTAACTCAAATCTTTGCTTCAGAGGGATCCCTAGAACAACAATGTTTTCAGGTGGGGGTCTGCAGGAAAATATAGATAATTCTGGTGGTCCTTGGTATGAAATATGTTAAGCATCGCTGACACAGGAACATATATATATATTTTTTCAGAAACTAGAATCTAGTGTCTCAATAACTAGACTTTAGCATCAGAGAAAGTAGAATCTACCGTCGCAAACTACAACCTAGTGTCTGAAACTAGAATCTAGTGACTGGGACTACAATGGAGCGCCAGGAACTAGAATGTAGAGTCAGAAACTAGAATGTAGCATCAGAAACTAGAATTTAGCATCACAAACTAGAATTTAGCTTCAGAAAATGGAATCTCATGTCAGAAACTAGAATCTAGTGTCAGGGACTACAATCTAGTCAGGACAAAATGGGTTAACTACCGTAATTTTCGGATTATAAGCCACACCTGACTATAAGCCACACCAGGCAATAAGCTTCATGTTAGAGCAGTGGTTTTCAACTTTTTTGATCCCAGGTCCCACTATTTAGTCAGCATTTATTCAGAGACCACGAACATCTTCACCCCATAGACCACAAAAAAGATTTCTTTTGGTTTTGTTCACAATTCCAGGACGGAATTGTGTTTTGACAAACAAAAGAGGCAAAACATCAAAATGAGACCAAAATGAACATGACTCGCTTATAATTAAGTGGTGCAAATTTAGATGGTGAATATCATAACTCTTGAGAGTGTAAACATGAAACCAAATGGACCCGCAAGGTTCCATTTGGTTTCATTTTTACGCTCTCAAAGAGTTACATCTGGTTAACCAACTTTCCATCACAATTTGTTTTAACTTGTGCACGTTCAGGCAGGACAAGAGGGCTATTTAGACGTCTTCCATTCGGAGCTGGAGGCCTTTAAACGCAGAGTGAAAGACTACACGGTCAAAACCAAAGGAGGCGCGCCGAAAGACACAGAGCATCAAAGTGCGAACACACACTGCAGGCTAGATCCCAAAGAAGTGCTGGAATCCTTACCCCCGGTAAGTATTGTCTTGGAAAACCCACCCGGGAGAAGCCTTTTTTCAGCTGACTAAAATGCGATTTTCAGCCCGTTTTTTTTTTTTTTTTTTTTTTTTTTTCTTTGACCAAATTGCAATTAATTCAGCATTTCTCAGCCTTCTTGTTGGTCCGCACCTGACTGCCTCTTTCTTCTCCATTCTGTCCTTCTTCCACCTCGTTTATGTTGAATTGGCTTCATTTAATTGTTGAATTGTCGTTTTTTTTGCGTTTTTACACGTTTAAAATAACAATTGCATGCACAGGATGTCAATACGAAGTTTTCCCAACTGTTTGAAGGCTCAACTAATGACATTATGTCTGGTCGTAGGAGCTGAAGGCGGGCTTCCAGCTGCAAGACATGCAGATCCTACAGAACGTGCTGAGCACCATGAATCCACAGGTACCGCTGAGTAATAATCACCTACTAAATGATGACGCCATATATCAGGGCTGCCCACACTTTTTTGACTTGAGAGCTACTCTCCAAAGGCCACCTAGAAAGTTTGAGCTTTGGAACAGTGGTGGAGGGTGTTACTCATTGTTATAGTGTTTAAGAATAATGCACTTATCATGAAAAAAATAGAGGGGGGAAATTGGAAGGTTTTCTTGTACATGCTGACATTTGAAAACATTTGCGTTTAGTCTCTTCTTGCACCTTGTTGCTGAGTGCCAAGCAGGGAGGCATTGGGTCCCATTATTTGGTATGCCAGGAATTGAACCCTGAACCTTCCAGTCTCACGGCGGACACTCTAGCCACAAGGCCACAGAGCTCACTGATGTACAATTGTTCCTCCTGACAAATGTTCAGTGTTCAGTGCAGTGTGCCATGTTTATTGAATATTGCCTAAGCTGATAGAAACGGTTACCACAAAGCCGCCACTTGGTGGCAGCAAAGCAGTCTTTTGTCAGTGACTTTGTAAATTATTTAACAGAATATTGTAGAGTTGTTGCAATCCATTACTTACTTGGCTTCTAAAGTGAGTTGTTCCTTTAAGGACATAATGAAAACAGTTATCTGATAACTTACAAGGTGCGGTGAAGTTAAATAAATCAGAATGACAACAACCCACCAAACAAAAAAAAAAGAAAACTGTTTTACCCGGATAGCTTAACTAAGGCCTTAAAAAAGGTAAAAGATTAGTAGGATTAAAAATAAGTAATTAGGATGGCACAAAAGAAACCTTGAAAGCAGAGTATAACTCCGCTCTATTACGTTACTTGTACATCATTACGTTACAGTTCATCACATTGCTGCCATATTGTAATGATGGGGAAATGTTTGGGATGCATTTGATAAAATGTGGCCGTGAGTAAACAAGCGGTGCTGCAGGCTGTGTGTTTTCTTTTTTCCCCCCATACTACTAAACAGTCGTGAGTCTGTGTGGAGAGAGGGAGGTTCAGCATGAAAGCCTTTTGTAAGAATGCAAGAATTAAGCTGCCCCCCCTCTGATGGCCTCACGGTGTGGGACAACATGCCAAACAGCTACGCAGAGGAATCCATGCCGTCTTCTCTCCCTACAGCAAAAACAAAGACATTTGGTCACGGAGATCAGAAGCAGGCAAATAGCTCATTGATCAGTGAAGCTGAATCTTACAACTGTTGGGCCTGTTACCTTATAGAACTTTTGTCAATTCAAGGTTCGCTTTATTAGTCTCCCGTGGGAGAAATTTCTCTTGGAGTCAGAGAGCAGAGCTGCATACAGAGTTTCATACAGACAAACAGAAAAACAGTAGACACAGGACAATACAGTTACGTATAACACATTTACACCCTAGTGTGTACCCTGCGCCGGCGAGTGCTAAATGCTCTCCCCATTCAGGAGCTTAATCGAGAGAGGTATAAATGAATGTCTAAACCAGTTATATCTGAGCGTTCTCTGTAGTCTCTGTGGTTGGGTCATTCCCTGCGTCCTATTTGAATTGACCATAGGTCAGTCTTACCTGAATCCTTGTGAATGCGGCACGAAATTCCAATTCCATTATGTATCGCTATTCTAATCCTCTGGCTCAAACAAGTGGTTCTGATTTTCGTGCTGAATGTTCTGCAAATCCCTTAATAAGTCAATGGTGATTTTTGCCATGCAGATGTCACTGATTCCGCTTTTTTTTTTTTTTTTTTTTTTTTTTTTCATTTCAGCCCAAAAGCCTTCCTAACAGCCCATAAAATCAAAAAGGAAAAATGAAAAAAAAAAAAAAAAAAAAAAAAAAACTAAATGCAAATGAATGTCACAAAACGTTTAATAAGAAAAAAAAAACTGATCTTGTTCCTAGCTGAATTCATGTTGGCTTTTCACAACGGTTTGACTGCGAGGTTGTCTGTTCCCGCTGACCAGGTGGCAGAGTACCACGCCAAGCGCTTTTTAGACGCCGGATTGTGGACGAACGCCGGGCGGTGGACGAAGGACGACGGCGGCGGCGCGGAGACGGACGACATGCGCATGATGGAGACCTCCTAGCGATGGTGGTGTTGGAGGGGTGTGGGGTGGCGGGGTCTCCCCTAATACCTCTTTGCCCTCCTCACCTCTCCCAACAGTTCTACTGACCCGTCAGACCCTTCCTCCAGAACAAACCCCCCCCCCCCCCCCCCCCCCCAAGCCCTATTTTGCACAGCGTGCGCAATGCGAGACGTCAGCCATTTCTTTTTACAAAGCTGGTTCAAGCTCAGTGCCAGGACCGGGGATGAATCATGATCGACCTTCAGACAGACACACGGACACAAACATCAGTGTGTTGGGGGAAAATACAGTGTGGCTTACGTCAGTGGTTTTCAACCTTTTTGATACCAGGGCCCACCATTTATTCAGCAATTTGAGCCACGGACCAACATTTGAGGACATTTTAGCCCCACAGACCCCCAAAACTAAAGATTTATTTTTGCTTCTGTCCATGAATATTAATCTTCTAGTTGTGTAGAATTGGGCTAATTTAAGATGATGATTTTTTTTTTATTCTTGAGAGTGTGAAAATGAAACCAAATGGACCCAAAAGGGTCCTCTTGGTTTCATTTTTACGTTCTCAAGAGTTACCTCTGGTCAGCCAAATTAGCCTGGTGACCACCTGGAACCCTCTCAAGGACCACTGGTGGTCCCCAGACCACCGGTTGAAAACCGCTGGCTTACGTTAATTCATGGAATAGGCCTTTCCGTAAGTCCCTCCCCAAACTGCTACGGTCCAATCACAACTAAGCGTAAACGTGATCGACAAATCTCTTCCCCCAGTAGCGTTCCTGTATGATAAAACATTGATTTAAATAAATAAATAAATAAATGTCGCACAAATAGCATTTTGACAGGAAGAGATTTTGAAAGTCTGGTTCCAAATATGAACCAGTATTTAATGTGCAATGTATTTGGAATGAATGAGCCCAGCTGGAAACGTGTCCAACCCATGGTTGGACACTGGGGAGGGGGCGGGGCTTACTGCAAGGTCTATTGTTCTAAGGAAGTGGTAAACCACCGGCTGTAACTTGGTCATCTCTGCTGAAATACTGACAGAAGCTTGCCTCCAAATAGTACCAGTATTTTTCTTTTGCTTTTTTGTTATCAGTTCACCACCTGTTGCCTATATTACTTGTTTTTTTTCTGTATTGAAATTATGTTTTTGAATGTTTATCTGTCTGCAGGGTACCCAGAGCTACTTCTTCAAATACCGGAGCACACTCGCGATGCGTGTTTCGTCCATAGTACGACTGCACAGTTAAAGGGGAACTCCACCCATTTTCAACATTTTAATATGTCATTAATATACCTTAGAGATGTTGTGTGGACATGAAAAAAAAAAGTTCCCCCAATTCTGTATTTCCTAAAAATGGAGGTCTGAAAAAATCATTAACATGGTGAAATACATCTGATGACATCATCAAGATGTATTTCACCATGTTCATTTTTCTTTAAGACCCCTTTTTCCTGAGAGGGTACAAATGTGAACCAAATGGACCCGCTAGGGTCCATTTGGTTCACATTTGAAAATTTTAAAAATGGGCGGAATTCCCCTTTAAAAGGATCCCTGGCTAATACCACAAATATGCCTTAAAACATTATACTTAAGTTAAAAAAAAAAAATGAAGCACCTTAAATATTTTATTTCATTCAAAAATAGAAAATCCGTCACTCAGTAGGGACTGCTCTTGTCGCATGTCAAATGTCATTTTGCGATCCATACCTATGGAATGCACGTGTTAATACAAAAAATATATAAACGACTACTTTGACACTCATAAACGTCATTTACATTGTTTTCTATTCTGTAGAATAGGTATTTAAATTTCACCTTTACATTCACTCTAAACAAAAAAGGTTTTTTAAAGGACAACTTGGATTTTTTTTCCGGGGTCTAGTAGTACTAGACTATAGTAAATAATAATTTAAAAAAAATGCTATATTTTGTAAAACAAACAAAAAACATAGCCATATGTTCAAATGCCTCTGTCCCTCTGTCAAAAACAGCTGAAATACCTAAAGCTAAAAAAGAAGAAAAAAAGCAGCAAATAAAAAAAGTCATCTTGTACTTCTTGTAATAGCTAAAATATAGACCTTGGTCTAAAATAACTAGTTGTCATTTAGAAGCTTGTTTTCACAGTATTTAGTGTGAATGAATAGTGTTTCTATGGAGAGCTAGTTGTTTTGCCACTCAGTGGCCGTTCCCTCAGCACAATGATGTCACACGCATACTCTCCATCAGATATCTAAGCATTTTTATTTCAGTTATAGACAGCAAGTATAATGTTTTAAGGCATATTTGTCTTTAGCTATTTTGGGTGGGAATGTGTTCTAAAATTATGTTGTACTTTAACTATTGAGAAACAAGCTCACAACGCCCCCACTGGTGATGCGCCGTGAGCTTGTCGGTCTGCTGTTTTTGAAAAAAAAAAAAAAAAAAAAATGTGTTTCCCATAAATGGAACACATTGGTAGAATCAGTTCTCTGGTAAATAGCCATAGATCTTTTTTTTTTTTTTTTTTTTTTTTACTTAGGACTTCTTTCAAAGTTAATAGTTTACCTCAACTGAACTCACAATCAAACTCTAAACCGACAACATGAATACTTGAATCAAGCTGATTCTCGACACCATGATATAAAATATTGCAGCAAAAAAATGCAAGTGTGTGTAGGTTAATTTTTTACTCAAATGAGTAATAGGCCTAAGCCGCAGTTGGTCTGTGCTGGATGCTGTAGGGAATGGTTTGCGATGGCATACATATCGAGCGCAATATAATGTGATAAAGTTGACATTTAACCCAGCATCAGGCTTGGGCCTAGCGCCATGCAGGTTTCATTGTTTTACTACTACTATTATCATAAACGTTTACTCCATTTTTTTTTATTTAGCTGTTCCAAAACACAAGATGTTTTGCTTTGCCTTTTCAGCTTTACTAGTTAATCCAAATCAGTGGTTTTCAACCGGTGGTCCAGGGACCACCAGTGGTCCTTGAGAGAGTTCCAGGTGGTCCCCCCAGCTGAATTGGTTAACCAGATAAAAAGTTGGTTCAACCAGATGATTTGGTTAGCCTTATGTAACTCTTGAGAGCGTACACATGAAACCAAATGGACCCTTGCGGGTCCATTTGGTTTCATGTTAACACTCAAGAGTTAAAATATGAATCATCTGAATTAGCCCAAGTCTACACAACTAGAGAATGTAGAAGATTAATGGTCATTTTGATCGGTTTGTTTGACTGTTTTGTTACTGTTTTGTATGGTGGACAAAAGCAAAAGATATCTTTAGTTTGGGGGTCTCTGGAGCTAAAAAAAAAAAATCCTCAAATGGTGATCCGTGGCTCAAATGCTGAATAAACAGTGGACCCTGGTATCAAAAAGGTTGAAAACCACTGATCTAAATGGAAATAATGTGCTGCTCAAAGGCTACCAGCCTGCACTTGTTTCCCTGCATGTTAGTGATTGATGCAGTGAATGACTCAAGACACCCAGTTAGACCCTGCCTGCTGTACTTCAATGACAGAGTAGAGGATTATGTTATGTTACTCATTTGAGTGAAGAGGAATACAGTAAGGAGTAATAATAATGGGCCTTTTTTAGGCATTTCATGTAGTGCGGTTCTCTCTATTTATGTTTTCTGGACAGTGTTGTGATCTGAGCAAGCGGAAATAGAATGCTTGGATCAATGCAAAGTTTCTAGCAATAGTATGTTTATTATGATAATTTTTCCTTCCTGAGATTGTATGAACCTGATTGGGGGGGTAATTTAAATTCTTCTGAAAAGTATGACTTATGGTATTGTCTGGAGACAAGCTTTTAGCACAGTAAAGACCTATTCATACTCCGGTTTTAGATAATAGGGTGGTTAGAAGAAAAAAAACGGAGAAGATGTATTTGGGAGACATGCGTATCGCTTATCACAGCAGCACACCGTTGTAGTTTTCGGTGGTAAAACTGGAGTATGACTAGGCCTTAAAGGTAATAGAGGCAGCTTTTTAGCCCCAAAATCAAAATGGATATAGGTAGCTACCTTTTTTTCCCCCTATGCATTGCTGCATTCTACTTTGACGCTGCAGCTGTTTCCCTCCGTCCTGTGGAAGGTCCAGAACTTTGTTGTCAAGAAATTATGAAAACAAAACATTCGTCAGGCTCAAGAAAGGCGTTGCTAATTTGTGAGGGGGGGGGGGGGGGCAGCGTTTTAGCCAATGACAGCACAGCAGTCTCCAGCAGATGCATATGGAGCCAATAGAGTGGAGGTGAGGTGGATTTGTACACACTAAAGTTGCCTCTATTACCTAATTAACTAAGATGACAAGCCCTCTTACATCTTGGTGTTAAATGCATTCTGTGGCATATTTATCTTGTATGTACTGTATGTAGCCTGGTTAAACTTAAGATGAAGGCAGAATCATTACTGATAAATGACATGGGGGAGACTTGTCATGTAAAGCTGGATTTGGATGTGGACACCAGATATCTGGGGCTCAATTCACAGGCAGCATTTCGATTGTAGATGTTTTCCTTGTGCCCTGCCATGTTATCTGCAAAGTTAAAGTAGTAATATATTAGCATTGTATTTTTTTTTCCTTTTGTATTCAGCTGGGCCACCAATGGATGCTCGGTTCTCTTCCAGTGGTTCCGCATCTTTTAAGGCGGACTGCGGAGCCCATAGAGGTGTCACAGAGACTAAAGGCTCCCAATAATACTTAACTCTATCCCAGCCATAGACGAGTTAGCCTCGCCCCCAAAACAAAATGGCCGCATTTTTATTTATTTATTATTATTATTTTTAAAAAGTCCAAAACTTTTTTGGCTGTGAAGGAGTCTTAAAATGGCCAGTCTACAAGCTCGCAGTGTAGATCAGCTTGAACCATTCAAATCTTTTCAAAATCGAAAAAATAAAAAGGCAACGAGGGTCAGGGATACCGAATTTAGCAGTGACGAAAGTCACGCAAAAAAAAAAAGATTGTTAAATTGATATATTATTACTTTAAATGGCAACACTGAGTGTGGTTGATATAACATTTAATTTGCATCAGTTTTTCTTTTCTTTTTGAAGATTTTATTTGTAATTTTGAAGACTCTAGATCAGAGGTTTTCAACCAGTGGTCCGGGGACCACCATTGGTCCTTGAGAGGGTTCCAGGTGGTCAAATGGACCCTTGCGGTTCCAGGTTTTTACACTCTCAAGAGTTAAAATATTCATCATCTTAATTAGCCCCAAGTCTACACAACTAGAGAATGTAGAAGATTAATGGTCATTTTTGATCTGTATGTTTTGCCTGTTTTGTTTCCCAAACCCAGCCTGGAATTGTGGACAAAAGTAAAAGAAATCTTTAGTTTTGGGTCTGTGGGGCTAAAATGTCCTCAAATGGCGGTCCGTGGCTCAAATGCTGAATAAATGGTGGGCCCTGGTCTCAAAAAGGTTGAAAACCCCTGCTCTAGATTAGAGGGACATGGAAAGAAAGAGGAGCATAGAGAGAGGTGGGACATGCAAGACCTGGGTGTGGGATTGGTCCTCGTGCCGGACAAGGAGCCTATCAGAGTGGTCCTCGTGACGGACAAGGAGCCTATCAGAGTGCTCATTTGACCCCTTAATTGCAATTGCACCTGGTTTCCTTTTTCTTTTGTTCCTGGAGTTTCCAAAGTTGTTACTTACGGATAATCTCCCCCCCCCCTTTTACATGCAGTTAACGGACAACTTAAAGGACAATCTTTTTTTCCCAACCCATGTTCGCGTTTTAGGTTGTTATTGGGCATAGTAAAAGAAGGGTGTTAAAGGGGAATTCCACTCATTTTAAACATTTTACTAGGTCATTAACATACCTTTAGAGATGATGTGTGGACATGATAAAAAAAAAAAAAAAAAAAAAAAATTTTAACCATGATGGATTCACCAAAAACACCAAATATGTTTTCTGGTGTATGATATTGTCCTCCTAAAATGTGAGAGGGTTAGTGGAATTTCATTTGCTGCTTTCGTTTATTTTTTAAATATTGTTTTGGAAAATGTAGCAGCGTCTGCGCCACGTCATCTGTAGCCAAACGAGTAAATACAATTTTATAAATGAATGAAAACAACAAATGAAAAAGCACGCTCCTCGCGTAATAGGGCGACAATATCGATCACCAGAAAAATATATATTTCTGGTGAATTGATCATGGTTAAAATGTTTTAAGTTATATCGGGTTTGTATAGGAAGGAGGTGGGCCATCTAAAATGAATCTCAAATATCTAAATCTACTGAATCAAGTAATGCAAAAACTGTGGTGTGTTCACGCGAGCAAATTTTATTTTTGTATGCAGTGATAAAAGTTCTCTGCTGTCTGAATGTGTCCAGCACTTTATATTTGTCAGAACATACCATGTTTAAACCGAAGTTGCGGTGGGGTTTTCTGAAGCACTTGACTTTATAGTTAAATCATACCTTGTTGGTTTTCTTATACAGTATCACTGTTAGCGTGTGTTTGGTTTCTAGTCAGTTCCAAGCTGAATACAATAGATACTCTAATCTTATTTCCCCCTCCCCCCTGTTGTGTTCTTTTTTTCTTCTATGGCTCTGCCTGACTTGAGCCGCAGTGGTCAAGGGAGTTAGATTTATCAAGTTCTACCATATATAGTTATCCTGACAACGCCCTCCAGACTCGGCCAAAATCTTCCGTGCTGCGAAGCGAGCTGAAATGCTGAGCATGATAATGGGTCACAAGCATTTATATTGTGAGTGTTCTATCGGTTCCGTTAAAAAAAAAATAAAAAAAAAAAAAAAACTCGCATAAAGAGCACGTTTTGACACAAATAAAGTAGAGTGTAGATCTTAGGGGCAATTGTCACCCTTTTAAAAATGTGGTTTAAGACACCTATGGGCCCTATTTTTATTGTCTTAACCCATTGTGTCCTGACCCTCGATTCGAGTTTCTGACACCAGATTCTACAGTAGTTCCTTACACCAGATTATAGCTGCAGCAACATTCTAGCTTTTGACGCTAGATTCTACTGTAGCTTCCGACATAAGATTCTAGTTATTGACACTAAATTATAGTTTCTGATGCTAGGATCTACTTTTTGACACTAGAATCTAGTTTCTGGCCCTAGAATCGAGTTTTTGACACACTATTCTATTTTTTTTTTCTGAAAAATCTGTGTTCCTGTATCAGTGATGCTAACATATTTCATACCAAGGACCACCAGAATTATCCATATTTGGCTGCAGACCCCCATCTGAAAACATGTTGTTCTAGGGATCCCCCAGATGCAAAAATTCGAGTTAAAAACGTTTGCTTCCAAAATAACACACTCAGAGATTTGCAGCACATTTTCACATTTTTTCAAAAATAGCAGAACAACAAGCTCATGTCGCGCCACTCGGTGGCGCGACATGAGCTTGTTGATCTGCTATTTTTCAATAGCTAAAACACCAAGGGTTAAGTATCAGGTCTTGAGTCTTAAGGTAAAACTTGCTGTTTGGCTGTTTTGAGTGGCCAAACAGCTTTGACACACCTCAAAGTTTTGACTTAAGACTTAAGACCTGATACTTAAGACAATCAAAATAGGACCCTTATATCCACCACTGTGTAATACAGGTTTCTAGATTAGCTCAGTTAAAATAAAATAAAAGTTGGACATTTATCATCATATAAAAATGTGGTCGAGCTCAATCAGGGGGTTGTTTAATAACAAGCACATTTTGAGCAGCTGAGGCGAATAATCGCAAAAGTATAATTTACTCCCCAAACAGGCCTACATTATCTCGCCCCGACTGACCCCTTATTTCTATAACTTATACATTATGCGTAATTAGCATGGACTTATTTGGTTATTCGTCTCAACCGCTATGTGACTTGATTTATCTTTTTCCTTTTAGCTGTGACAAATCAACTATGCAAAGCAATTCTAGGGCTTCAGTGGATGTAGTAAAACATCTCTGGTTTGAGTACCTTCTAAATGCACCCAAAAGACAAAGCGCTTGTGGATTATCTTAAAGGGGAACTCCACCCATTTTCAACATTTTAATGTCATTAATATACCCTAGACGTGTTGGGTGGACATGATAAAAAAGTTCCCCCAATTCTGTATTTCCTAAAAATGGAGTTGTGAAAAAAAAAAACACCATTAATATGGTGAAATGCATCTGATGACATCATCCAGATGTATTTCACCATGTTAATGATGTTTCTTTCAGACCCCCTTTTCCTGAGAGGGTACAAATGGAACCAAATGGACCCACTAGGGTCCATTTGGTTCACATTTGTACCCTCTCAGAAAAAAAGTTGAAAATGGGTGAAATTCCCCTTTAATTGTGTGTGTGTGCGTGTGGTGTATTCGTGTGCGTGCGTGCCTGCGCCAAATAAATATCGGAAAGCCTCGTGATCACTGGAGATACAAATCTTTTAGGTCTTTTAGGGATAATGACTGTTGGGTCACATACATTAAAGCTCAGCCTTTCATACAGAGAATGAAAAAAATCAAAGTTAAAATTTGGCTGTGCCGAACATTCAGTTTCTGAACATCTCTACAAACTACCGTGACTGTGTTTTATTCTTCTGAATATCTGCGTTTCATTGGCAAGGTGTTAACTGCAAGGGAAAATGGCTTTAATCAATAGTTCCTCAAGCTTCGGACTTGCGAACAGGCTGAGGCGCGTTACTGTTGAAATCTGTGAAATAAAAAAATGAAAGTGACTTGAATGCTGTCCAGTTGTGTCGGTTTTCTTATTAGTCACCTTGGTGTGTTTTACCAACCCTGTATCACATGTCAAAAGTCAAATAGTGACTTTTCCAGACCCCACACAAAAGTCAGTATTTGACTTTCCAAAGTCAAATAGTGACTGAAGTCTGAAGTTTTTTTTTTTTTTTTTTTTTTTGCAAGACAAAAGGAAAACAGTGCCTTCTTCAGAAAGTCACTATTTGACTTTGGAAGTCAAAGTCAAATACTGACTTTTGTGTGGGGTCTGCCCCCCTAAATGCCCAGTCTGCCCCAACTAACACGATGGCATGCAAAACCCATGTAATTTCAAATTGAAGTTCTTATATTTAAAATGATTTGAAACACTACTACTGCTACTAAGTAACTACAGTTGTGGCACCACTAAACCACTGAAAACAGAAAACTCTCCGAGTCAGACCTTTATGCATGCTGTGTGTGTCTGTTGCAACTTCAACAACTGATTATTATTGGTTACTTGTCTAATATAAGCCCCCCCCCCACCCCACATAAATATGACATTCTAACAGATACAGTACAGTTTAAAAAAACAAAAAAACTCCTAATATGACATCTGACCACTACGTTTTATGGTGTGAAAAACATAACAGGATTTTTCTATGTTCAGTGAATACTTGGTTTATTGAGAATTGTGAATCTTGTGCCCATGTTAAGGCAGCTTTGACACCTTGTAAAGTACACTGTACAGTATAACATCCTATAAGAAAAGTACATTCAACAATGGCATAAGACATACTGTATATTGGAACATTTGATGAGTCAAACAATCACTGTATAAATCTATTCTGAAAGGCAAAGTTGGGCCCATATTTGAGGCCAGCTTTTTAGGCTACTTAAGGCTACTTAAAACATTGAAGATGTTAATCAAGTATTTAGTGCAGTTGAAATCTGATTATGAAAATTTGAAATATTTATTCATTCAAGTTTTCCATTCCTATATAAGACAGTCCAGGAATTAGTGACTAATATTCACACAGGCATTTTGCATTTATATCATCTGGACATGATATAGAATGGCCATGTAAATGTGGTGATTGCAGTGATGGGCAGTAGCTTGTTACAAGTAGCTAAGCTACATAGCTTAACTACATTTTCCCGAACTTGTAGTGTAGCTTACTACATTTGTTCTGGGAATAGCTTGTAGTGAAGCTACACTACTTGTTTTGAGTAGCTTGTAGTGAAGCTACACTACTTGTTTCGAGTAACAAGGATTGTAGCTTACTACATTTTCCCACACACATTTTCAAATTCCACCCATTTTTAATGGGTAGAAAACCTCTAATATACCTCTAACCTCTAATAAACATGCCACCATCCTATGTTCAAACCCTCCGCTAAATTATTATCATTATGATTTTTACCCATATTGTTTTATTATTATGATTAGTATTTAGAAAGTTGTACATTAAGATGAAATATTTATATTATGTAGTGATGATGTAGCAAGCTACATCAAGCTACTTTTGTCATGTAGCTTGTAGTGTGGCTTGCTACAATTTTCTGGCAATAGCTTGTAGTGTAGCTTAGCTACATTTTTTCAAGAGTAACAAGTAGTGTAGGTTACTACATTTTCCCAGTAACTTGCCCATCACTGGTGATTGTTAGTTAAATATGTAACTATAATTATAAACAAACATTTACAGAATACAGATTTTTTTTTGTCTTGAAAATTAAGACTAATATACCGTATAATACAACATATCTGGAGCACCTATCTGTGATTCAAATAAAGGTATTTACAACAAACTGTCCCACATGGACTAGTTTGACAAAAACAATAAAATGTGATTTCTTTTTATCTTTAATCAGTAATACTCATTAGCTTAGTGACTCGCTGAGCATCAACGAAAAGCTAATCTACAGTCATTCCACTTCATAAAACAGGCACTTGAATACAACTTAGTTATATTAAATATATATTTTTAGAACATGGCACATTTCCCTTGTATTTGAGGCTCGTATTTAACCAAAATCTGACCGATTTTGTTTTGTTTCATTAGATTTCCCTTAGTGCTTATTGAGGGTTAAATCTAGCAGCATGTTCCCCACATTCTGTGTGCGATAATAATAAAAGAGGCATACTGACTGCCGTTAAGTTCAATACAAAATAGAAGACGCATTACCCTGTCTCAGATGCTGCGGAAAAAAGTGTTTTAAAGAGCACTTCGGTTCAATGATTCTCAACACTACATTTATCCAGACAAATCCACATTTAACCGAGCATCATCCCTGCAATGCTAAAGGGATTGTGGCATTTTATTTTTGGATGCTCAATCACATCCAAAAAAAACCCATGAACTTTTCGCATTCAATTGATTTTTTTGTGGTCCCATTCTGCAAATCCCATATTATGTCAATTCGATGTGCCAGTGGATGTCACAGTTTCCGCCGTTTTTCCTGTTTTCATTGCAGCACGAAAGCCTTCCAAACCCCACAGAAAACTAGACCACAGAAAATCCACTGAATGATCAAAGTTCAAGGTTTTCTTGGGTGTAATCGAGATCATAAAACAATACTTTTAACATCCTGTAATTGCCAATAAATCCTCTACTCATCTTGCTGTGGCCTTCTGGATTACAGACATTCCCAGCACCATAACGTGATAATCCCTTTGTTCAAGCTTTCAGCAACAAATGGCACCAAGTAGTGTTTGTTCCGTTAGTGGGTCATAAGTGGCTTCATGGCGGTACATCCTTGAGGTTGTCTTTGTACTGGATGCTCTACGCAACAACCTTCTGTTTCCTAGTGGAGAGTTTTGCATTGAGGAATACTTGGACGTGAGGCCAGATCTTGTTTGTTTCCGTTCCGGAGAATGTTTCCAGCACTCCTTTGCTCCTGTGTGCAAAGGGAATACGAATATGAAGGGCCATGGTTGAGAACAACAAAATAATAATCTTGTTGTCAACAATGAATCTCGATGTTTTAGGGGATATCTACCTTCCAAAGGTATACAGCATAATGTAATGTGGTTAACAAATACCAGAAATATGATAGTGAAGAGAAAATGACACACATGAGAATGAAACACATTCTATTCTTTGGCTTTAGTTTTTAGATGTTTTTGTTTTCTCTCTGTTTCCATGTCATTATATCCATGTAGTCAAAGTCAAGCAAAGTAACATTGAAACACCCCCTAGTGCTGCCCTGCCTTCTTGGACTGTTAAACATTCCAGTTCATCACAAAGCCATTAAGAAATGTGAAGAAAGCGCCAGACCAAGCTTTGGAGAGCAACACAGCAAGATTGTAGGCCCTATGGCCTAGAACCCCACATTAAAGTGTTGCTGTTGAAAGCAACTGAAATAAAGTGGGGAGAATTCATGCCACTTGCTCCATTTCAACCATCCAATACAACAGAACGCTAGATATGCGCTACGCTAGAGATAATAGCCTACTAATGGCTGCATTATCATTCCTATCACTTTATCAGAGAGTTAATCACACTGTCACAGCTGTCAACAGAAGTCAATATTGTGATGGATAGTAAAGGGTAGTTTGCATTTTTTTTTTTACTTAAGTTGAAATAATACCATAGCAGAACTCTCGTGGTGGGAATTCTGCTTTGCTTTTGGTGAAATATTAAGTAGTTCCAGTAATTTTGTGGAGGGAACTCAGACCACACATTAAACATAAATGAATCCACAAAACTAACGTCATTTAATTGTATTCTTGACCTATTTCTAAAATATGACCACAACATTCATTCAACTTTGACCAGTCTAAGACATGGAACTATTTTTGTGGGTGTAGTGATATGGACACACACAGAAAAACATCAAGGACCAAAACCAGAGCAGAACTCCCACCATGGGACTCTGGCAATCAATGAATTGCAACCACGACATTAATGGCAAGTATTTCATTCAGATTCATGAAATAACTACCCCTTTATAACTACACAATATAGGGCTTAGTTTGATTATAAACTGTATCGACGAAACAGGGGGTGTCATTTGCCACTGAATTAATGACTTTACATGCATGATTATGCTGCAATGTCAGTACCTGTAGTATTCCAAGACAGGCTCGGTCTGTTTTTCATAGTCCTTCAGTCTTCGTGTGACAGTCTCTGGGGTGTCATCGTCCCTCTGTACCAAAGCTTCTCCCGTTTCGTCGTCGAGACCCTGCAGGGAATACATAACAAATATTTACCCATCTAATCCACCGCCATGGAGTCTAGACAAGGGGTTCGAGTCCACAGCAGTGCATCCATTTGACAGTGTGTCTAAAACAGGGGTGGGCAATTATTTTTCCCAAGGGCCAAATGAGATACATAAAATATTGTGGAGGGCCAAGACTAAAGGCTGAACTAAAGTCTGTGTAATATTAATTTAAGTTAGTTAGTAGCAGTATAGTAGTGTTTCAAATACTTACATAAATATAAGCACTGAAATATCTTTGGTTGTTTTGCATGCCATCATGTTTGGTGGGGCAGACTGGGCATTTAGGGGGGCATTGCCCCCCATGCCCATGCCTAGATCCGCCCCTGATATACAGCAATGTCAATACGTCCTATCGGTCAATCATACAGTCCCACAACACTCCGTCAGCAGACTCTTGTTAGATTTACAAGGTACACGTCCTGCACACAATAGTTCTCCTGATAATGTAGTGATGATGTTTGGCCTGTACAAACATTGCGTGGGAGAAATGGCAACATTCTTCCTCAAGAATACACAGAAAAGCTCAGTTTTAAGGCCTGTTTAAACGCAGCAGCTCTGTGTGCATGGGCAAGGTCCACAAAGGACAGATAGCGGTACTTGGGGTGGTTGTATTCCATGGATCTATTTTTGTCACAACAGTTCACAAATCTTGCCGCTGTGTTTTGCACATTGTTGTATTTCTCCCGATAGGGGTGGGAGAAATCGGGGGCGGATGTAACATGTCCCATTTTGGGGGGCAAGAGAACATGTTGGAGGGGAAGGAGAAAATGGTATGGGGGCGGCTTCATCGCCCGTGTCGCTTTGCGCCCGCACCCATACCATTTTCAGTTACAAGACTTTTATGAGTCAAGTAAAGCATCAATAATAACATCAGTTGTTATTGAAGTTGCAACAGACACGCAGCATGCATAAAGCTAAAGGTCTGAAAAAGGTCTGTTTTCAATGATGAAATGCTGTTGGTTTAGTGGTCCTAAAATTGAAGTTAGTAGCAGTAGTAGTGTTTCAAATCGCTTTAATTTGAAATATCTTGGGTTGTTTTGCATGGCATCGTGTTTTGGGGGCCAGACTGGGTATTTAGGGGGGCATTGCCCCCCTAAATACGCCCAACCCCCCCACACCCATGCCTAGATCCGCCCCTGGGAGAAATACTGTCTCTGGTGTTTTGGTATAGTGGGCAGGTGGTTAGAAAGTGCAGCTCTGTTAATACCACATTTTGTGTGCAGTGGGTCTATTGCAAGGCTGTGTTCAATACTTTCCTAAGTTTGAAGATTTACGGTACTGTACAATTCAAGCAACTCAATACAAAATCCCGAGCATAAAATCCTGTCTTGCTTTTTGCTCTCAGGTCGTTCGCAGCTTTGTTGAAGTCTCTGTGCTACTGATGTTCAGAATGACGTAAGTAAGGGTTTTTTGTGTCTTCTAGTGCTGTCTTTAGAAAGATTTTTTTTAGAAAGAATTGTCGGTTCTTTAAGCCATGGCTCCCTTTGGAACCAGTGTGTGATGTATTGTCTAATCTAATGACTCTGTTTCTTATTCAAACAGCGCCTTATGCCAAGCTCTGGTCAATCATTGACCATAAAGACAGAAGGTGTGATGCTGATCTGAGTTACTACTGTGGAAGAACTAACTAAACCATGCTCATGTCCAACTGTTCCCGTTAGACTAAAAATAACAAACGCCTTTTTCCACCATTGGTCCTGACTTACAAAGAATTTCTCTCATCATTCCTGTAATTTAGATGTCTGGTTTTCAACCTTTATGATACCAGGGCCCACTATTTATTCAGCATTCGAGCCGCGGACCACCATTTGATGACATTTTATCCACACAGATCTAAAACTAAATATTTATTTTGCTTTTGTCTTACAATTCCAGGCTCGATTTGGGAAACAAAAACAGTCAAACATACAGATCAAAATGACCATTAATCTTCTACATTCTCTAGTTGTGTAGACTTGGGCTAATTCACATGATGAATATTTTAACTTTTGAGAGTTAAATGGACCCTTGCGGGTCCATTTGGTTTCACGTTTACACTCTCAAAGAGTCACATCTGGTTAACCAACTGTCCATCATTTAGCCTGGGGACCACCTGGAACTCTCTCAAGGACCACTGTTTGAAAACCACTGAAGCATCTTTGCATGAATGGTATTTTAAGCAACCATAAAATCGCAGTGGGACAGATTGGTCTTCACTCTTGGAGAAGACATTGATGCCAAGTCTGCAGGCGGTATAATGTGTCTTTGTGTTCTCTATAAAAAATATATTGCTGACCATAGACCATATGATTTTAACAGCATGCATGGGAGCAAAGGTCCCCACTTGAATTTCCATATCAAACACATCTCTAACGCATCCATCCAGCCATCAATTCTTATCATTGATTGTTTCCTGTTGCTGTTTGTTTTTTGTTTTTCCTGTTGCTGATTGTTTTCTTCTTCCTCTTGTCACAGGGCCGGATCTAGAGGGGGGGGGGGGGGCGACCCAAATGTGCATCCTGCCCACCTAATGAAAGGTAATATCAGTGTTTTTTATCAGTGGTTCTGGGGACCACCAGTGATTGGGAGAGGTCCAGGTGGTCCCCAGCTATATGGTGGAAAGTTGTTTAACCAGATGTAACTCTTTGAGAGCGTAAAAATAAAACCAAATGGACCCTTGCGTGTCCATTTGGTTTCATGTTTACACTCTCAAGAGTTAAAATATTCACCATCTGAATTAGCCTAGGTCTACCCAACTATAGAATGTAGAAGATCAATGGTCATTTTGGTCTGTATGTTTGACTGTTTTGTTTTCTCTGAAATCCAGCCTGGAATTGTGGGCACAAGCAAAAACGTTTTGAGGTCTGTGGGGCTAAAATGTCATCAAATGGTGGTCCGTGGCTCAAATTCTGAATAAATAGTGGGCCCTGGTATGAAAAAGGTTGCCTTTTAATACTTTTTATACACACTGTAGCCACGCTGTAGCCATGCTGTAGTCATTTCTCAGTGTGCTATTTGGGTGCAGTACCAGAAACAAAACCCCCCCTCTATCCTCATTGCTTTGCCCCGCCCACCTCGTTGTTATTCCCTTCCCTGTCTCATTAGAATATGCATGATCTCATTGATCTGCCTGGTTTCAGTTGCTTTCCTAACGGGCCTACAGATGGTGAGTAATATTCTAATTCATTTTCAATGGGACTGGCGTTTTGTGCTCATAAAATAACCTGCGATAAAGAGAGCATGTAACGCCAGTCGTTTATCGTGTCCAGTGATTTGTGTTGCGTGTGTGCACGAAACAAGCACATGCGCAACACAAATCACTGGACGCGCAATGTTTTTGAAAGCTCAATCCAGTGAGCTTTTTAAAACGCCCGGCATTAATCGACGGGCGATTTTCTTTATGCCGGCACTGCAGAGAGAATCGAGAATGCGGGCGTTTATCGTTGCCGCCTGGAAAGACCTTTAGGGCTTCTTTGCGGATGGATGTAACATACACATCACCACAAACCTGCCAGACGAAGGTCAGAGGATCTGAAACGTGTTCTTCTCTCAGATGTTAACATTTCCACACTAGCACTTTTCTTAGTGTTATCTGACGTCATTAAATCTATTAACCATTACCTGAGTTGTGCTTGAATTGTACTGTGAATCTACAAGCTGTTAATAATACAATTTGCAATCAATCCATCGCGTTTTTGACCAACAATACCTACAGCGACTCTCGGCGGGTTGAAGTCCAGGTTGTAGACCCTGCCACTGGGCATGTGGGTCCAGCGGGAGGTCAGCCTCTGTTTGATGGTCTGGAAAGGAACGTCCAGGTTGATGACTGTGTCCACGGCGTAGACATTGTCCAGGGCCTCCGCCTGGGACAGAGTACGAGGGAACCCTGGGGAGAGACAAAACAGATCAGGCCAAGTAGAGATAATACGCCAAGGAACCGGAGATCTGAGGAGGGGCTATTGGTTTTTAACCTTTTTAACACCAGGGCCCACTATTTATTCAGCATTTGTGCCACGGACCAGCATTTGAGGACATTTTAGCCCCATACAGACCCCAAAACTAAAGATTTATTTTGCTTTTGTCCACAATATACCAGGCTGGATTTCGGAGAAAACAAAACAGTCAAACATACAGATCCGAATGACCATTAATCTTCTGCATTCTCTCGTTGTGTAGACTTGGGCTAATTCAGATGGTGAATATTTGAACTCTTGAGAGTGTAAACATGAAACCAAATGGACCTGTCAGAGTCCATTTGGTTTCATTTTTATGCACTCAAAGAGTTACAAACAAAACAGTCAAACATACAGATCCGAATGACCAGTAATCCCAGAGTAAATCTGTTCTTCATCCTCTCCTCCCCTCCCTTCTGCCCTCTCCCCTCCAATCACTCAGATTGAAAGTCCTGTCATACGGGTGCCACCTGTTTTTTTTTAATCATGTAGTGGCCCAATTATCTTGTAGTGTATGGTTTGATGTGATGTGTGAAAAAAAAACAAGTTTACAGCTACTAAAATACCTGCATTAGAATAAAGACAACCTGCGGCAATGCAAACTGCATTAGAGGGAGTGGGACCAAAGGGTGAAATGTAAAAAAATGGCGCATCTGTGACAAACAAACAAGGGCATTATGTGTCATGTCGCAGCAACCAAGGTACAGTAGATGGATGTCCAATTTGTGTTTTGGTGTGGAATTCTCCTTTAAGTCTGCTAAAATAATCAGGGTATTCCCCTGGCGCCAATATATTTACACACAGGGCCACATTGCATGTTCTCTCGTATCAAAAATAGCTGATTGAGCTATTTTTTAATTATTTTTTTTTCAGCTACATGTGATGTTTTAAACTTTTTATCTATGTACATCAGGAACAGTAGAAATCTGTTTTTGTTTTGCCATGTTTGCTTAAAGACTAGATGAAGTTGTCACGGCTGAAACAGTCACCGCGTGGAGGACGACTGTTTCGCTAAATGATGGAAAGTTGGTGTAACTTTCAGGTGTAACTGTTTACCACTCTCTTTGAGAGTGTAAAAATGAAACCAAATGGACCCGCGAAGGTCATTTTACACTCTCAAGAGTTAAAATATTCATCATCTGAATTAGACCAAGTCTACACAAGTAGAGAATGTAGAAGATTAATGTCATGTTTCAACATGTTTTGCAAAGCATTGTAGAGTTAAGCTTGAAAACTAGATGAAGTTGTCACTACTGAAACAGTGCACTGCGTGGCTTGGAAACATGCTCTCACCGTCCAACAACCAGTCGGCGTGCTCCATAGCCCCCAGCTCGCGCAGGATGATACGAGAGATGACATCATCGGGCACCAGCCGACCCTGGTCGATGCAGGACTTCATCAGCAGGCCCAGCTCTGAGGCACACAGGGGATAAAAACGGTACATTTATAGCACCTTTATCCAAGGCGCTTTATATAGTGCATTACAGCACGCCCTCACACGCACATTCATACACCTATGGCGGAAGAAACCGCAAATTTGCGGTTTCTTGGGTTCGGTGTCTTGCACCTGGACCCTTCAACATGTAGACAGCAGGATCTGGGATTCAAACTGGCGCTGACCCCACAGATTGTTGGATAACCTGCTCTACCTCCTGAACCACAGTCACCTCCCTGTTAGAGGCTGAAAGAGACACAAATTAAATGTAAAACCTTGTTTTATTGTGCTGTCAACGGTTAGTGCACTTTCCATGTTTTCCGTGACGGAGTGCATTGTGAGGTGGCAGGCTGAGGTCATGCAGTGTTAAAGTGCCCGCACCGTCACTAGCAGGTGAGGGAGGAATGAATTGGCATAATGACTACATTGGGGAGGAAAAAGTCAAAAAGAATAGATTTTCTAAAAAAAAAAAAAAAATAAATTTTCAAAAAAAAACAATAATATGCTCCTCTCACCAGATAATACCGTCCTGTATCCCTGTTCTACAGCAGGGGTTTTCAACAAGTGGTCCGGAGACCACCAGTGGTCCCTGAGAGGATTCCAGGTGGTCCCCAGACTAAATGGTGGAAAGTTGGTTAACCAGATGTAACTATTTGAGAGCGTAAAAATGAAACCAAATGGACCCGTTTCATGTTTACACTCTCAAGAGTTAAAATATTCACCATCTGAATTAGCTCAAGTCTACACAACTAGAGAATGTAGAAGATTAATGGTCATTTTGATCTGTATGTTGGACTGTTTTGTTTCCCAAATCCAGCCTGGTATTGTGGACAAAAGCAAAAGAAATCTTTAGTTCTTTAGGGTCTGTGCAGGCCTGCAGGGACTAAAATGTCATCAAATGGTGGTCCGTGGCTCAAATTCTGAATAAATAGTGGGCCCTGGTATGAAAAAGGCAGCGTGTTCTTGACTCCTTCTAAAGGCAGAGCATATTTTCCACTGTTTGCTGTTGCCTTAATTGGTCGGCGTCCAGCAACTGAATGGAATTTCCTGGGCCAGCGTGGACAGAGGAGCAGCAGGCCCTCTTTACAAAAGCATGTATCTCTGTGACGCAGAACTCTGGGTAGAAGAACTCAGTGTTTGTGGGTTAGAATACTCAAATAGAAGACTCACCCATTAGTGGAAACATAAATCACATTGTATTTATTCATGTGAAGATGTTTGTATTGTCTCACCTCTATGATCTACAGCAGGGGTTTTCAACCTTTTTGATACCAGGGCCCGACCATTTATTCAGCATTTGAGCCACGGACCACCATTTGAGGACATTTTAGCCTGCACAGAGCCCAATACTAAAGATTTCTCTTGCTTTTGGCTGGATTTGGGAAACAAAACAGGCAAACATACAGACCAAAATGATTATTAGTCTTTTGTGTTAAGATGATGAATAATCTAATTCTCAAGAGACTGGTTGAAAACCATGATCTACAACATAGGCTGTAGCCGGTATCAGACTTCTGGAGGTGTAATTTTCATTGTTTTTCTTTAAATATTATCAAGAGGCAAATAATGTCAACTGAGACGTTTAAAACATGCTCAACAGAACATCCCATGGAGAATGGACGGCTTCAGGACGTATGATATAAAATAAAGCAGGGTCATTTTGTTTTGACCATACACAAAACCCAAACCCGGGTGTTGTTATAGCAAACAAAAGCCCGCATTGTTGCGAGGTTACTGCAAGTCGTAGGCGTAGCATGGCAAGCACCAAGAGACATTTGAGGACATCCATTCGATGTTTGGCTTATACACCTTAGCCCATTATTGGCAACTTCTGCAAACTCTATACCACCAAAATGAGCACGAATATACCTTTGTATCCCGTACAAGGCCACTAAAGCCTGGGAAACTGAAATGTGTGGGTTACACCATGTGAAAAGTGGATTACACCACGTGTTTAGATTGCAGATCAAGGCCACAGTAACATCAAAGTGTCTTTGAACAGGACCTGCAAGCCTTTATTTATTGGCAAAGAAAACTCTCTAGTTTTACCCTCATGAAAAACACTATTGAATAACTACTCATCCAATAGTATTTTTACTATTGCGATTGGGTGATTTTGTAGTGATTTGTGTTATGTGATTTGTGTCTGATATTACTACATAATTCCTATTCAAATCACTACCTGGCTGCTACTTAATTACTTCAGCCTCACTATGGCGTTTTGGAAAGAACTATACAATCACTATACATTTATTGTTGAATTACTACACAATGCTTACACATTTACTGCTGTATCTCTACACAATCCCTATAGACAACATTTATGTAGTGTTTTCGCTAGGCTACTGATTGACTTTTTTGTTTCTACACAAACCCTATAAGGGTTTGTAGAAACAAAAAGTAACATATTAGTGATTCAGTATTGAAAACACTACATAAATATTTTCTGTTTTCTAATATTTCCATTTCTCTACATTTTACTACACAAATCACTACTGAACCGCAATAGTAAAAACACTATTGAATGAGTGGTGGTTTTTTTTTTAGAGTAGGTTCAATATTAGGCTGAAAAATAGAGCCAAACTGGTTCTACCTTGGTGATTAAGTAGCCAAATAATTTTCTTTCCGAGGTGAAAAAACTTTGATGTATTTTTCTAACGTGAGGCTAACCAAGGTAACTTGTGAGTATGGGGCCTACTCTTCATGGTTATGATAAAGCTGTAATGTTTGCTAACACACTCTATTGTCCTGTACCCTTGACCTTGGCTACAATGGCTAGGCAGATAGACATGCACACGGCAAAACACGCATGCACGCACGAGCACAAGTGCACGCGCGCGAACATACGCATGGCAACGTCAGTTGCAAGTTGTTGGATGCCCAGCCAAGTCATCCAATGTGTGCACCATTCAGTGTGTGCTTCAAAAGCATCCTTTAGTTTAATTGGTCTTTGGTGCATATAATTATATTGCATATAGGCCTACCTCTTCATTCTAGTTTCTTAAATTCTCTGATGTGCTGCATTACGACAATACTACTCAGTAATATGGGAGTGGTTTTCAACCGGTGGTCCGGGGACGGGGACCACCAGTGGTCCTTCAGAGAGTTCCAGGTGGACCCCAGCTAAATGATGGAAAGTTGGTAACCAGGTGTAAAACCAGAGCGTAAAAATGAAACCAAATGGACCCTTGCGCGTTCCATTTGGTTTCATTTTACACACTCAAGAGTTAAAATATTGAATCTGAATTAGACCAAGTCTAGAAGATTAATGTCATGTTAAAGTCATTTTTATCTGGTTTGTTTCCCAAATCCATCCAGGATGGAATTGTGGACAAAATCAAAATAAATCTTTGGGGTTTGGGGTCTGTGGGGTTAAAGTCTCATCAAATGATGATCCGTGGCTCAAAATTCTGAATAAATGGTGGGCGCTGGTATCAAAAAAGGTTGAAAACAACTGGCCTAAAGTAGCCTACTGTCTATACAGTATATACATAAATTCATGAATCAACTTGTTGGCCAGCCGTCAGCAGCATTGAGCTTTTTTTATGGGGTTCATCGTGAGACCCTACCAGAGCAACATCACAACCATAACCACGTCGTGTTGGTATATGAGCTACTTATGCTTCTACCAAGCAATTAAAGGGGAATTCCAGCCATTTTCAAAAAAATCCTGAGAGGGTACAAATGGAACCAAATGGACCATCTGAAAGAAAAATCATTAACATGGTGAAATACATCTTGATAATGTCATCAGATGTAGTTCACCATGTTAATGTTTTTTTTTTTTTTTTTTTTTTTTTTCAGACCTCCATTTTTAGGAAACACAGCATTGGGGGAGCTTTTTCATCATGTCCTCACAACATCTCTAAGGTATATTAATGACATTAAAATGTTGAGTGGAGTTCCCCTTTAAGCAGTGATGACAGATGATCTCTGTGATGACAGATGATCTCTGTGATGACAGATGATCTCTGTGATGCAGATGTTCTCTATGATGACAGACCGATCTTTAGAAGCATGCATACGGTATTAGAATTTAGGACTTTTCGTAATTATGCAATGCTGGAGATCGAATTAAGCAATGGCAATTCAATGGCAACATCGCGTATGGCGCGCGCGCGCGCGCGTGTAGTATACCAGCTGATCAGCTCACCTGTCTTGGCTTCGACATTAGCCCTCAGCAGATTGCCACTGGAGAGATGTTTGGGTCCGAAAGTTTTCACGATGCGCGCAGACACCGTCCCTTTCCCCGAGCCGGGGGTCCCATTATAACGGCACGAAATACAGTTCGCAAAGCAGCCATCACTCCTTAGCCTATAAGATTGCCCCCTCTCCTCCACCAAAGCGATTTTTCTTCTTGAATTATTAAATCAAATGTCTCCAGAGAGAGGAGTCCCGATCGGTCCCTAGAATATACGGATGCTCATATAGGCTGAGATTATATCCGTGCGCAGTAGAGTGGATGGCTCTACTCTCTATACTTTCTTGTAGCCTGCTATAGTCCTGAAAAGTGGGCGCGTCTTATTCTGCAGCCCCAGCTGGGGCTCCGCTTTATACCCATATTCCTTCTTCCTAACAGTATCCACGGCTACAGTCACGCAGATGGAAGGAGGAGGGCGAATGAGGACACGTTCCCACTGGCACGTAGCCCCGTTACGAGTGGGGCCGATTCTCTCTACTTTCTTTAGTTTAGAGTTGTCGTGGAAAAAAACTACATCGGATCTACTTGTAGCTGAAGCCTGATTTGTTTTATAACGGATTGTAGTGTAGTATAGATGCTGATGCAGCCCGCGTTTAAAACGTTTCGCTTGTTTTAAATTTCGTTATTCGGAATAAACAACCGTTGTGAGATGAGATAAACCATCTCGTTTTCGAGGGTGTAGTAGAGGAGTATCGGACCAATCCGTGATCGCGGAGAGCGGATTAAGGTTCGTTTCTCAGTGGATTTATCATCTATGAATTAATAAACAAATCGAGGCCCCATGTAAATCGCAAAAATGCGGGGAAAATCTAAAATCAGTATAGCTCTGGTCCAGAGCTCCAGCCTACTAGAAAGTTGAAATACTAGAAATAATTTGTGTTGAATGGCACATTTTTGCACTTTGTTTCATTAATAAGTAGCTAAGCTTGGGGTGTTCCTGCAGGAATTGTCCATGATAGATGTTTCCCAAGTCAAATATTGATTGATATTGTGATTAATTTGTGTGTGTGTGTGTGTGTGTGTGTGTGTGTGTGTGTTGTGTGTGTGTGTGTGTGTGTGTGCGCGCGCGCGCGCGCGCGCGCGTGCGTGTTTTGCTTTCTTTCTTCAATTTCTGACTATTGACCTTTATTTGCAACCTTGTTACTTCCTATGCTGATGATAAAGAACTGATTGAAGTAAGAGATCTGTAATGTTTGTTTTATTGAAGTGTCTGTCTGTCAGTTCCAGTATCTCTATAATGTAGTGGTGATTATCAAGCTGTAAATCACAGATCTGTAAGTTGGGTGGATGACCCGATGACCTCTGCTATTTTAGAGCTTTCTCCAGCTGGAGAGGCTCCCTGGTGGGGTGGTCGTCCTCAGCAAGCCCGGATGTAACATTTTCCCAATGGGGGGATACCATTTTGCAGTTAAATTCTTTAGTTCTATGACTGACAAATGTATATCTTGTACAGGACTTAAATTAGGCAAGTTATAACATTATCATCAGATGTTACAACAGGCACACAGCGTGCATAAAGCTAAAGATCTGACTCAGAGAGTTTTCTGTTTTCAATGATGAAATTCTGTTTGGTTTAGTGGTGCCACAATTGTAGTTAGTAGCAGTAGTAGTGTTTCAAATCATTTTAAATGTAAGCACTTTAATTTGAAATATCTTTGAAATGTAGCATGTTTGGTGGGGCAGTCATGCAGGGCATTTAGTGGGCATTGCCTTCCCATGCCCATGCGTATAGATCCCGCCCTGGTCCTCAGCATGATCAGCATCTTCGCTATCATCTTCTGTGGCCTTATGTGGTAGAACGTGCAATATCCGGCAGACACCACGGTACAGGTGGATTCATGTTGGAATTCATGTCAAATTACTTCAGAGTAATCTTTTTTTTTGCCAATGGTTCTATACTTCAGTATAACCCCCGGTATGCCCATCCTATGACACTATTCTTTGTCCAGGTCTGTGGTCATGTCTCTGAGGTCAGTCCTATGAGCGGAGCGGCCTCACCTTCCAGCTGCACTTCCAAATCGTCCCCAAATATCACCTCTTCCCCCTCTCACCTGTCACCAACCTGGATGTAACCAAGACGACCAGGGACACAATGCATATGGAGATGATGGTGATGGCATAGCCTACTTGGTCTTCATTCTTAGGCGGTTGGCTTTATTAGGTGACATCTCCATGCCTTGAAGGAATCTGTTCACTCAGCTCTCCATTCACCATGCCATGGACAAATGTAGCCTTATTCAGCCTCATACACAAAAATGCATGAAGTAGGCCTAAACTAAAATAAATACAAGGGATCCTCTGCAAACATGTAAAACAGAATGCCTTCCAGCACTCAATTAGACAGAAAAGGGGATGTAATATTGATTGTGGCCAGAAGGTGGCATCAAATTATAAGATTCATCACCCATAACGCATGAGCTGGTGTGAGCGTCATAGGATGAATCAACTTCAATAATAGGCTGTTAAAATGTAATGGAAATATGTTTTGCTAAAGGAGTCTTCCTGTAGAGTGCAATTTCTTTTCTTCTGACAGTCTTCCACACTGCTCCTCCTACAGTTCACCATAGACAAAAAAGCAGTAACGCAAGAAATGCTATGGTATTGTGCATTTCAATAATAAACTTCCTTGGTTAGAAATATCCTGTATTTCTGAATGATCCTCAGTCGAGAATCCCAAAAGTTTATGAAAATGATCTGTATTGTAGGCTAGGGATAAATAATCAATCAATCTTATTTGATGAATCAACCAATTATGGTAGAAAATATGATATGATATGATATGATATGATATGATATGATATGATATGATATGATATTAGGTGGTCCCCAGCTAAATGTTGGGCAGTTGGTAACCAAATGGGCCCGTTTAAATTATATTTAAATATCTGAATTACTTAATTAGCCTACTTCATTTAAACATCTGAATTACTCAATTTTCACAAATGCAGTATGAAAAAGGTTGAAAACAAACCACTGTGATGATGAAAACCACTCTCTCTCTCTCTCTCTCTCTCTCTCTCTCTCTCTCTCTCTCTCTCTCTCTCTCTCTCTCTCTCTCTCTCTCTCTCTCTCTCTCTCTCTCTCTCTCTCTCTCTCTCTCTCTCTCTCTCTCTCTCTCTCTCTCTCTCTCTCTCTCTCCTCTCTCTCTCTCTCTCTCTCTCTCTCTCTCTCTCTCTCTCTCTCTCTCTCTCTCTCTCTCTCTCTCTCTCTCTCTCTCACGCACGCACCAGCGCCATCTAGGCACTGGCACGCACCAAGGAACTAGCCAATCAGGCACGATACCGTCCCTCCGGGCGATGGCATCCAGAGTCCGTCCATCCCATGGTCCATCCTCCTCTTGGCCAAACACACGTGGATCCCCATCAGCCCAGTCAGTCAGTCAGAAACAACAACAACACCATGGCCAGCCACGGGCTCACATACGACGGCTGCAATTTCTTCAGGCAGAGGCTGGTGTTGTCCACCATCAGCGGGAAACGGGTGAAAATAAAGAACATACGGTCTAAGGACGACAACCCGGGGCTCCGCGGTGAGTATTTTGGAACTGACACAACATCCACCTATGAGAAAAAACACCAGCCACATGTTTCTGAGCAGAGCAATCTCGTGTCAGAGTTGCGACATTGAGGGGTCAGGAAACGAGCGTCGTCCGCGCAGCCTGAAAGAGGGACAAACTGAAGTTGGAAATTCAACGAGGGAGGCGCAAATAAGTGTTATATCAACTGTTTAAACTTTAAAGTATTGTACCGCAACTAAAGCCTAGTCTCTAAAGTCTATGTAACGTTTATGATTTATTTCTAAAAACAACAAATATAGGGATTTAACAATATCTTAAAGCTGGGCTGTTGCCTGCGTCCAATGCATTTCTTGTCCCCGTTGTCAATGGAAGACATTCAGAACAGCCGCCATTGCACTGGCCCCTTGAGGGGAGCGGAGTTTGCGTAACTCTTTTCTATACTCTGTTTCTGGGGTGGGTTAGCAATGTGGCTAAAAGCTAGCTGTTACGCACTTAGGAGTTGTTTTTTCTACCGCGATGGTGCTGAAACAATTCCACTCCAGGGACCACCTAAATTGGGACTAAATTAGTCCCCATTCGCACCCATTTTTTGGAAAGATATGCCCAGTGTCAGGAGGAGGGGGACCCTCTATAAGAGGTAATGCAGCAGGCTGTAGCAGTGATTAAAGGGGGAGTCCACCCATTTTCAACATTTTACTTTGTTGTTACTAAAATGTGTATGAGAATATTATTATTATTGTTAATAATAACAACAATAATAATGCACGTCTTGTTGTTACTGTTATTGTTGTTATTAAAAAAAGAAGGAAAAAAACATGGTACATCTTGATGACATAATCATGAAGGTGTTGTGATGTTTTTGAAAATGGGTGGAACCTCCCTTTAAGGACCTCCAGTTTGACATGCATTAGTCTGCACCACAGACGCCCATGTAATGACATGTGAGACCCCCAATTTATATTGTAAAGTGTTATTATTATTATTATTATTATTTTTTTTTTTACAAAGCGGATCAGAGTGCCAAACGGTACACTTATTCCATTTGTACAGTCAGATCATCATCATTTAGCTGGGGATCCTCAAGAATCTTAATGGCTAAATGTAACGTTATGTTAAAAAAAACACACAACAAGTAGACAGACATGTAGCAAGAAGAATGGCTTAAGATATAATGATAAATAACGTTTATTTTCTACAGATTTTGAGGCCAGCTTCATCAGACTATTGGACAAAGTCACAAATGGGACCAGAATAGAGATCAACCAAACGGGTGAGTTGAATGACCACTGTTGGATTTTCGATCACCTCCCTTTGGTCCCTTTTGGTTTCATTTGCATGTGGTCGAGAGATTTACAGACTTAAGTTGACTCAAGAGTCGCCTGGCCCCCACTTTCTGGCTTTTATATCAAAGTCTTAATTTGTTAAGGTTATGCAACACAAATTTCTTGACAGGCATATAATTCAGTTCTTGCCATTATTGTCGCAATTAAATAAGTGTCACTTGCTTCATGGTTGTGATGTTTTGGTTGTGACGTGGGACATTGTTTATAATGCAATGATGATAAATGGTGCATTTACTGTATATACAGTACCTACTGTAGCGCCTTCATCCAAGGCGCTTACATAGTGCATCACATTCACCCATTCACTCACACATTCATACACCGATTGCAGAAGAAACCATACAAGGTACCAACCTGCACATCAGGAGCAATTTGACGTTCAGTCAGTATGAATCTGCAGTTCTTTGCCTGTTTTTCTGTGAAGTCAGTTTGCTCCTAGGTAGAGATACCATATACGGTAGTTGATCGTCATGTACGTGATTCAAGTTGAACACTTCTGGAGGGAAGTTGCAACACTTACCCCAAACATTCCTGGTTTCAGAATAGGTACTACATTCACATCCTTGTATCTTGGCCAACTCCTGGCTGGACTAAAGCAGGATGTTAACTGATATCTGCTTAAAATTCTACTTGCAGCAAGCAATATTTAATGCAAGGAGCGGGTTGCGGAAAAATGAATCCTCTTACTGGCGATTTGTCAATATTGTGAAACAGTTGCATCTTCTAGAGCAGAACTAAGCAGAAAAAGAAGATATGGGGAAATGCGTTGATTATTTACATAGTGGGCCAGATCTCTGGTGAATATGAGTTGCATCATTTATTATATCTCAAGTCCTGTGAACATCATGTTTCTGTTATTGGTACCAAACTTCAAATGACCTCAAGGTAACCATTTAAGCCGACAGTGCGACTGTGATATTTTTTACGTTGGCTATTAAAAAAATGTCAAGCCTGTAATCCTTTATTTATTATTTAATAAAAAAATGAAATGAAAAATGAAACTGAAATAGGTTGAAATTAACTACCCAGTCAAATGGGGATGCCCCGATCAGGGTTATTTGTACCAATCCCAATTGTTTTTCTTGTGAGAAGTTGTCTAATAAGTTTGAAACTGATTTCGATTTTGTGTGTAAAAGACACATTTTGAATACATGTTAAAGCCCATCTAAAAACTGTTCCTGTGTGTGGGGGGAGAAAGGAGAGAATGTTTAGGCCTGTCACAAAGATTCAAAATGATATTATACTTGCCCTCGATCTTGCCCAATATCGTTTTTTGTCCAGATATGATAAATTGCTGATTACAGAAGTGAAGAGTGTATATCGTCCGATAATAGCCGATCACAGACCGATGGCCGATTTGTTGTTGCATCTCTACAATACACTTAATTGCCGATACCAAACCGTATGGTTCCTGTGCCCTCTAGGTACCGTCCTGAGCTATCAGCCCGGGTTACTGTATGGGGGCTCAGTGGAACACGAATGCAACCCCCAGAGATCCATCGGGTACTACTTGGAGGCTCTGCTCATGCTTGCTCCGTTCATGAAGACGCCCTGAAGATCACCCTGAAGGGAGTCACCAACGACCTCACAGACCCTTCGGTGAGCTGTCTCCACTATGATTGAACTATCATACAAATTATTGTTATTAATCGTTGTTTTTTGGCATTGAACATAATACATTTTTTAATTGGGCTAAAAACCTTACTAAAGGTTTACTCCTTACTCTTATATTTTAAAATTGTTTGTTAGTATAGTTTCAGAATCTATTTTTGTCTACGCTGTGTTATCTGTTGTAGTATTTGTTTGCCATGCTTATAACACTATAAGCACTTAAAGATTGGTGAGAATGTAAAGCGCTTTATAAATACAATTCATTATTATTATTAATACAATTCTTTTATTTATTTTAGATATTTCTATTTGTTCCATAATCACAATGTGCACAGGGCCTATTATTGTTGCAATTAACCTCAATAATAATAATTGTATACTTTCCAAAGCATGCGAAAACAGCGCAAAATTACATGCTGAGAGCTTGTACATCTGCTGTTGCCGCTATTTTTGTAAAATGTATGAACATTTTTCCACATGGACAATCTCATGCAAAATCATTGTGATTGTTTCAAACCTGCCAAACCGACGCAGAGGGCACTGCAGGGAAGAGTTGACAAAATGAACTGCGAGAATTACGGTGATTATTTCAGGCTTTATCGTATCAATAATCAATCAGCATCATCTGGAATCCAGGGCGTTTCTGAACATGGTAGTTTTACTAGGTTACGTATGACCTAAACAAGTATCTATGCATTTACAGTATGTGTCCTACAGTGTCATCTGTCTTTAATATGTATTGTAGACCGACTCTATTGTTACTATAAATTAGTCTTAGTTTACTACAAGGAAAAAGTGAGAGAAGTGGGAGAACCACAATGCCAAATCCATTGTTTTGATTGAATAGATCAAAACAATGGATTTGGCATCTCTCAACCTTCAACAAATTGTTTCTCTTGAAGGTCGATCTACTGAAGCTTACAGCTATCCCGCTGATGAAGAAGTTTGGTATTGATGGCGAGAACATGGATATCAAGGTGAGCACTATAAGATTAACATACTTGTACTGTAGTTCTGAGCAGGGCTTTGAACCGGTTTAACCCTTTCAGGCGGGAATCCATATTTGGATTCTGTACAGTATGTACAGTATTCCATAATTAACTTTATTTGTTGCTGAAATATAAATATTTCAGGTATTTCAAAAACCTTAGGTCAGGCCTGAATGGGTTTAAAGAACGAAAACCGAAACGAACGGAATTCTAGGGGATTTTTCAAGGAACGGAAACGAAAACGGAACCGAAATGGTCTTCAACTGTTCCGGAACGAAACGCTATTCTGAAATCCACAAAACTGGTTAATAACGTTTTTTTGTTTTGTTTTGTTTTTCGTTCTCAATCAATGATAAATAAAGGTGCTCTTTGTAACACAGCTATCTGATCGCCGTGGATAGTTGCGTTAAAGTTGAGTTTATTTTTTATAAACACGCAGATCGTGACTGTTATATTTATAAACAAGTATATGCACTATAAACAAGTATATGCACTATATACTATAAAATTATATACAATGGGGGAAATAAGTATTTGACACGCTGATGATTTTGTAAGTTTTCATGGTTAGAATGAAATGAGCACTCTGTCATTTTTATGGTACTTTTATTTGAACAAATAGAGGCAGAATATCAACAAAAATGTCCACAAGAAACCATTTTTTAAAGGTTATGAATTAATTTGCGTTAGATCTGGTGAAATAAGTATTGGACACCCAAGCACAGTCTGACTTCGTACTTGGTGGAGAAACCTTTGTGGGCAAGCACAGTAGTCAGAAGTTTCTTGTAGTTGGTCACCAAGTTTGCGCACATCTCAGGAGGGGTTTTGGTCCACTCCTTTTTAGAGATCCTCTCCAAATCCTCAAGTTTTCGAGGGTGTTGCATTCCAACTCGAAGCTTCAGCACCCTCCATAGATTTTCCATAGGATTAAGGTCTGGAGACTGGTTAGACCACTCCATAACCTTAATATGCTTCTTCTTGAGTCACTCCTTTGTTGCCTTGACTGTATGTTTTGGTTTGTTGTCATGCTGGAAGACCGAGCCACGACCCATCTTCAGTGGTCTGGCTGAGGAAAGGAGGTTCTTGTCCAAGATGTTGCCCCCATCCATCGACCTCACAATGCGGTAAAGTTGCCCTGTACCCTTAGCAGAGAAACAGCTTCAAAGCACAATGTTTCCAACTCCATGCCTGACAGTGGGGATGATGGTGTTAATGATTTGAAGGCAACACACTACATATTGAAATCCTGCACTGCCCGCAATGTCCCCTTGCTCAAGAACCCACATAGAGGCCTGTCTAAAGTTTGCCAATGAACACCTAAATGATTCAAAGCAGGCTGGGGGTCATGTGATGTGGTCAAATAAGACCAAAATTGAACTCTTTCGCATCAATTTGACTCATTGTGTTTGGAGGAAGAGAAATGCTGAATACAAACCCAACACCACCATCCCCACCGTCAAGCATGGAGGTGGAAACATTATTCTTTGGGGCTGTTTCTCTGCTAAGGGTACAGGGCAACTTCACCGCATTGTGTGGCCAATGGATGTGGCCATGTACCGCAGGATCTTGGACAAGAACCTCCTTCCCTCAGCCAGAGGACTGAAGATGGTCGTGGCTGGGTCTTCCAGCATGACAACAAACCAAAACATACGGTCAAGGCAACAAAAGGAGTGACTCAAGAAGAAGCATATTAAGGTTATGGAGTGGTCTAACCAGTCTCCAGACCTTAATCCTATGGAAAATCTATGGAGGGTGCTGAAGCTTCGAGTTGGAAAGCAACACCCTCGAAAACTTGAGGATTTGAGAGGATCTCTAAAGAGGAGTGGACCAAAACCCCTCCTGAGATGTGTGCAAACGAAGTCAGACTGTGCTTGGGTATCCAATACTTATTTCACCAGATCTAACGCAAATTAATTCATAACCTTTAAAAAATGTTTTCTTGTGGACATTTTTGTTGATATTCTGCCTCTATCTGTTCAAATAAAAGTACCATAAAAATGACAGAGTGCTCATTTCATTCTAACCATGAAAACTTACAAAATCATCAGCGTGTCAAATACTTATTTCCCCCATTGTACATTATAATCCATCTTGCGTCTCGGGGAAGAGCTCTCTGTGGTGAGTCCAACTCCATATAGCCATGCATGTACGCTGTGTGCCGTGATGCAGACAGACAGACAGCGTATGCAATGGCCTTACTGACATTCATCCATACTAAAATTAAGGAGTTGTCTGTCTGTCTGTCTGTCCGTCCGTCTGAATGAATGTCTGAAACAGGCATAAGTCGTCACTGACTACAGCAATCATTCTGAGTTTTCACATGCTCATTGAACATAACATTAGGAAGAGACTAACGAAGCCCTTTTCTGGAAAAAAAACAATTGTTAATTAATAATTAATTTAATAGTGCATAATCGGCAACGTCCGAACGCCCCTAAAGTCACGCATCACATCACGGGCACCGTTTTCGGTGTAACCCCACTGTCATGCGGAGTCGTTGCTGGAGGAGCGGTGTTGTCGGAGGAGGAGAACGCTGGCACAATGTGGATTTACAATACGCCGGGAAGGAAGCGTGTTCAAACTGGACAGTTGTTTGTTTGCCATGTCGCTTTTCAGTTTTCACTCGCATGTTCAAGTGGCGGGCAGCAGCATCCCCACCATGATGATAAGTTACGGAGGGTAACACAACTCTTGCGTCATGGAAACGACAGCAGGCGCATTTCTTTCCCTGGCCACCTCGCAAACGAAAACGGCCCATCTACAATCGCACGCGACCGCTTTTCTGTTTATTATATGATGTTGAGTTGTACAACAGCAGGGACATGCACATTTTGCGATGCGTGTGTGCGTGAGGAGGGTCGGCGATTCGTTGTAGTCATTGTGCTCGAGAAATGCGAGGCTGCATGGAGGATCGGCAATTCGTTGTATGTCTCAGTCGTGTCTATGCGAGAGTCAGCGCTGTTATAATCATGGTGGATTATATCGTTATATTCTATTTTGGTGTCGAACGTCGCAACACTTAGGGGAAGATCGAGCGTGCCGCGGTGGGTGGAAAAGGGTTTGAGAGAGAGAGAGATGGGCCGGGCTGTGTGCCATGATGGCGAACTGCCTGTACATGTCTATGGAGTTGTCGCAACTCTGTCTACTGTCTGTAACACTCTGGCCGTTTAAGGGCATGCAGAGTCAACGTTCCGACATCAATGGCATGTAGAGTCACAGTTGCGACATTGGGGGGTCAGAAACTGAGCGCTCGAGCGCTGTTCGTGCAGCCTGAATAGGCTACGTCCTACTGCTCCTCAAACACCGTGTCGAGTAGGCTAAAGCAGCCGACACGCCGCGAGTCGAGGTTATGTTTTATTTTCTTCATTGACTATGTCCCGGGGACCACCAGTGGTCCTTCAGAGGGCTCCACGTGGTCCCCAACTACATGATGGAAAGTTGGTTAACCACACGTAAACGTTTGCCAGCGGATATAAGCCTCCATTTGGTTACCAACTTTACCAAATGTCCCATCATTTAGCTGGGGACCACCTGGAGCCCTTTCAAGGAAAAGGGATAATCCCCGAAGCACTGCATATAACGATAGGCCATTAGAAATGTCTATTGTTCTCCACTGGGCGTCAATTACAGTAAAACTGGACAACGCCAGAGTGTGAAGTCAAGTCTTTTGAAAGTGTTGTATTAATGCACTTCATTCTATCATTGTTGTTTATATATTAAAGCTGGGGTGGTGGACCCGCCACTCTCAAGAGTTAAAATATCCATCATGCGAATTAGTCCAAATCTACACAACTGGAAGATTAATGGCCATGGACAGAAGCAAAAGAAATCTTTAGTTTTGGGGTCTGTGGGTCTACAAATATCCTCAATTGGTGGTCCACGGTGTTTTATCTTTGATATCTTTGATATAAAAATAGGTTACTGTACAACACATTAAAAGGTACCCAGAAAGCATCAGGACCCCTTAGGGATTGTTCCATTTGGTGGTCCCTGGAAACACAAGCACACAGCGTGCGGCACTTTGATATGGATGGGCTACTGTGTGTGTGTGTGTGTGTGTGTGTGTGTGTGTGTGTGTGTGTGTGTGTGTGTGTGTGTGTGTGTGTGTGTGTGTGTGTGTGTGTGTGTGTGTGTGTGTGTGTGTGTGTGTGTGTGTGTGTGTGTCCACTTTCTAAACCAGTGGTTTCATGATGTTCACACAAACACCTACTTAAATGCAACAAAAACATTTATCACCAGTTAACTGCACCTTGCTTTGCTATCACTGCTTCCCCTTTTCCCATGATCAAGTACAACTACAGCAGTACTCCATCAAAATACTTACATTATTGTTATTGATATTAAATCACATTAACCACACTCTAGATCATTTGGTGTTCATATATTCACAACGGGTAAGGTCCTAGTAAATAAAACTGTAGCCTTAAATAGGCCTACATACAAAGATAGTTATTTGACCAAAGTTGTGAAAGCTCAGTAGCTGCTGCAGTGAACACACTCTGCTCCCCTGGCTAGTAGGGTAATAACATGGATGAAATTGGAATAGGCTAATCCAGGCAGGGTGCCCCGACAGCCATGTGCGCTTTTATTGTAAACTCAAAGTGCTGTGGACAAGCCTGATGTTTGCAAACAACTGTACACATGTATCCGGCAAACATTACCGGAACGATAAGAACGAACGCTATTTTTTAGTTCCGAACCGGTTCGAACCGGTTCAGTTTGGTGCTGGAACGATTGCCGGAACGAAAACGTTAAATATAGATCGACCCGAACCGGTTTTGAACCGTTCCTGAAAAATAATTTCGTTTCCAAGCCCTGGTTCTGAGTATCCTAACTGCAATTCCCAGACCGTCATTCTGCCTACTCAGCTATTATTGAAGTTGATCTTCTATATGCCTGGCTGTATGCCTGCTGGTCGTGTTTTTTTTTTTGTGGTGCAACACACATGTTTAAGTGGCATGTCTGAGAAATGTAAGCACCACTTAATCTCTTACTGGGTGCATGGCTCAAAAGAGTTCATAAGCAAAAGGAGCACTCCTGAAATCATCTTCAGGTATAGCCGGGTTTTTGCAAGCTCATTCTTAAGCTGCCTGTGCCGATCAAACTAAGAATTAATATTACTAGAGCTGTCAGTCGATTAAAATATTTAATGATGATTAATTGCATCATTGCCCATAGATAATCTTTGATTAATCGCAATTAAATTGCATGTTTTTTATCTGTTCTAAATATACCTTAAATGAGGGGTTTTCAAGATTTTTCATATCAAGGTGACATATTGATGACATTTATTTAGACTTCCAGACCCAAATTAAAGAATTTGTCCACAATTCCAAGCTGTATCCAAGCTGTATTATCTACATGATCTAATTGTATAGATTATTTTAGATTAACTTGGGTAATGCAGATGTTTTTAACAATTATTCAACTACATTTGGCAAAACTGAACCAAATGGACCCACCTGCCTTTTTTGTTCCAGAGTTAATCACGATGAGTCGAGATTAACTCACGGTTGAGTTAATTCGCGATTAACTAGTTCATGCTGACAGCCTTAGAAATGAGCCATCTTTATTACCTATGAACTCTCTCTCTCTCTTCCCCACCCCAGGTTGTAAAGAGGGGGATGGCCCCTAATGGAGGAGGAGAAGTGGTCTTTACCTGCCCTGTTCGTCGTACCATCAGGCCAGTCCAGCTGACAGACCCTGGGAAAATCAAGAGGATCAGAGGGATGGCGTATCCTTATCAACAGGACTAAATGCAAAACATTTTCCTGAACTTGAACTGTTGATGTGCTTGACAACAGCATCTAAAATGTGTTACTAGTTACTACCCACAGTAGTAACATATTTTTAGCTGCCAAAGACGGCTAACCAATAACCTGGTTTAGTTACTGTCACATAACTGATAGTTTGTTTAACTTCCCTGCCAGCCCTCAAAATGCCTGCTAGAGATTTCAACCAAACCAGCTCCGGTCTCGAAGCGAGGCTGAACTATGTAGAAGTGCACAAAAGAAGTAGTATGTATGGTCAGTGATCAAGACGGCTGAAATGATCCTGCGATATTTTTCGTGCTCTAAAAGCTCGTCCAATGTTGTCCTAGGCAGGAATAGGCTTAACACTTGTCCCAGATGAAAACCCCTTGACTTAAAAAAAAAACAGGTTTTCGGTACGAGTCTCACCCCAGATGGCCAATCGCATAGTGGAATCCGCCCGGAGTATCCTCAACAAGTTCATTCCAGACATTTACATCTACACGGACCATATGAAGGGGGTCAGCTCTGGCAAGTAGGTCCCACAACAACCAAAAAATATGTCGTATTTATACGTTTTTCACATGTGTCCCCGTTCAAACGGTAATAGAGGCAGCCTTTTAGCTGTTTTCAAACACAGTGTTTATACACATTAAAGTTGCCTCTATTGCCTTTAAGCCAAACTGTATTGACAACTGATCTACAAATGATCGTCATTTTCTTACTTGTTTTGGTCCCAGATCTCCGGGCTTTGGCTTGACCCTGGTGGCAGAGACGGTGAACGGGTGCTTCCTCAGTGCTGAGCTGTGCTCCACGCCCAAGGGGCAGGGAGACCCCGTGCTGCCGGAGGATTTGGGCAGGAGCTGTGCCAAACTGCTTTTGGAGGAGATCTATAAGGTGGGTGCTGCAAATGGACCAAAAGACAAAGCCTTTATTCAACTTAACCCTTTCTGTACTATCCACGTTTTGGTTGAGATTTTTTGAAGCATTATGTTATACTTTAGCTATTGAAAAATCTCAGATCTACAAGCACATAGCGCGCCACCGAGTGGCGCGCTATGAGCTTGTAGCTCTGAGATTTTTGAAAAATCGTGAAAAATGTTTCGAAAATCTTTGAACATATTATTTTAGAAACAAACATGTTTACCTCAAATCTTTGCTCCTTTGGGATCCCTAGAACAACATGTTTTCAGTTGGGGGTCCGCAACCACATATAGATCATTCTGGTGGTCATTGGCATGAAATATGATGAGCATCACTGACACAGGAACATAGATTGTAGTGTCAGATATTAGAATCTAGTGTCAGAAATTAGAATCCACCTTCAGAAACTAAAATCTATTTTCAGAAACTACAAGGTAGTCCTGTCAGATCAGAATATATTTACAGATTTGCGCATCATTTTCCTAATTTTTTAAAAATAACAACTACAAGCGTGCCACTCGGGGTGCGTAATATCGAGTGTGTCTGTAACATCGTCTTGCGTCCCTTAACTCTACCAGCCAAGGACGGGTTTGACAAGTTAGCCCCGTCCCAAAACAAAATGGCCGCCTTTTTTTCTTTTTTTTTTTTTTAAGTTAAAAAAATGCCTGTGAAAGACTTAACTCTCTCAGTGCCAGCCCTTTTTCATATTTTGGAGGTAGCCAGTGCCAGCATTTTTCATCAAAAAGTCATATTTCATATTTCGGTCCATGTTTCCGCACGGACAAGTTAGTTGGCGGACACACACTTTTGGTTCCGGGTTGGTCCGTCCCTTATTATGGTCAGTGGTCGCTGCGGTCGCTGCTAGCTGCTGTTAGCATGGGGATCGTATTAAACCGGCGCCGGTAAGTAACGACCAAACGCGTAGCTCAACGGCAGCGGCATCAATTGTCACTGTAAATCATAATGATAACGGGTGACGTAGATCCATTTCAACGGCACGAAAACTGTTAACATCCTCCTCCTCTCTCTAGGAATCCATTCAAAATTTAGATCCATATTGTGATTTTTGACTGTATTGTGGGGAAATACCACCGTTTGGAAGTGCTGCTGATCTAATCTTGCTTAATTCCTGACTCCCTTCTAAAGGGCGCCATAATCCGGCGCTGTATTACCACAGGTCGACCAACAGGGCAGCTCCAAGACTGTTAATACAGCGGGACCTTTAGTTTGAAAGCCGCCTGACTCGGAAACCTAGAGTCAGGAAGTGAATGATTGCTATGTAACACACACACACACGCACAGTAAGAGGCATGTGGACTTGTCAAAGCGTATGCCTGGATGGGGTCAGAACTCAAAAAACACATTAACTGTGGTGGACTTGATCACAGCATGTAAACAACAACTGCGTTGCCCTTGTTTACCCACATTCTCTGGTAATGACCACCATACTCCCATCCGGAATGCTACACAGAGAAAAAAAAAACGTCTTGACAGGGAACCACAGATTTTTTGTTTTAAACAAAAGCAAAGAATTGCATTGCCCAAAATTCAAATAATCATTCTTGAATGGTTGATGAAAGCAAGCGTGGAATGCAAGCATTTGTCCAGCCTCTTGAAATATACAGATTTCGGGAATGTTCACAGCGTAATTTCATCCGGCGGCATTCCGACGTTTGCGGCTTGCGAGGGAACTATGCGAAATTCATGAGTTCCATGTACTGTCAACAAATGCACTGTTATGTCTGCTGACAGCGTTGCTGTTTACCACAGCGAATGCCCCCCCCCACACACACGCTTTCGGGTTAGACAAACGGGGGCAGAGGAGAGCACATGAACATGAGTTTGAGAGATTGAGACCGCCCTCTCCAACCCCCCCACCCTCTTTCACTCCAACACACTCACCTTCTTCCATCTCACATGAGCCACCAGGGGCGGATCTGGAGGCGGGCAATCCCTGCCTAAATGCCCATACTGCCCCACCAAACATGATGGCATCATGCAAAACTACCCAAGACATTTCTTATTAAAGTGCTTATATTTAAAATGATTTGAAACACTACTAACTACAGTTATGGCACCACTAAAACAACAGCATTTCGTCATCGTCCCCACCCCCCCAATTGGCAAATGTTACATCCGCCCCTGTTAGCCACCAGTCACAATGGACATCAGGTGGTTTCACGTCCCATCCGTTAATGTGACACAGCTGTGAACCAAAACTGTGTAGTTTTATTTAGTGCCCTCTCCATTTTTGGCCACCCGGAACGAGTTTAGGAAATTTGCTTTTTTCGTGCTGTTTATTTGGATACTTTTAAGTATGCTGATGAGCTGTGTATATTGGTGTACACTCGTGATTAAAGGCACGTGGTTGAAAATTTGTATATATTATAACTCTTGGTTTTATCTCACATTTTGAAGTAGCGTAATCACTTAAACTATATACTTTTTTTGTTAACCCATTATCCCCCGGGGTACTGTGCAATGTCCCCTTTCTCCTTTCTCCTCTCTACACTGAACTCTTTTATCTCATTCATTTTCAACCTGTGGTACTGGTACCACTACTGGTACCAAAGACCTCCTCTGGTGGTAGCAGTACAGAGTCTTTTAGAGGGAGAGTTCTGATATATCCCATTCACTCCAATGTCCCACTCCTGGAGGAGCCCAACTCTGACTCTTTCAAACTGGAAGTTGATCAATGAATGGGGCCTGCAAGGCACAACAAATATCATCATAATGGCTGTGACCTCGTAAAGAAATTATTCATGCGGACAAATTAAAGAAAGCTCGCCCTTTATTTTGGGAGACTTTGTCACATGATTTGCAAACGATATATAATTACATTGACGCATTGAAAGAGTAGAATATTATTGTCTCCAAAAGCACCCAATTCAGAAACCGACACTCTGAGACTGTAGCTGGGAGGTAGGAGTAGGCAGAAATACACTGGACTCCCCAGCTTTATTGACTTTAAAACCCTGTATTGTGGGTCGTTCTTTAATAATAGTACATAAACATTACAGAGACTTTAGTCATGACTGAACAATACTTTTAAACAGTTGCCATTTTGCATATGTACCTAAATAGCTCTCATTTGTTTGGTTTTAAATGAAAAAGGAAACAATTGTGTGCCCGCCCGACTCTATAATTCGCGTCGAAGTGCTAGATGGATGATGGACCGCTCCGGTTGTTCGCGGAGGAGCTGAAGTGGTAGGCTATGGAAAACACTTAGGTCAGGTCTCGATGAAGCTGTCATTGTGCCGAGGCGCGTCGCTGGCGTGTCTCCCACCCCCCACTCCCTCCAAGCCTTAATGCGATAATGATGAGACTCACAGTGAATGTGCATGTCATTACGTGCCTCAACACACGGCCGACACACAACGCAAGGGGGGAAGAAAAAGAGGCCCATTTTTATCAAAACGTATTCAATTACGTCCAGTGGATCTGTGGCTTCTGTTTTTGTGCAAACTGCCCCTCTTCTTCACCCCCGTCTCCCTCATAAGAGCCATGTGAGTCCAGTTAGCCGGGCAGAGTAGTGCTGATTAACTCACTGAAAGACAAATTGTGTTGGGTGTCCTCTAAGACCGTGGCAACTAGGGTGGGGTGCTAAACCTTTTTTCCACCCAGTAGCTCGGAACACGGTCGATTTCACATCGTTCAACCCTTCAGAATGTTTTGTATTCTTTTTTTTTTTTAGGCGGGGGGGTTGAGAAACCAGTGACACTAGGGGTAATGGGATGGGCGGTTGGTTGCATTGGAGAACTCGAAAAGAGAGGAGAAATGGCCATAGAGAAATGGACACATCGACTCTTTGGGACTGTTCGTCCGAAAAACATGGAAAAGTGGCCGGAGTCCTCTCTTTGAAGGATATAGGCACCGTGTAACGCGTGCATGTGTTTGTTTTATGGTTAATCAGTACAGTCCTCTGCTGGTTATAGTAAACGTGAACTTACACGATGGACATTTTGTTTCTGGAAGGGACACGAACAGTTAACCCGGAGCTGATGTAAGTGTGTGGAAATATGATTTTTTTTTCTCTACCTGATGAGTATTGATAATTGTATTGTGTGTATACTGTATGTATACATCTGTCCTGTCACCGCTATTTATCTAGAATTTGTGCTGTTGGCTGTACCTTGCATTGATTTCCATTGCTTAGGCAGATTTCCTCTTGGAGCACTTATAGTAATGTCTGTATGAGGATGTCCCTCTTCCATGCTCACTAATTGGCAAGGTCTGGTTTGGATTAGCCTGTACTCTGCCCTGAAAACCTGCCGCCATTCAGTCAAATGTGCCACATTGAATGGGAAACGCAAATTTCGTAGATTTGGATCTACGGAATTTGCGAGATTGTAGTTCTGAAAAGGCCTCTGCTTCCATTACCTATTGTGTTCTATTTGAGTGTTTGACTGTTTGAAATGTATACTGCAGGGTAGGCCCTAAAATAGGCCTTGGCGTATATACTGTTGATGGCAACTAAAGAACTGTCTTTCTACACTGTCTTTTACTCTTAGAACACAAAGGTCTGGAACCGAAAAGATATCGAAGTGTCGAAAGGAAAACAGCTGAGGTTTTATATTTTTTATATTGTTTGCAGTGGTACAGCGCAGTGGTCATAACTTAACTTAAATAACAGAAAACGGTAGCGCCACTCAAGGGTTTAACAAACGTTAAAGAAAGTCTAATCTCAAGCGTGCCTCATGACCAACTATTTTGGGGAAGAAGACGGATGCGTTTACGCAGCTTCTTCCCCGCAAGTAGCAGGAGTTGATACAAGACTGTCTTGCGAAACTAATGTTAGTCACCACCCAGTCGTCATCCACGGCTTCACCAAGGTCAACAACAGGCCACAGAAGGTCCCCTTCACTGGTGGACATCCTGACCTGAAGTATTCAACCTGGCAACAGTGAATTGCATGCAGCATTACATGGAACCTACGGTTATTTTAGGCCAATCCTTCTGCTGTGACCATAAGGCAGTGGTTTTCAACCTTTTTCGTGTCGATGAGATTTAGCCTCACAGACACAAAACTAAAAGAATATATTTATCGTATATGATTATTCTGTCCAGAATTTCGTGCTAGATCGATCTGAAAAGATGCCAAACGTTAATAAAAAAAAAACATCCTTTACATTCTGTCTACATTTTTAACAATAATTTTAGCTGTTAAAACAAACCCAAATGGACCCGTTTTACACACTCAAGAGTTAGAGATGGGGTCCGTTTGGTTACCAGCTCTCTATCACCACCTGGGACCTCCCCTCAATGACCTACTGTTTGAAGACCCCTGATATAAGGCACTAACAGATGTGTTTTCATACAAACTACAAGCTTACAATAACCCCAGCTTTTGTAATGGTGAGTAATATCCAAGCTTATTGTGTAAACTATTGTAGAATTACGAATAATTCATTAATAGTAGTAGGCCTACTGCCAGTACTAAATATGTTCTTTTCACCATAATCTTAACTTTATTCGGTTGCATATTGTGGTGCTTTGTTTTTGCCGTGCGTTTGTTTATATTGTGTAGCCGCCCCTGTGTTCAAAATGAACATGTAGTTGAGAGTCCCAGGCTCGTCGGTGTGGGGGTTTTCTTAAAACAATGTTGCCATGGTGTTGCTCATATGATTAGTGTAATTGAATCATATTCCAGCTGACTGTCTTGTCACAACGTCCTGTTGCTGCTTGCTAAGTCTCCGTATGCCACAGGCGCGTGCATCGCATACATATAGATACGCATATATGCATACAAAGGCGCACTTGGAAAATGGATGAATACGCACCACAGGATAGGATTAGCCACATTAACACATGAGTCTAATTTAGGGGAATGGTTTGAAAAGTCCTCACTATAGGTCCGTTGTTCGTTCTTTCTTTCTTTCAGAGCCGCGTTCAGCCAGCCCTGCTAGGGTGGGCTGGAAGAATGGCAGGGTGGGCAACTCCAAAGTTTTTCCATATGAAGCAGTGGGTTCCAACCTTTTTGACACCAGGGCCCACTATGTATTCGGCATTTGAGCCACAGACCACCATTTGAGGACATTTTAGCCCCACAGACCCCCAAAACTAAAGATTTCTTTTGCTTTTGTCCACAATACCAGGCTGGATTTGGGGGAAAAAAACAGGCAAACAAATAGATCAAAATGATCATTAATCTTCTACATTCTCTAGTTGCGCAGACTTGGGCTAATTCAGATCATGAATATTTCAAATCTTGAGAGTGTAAAGATGAAACGGTTTCATGGTTCATGGTTTCATGTTTATGCTCTCAAAGAGTTACATCTGGTTAACCAACTTTCCACCATTTTAGCCTGGGGGACCACCTGGAACCCTCTCAAGGACCACTGGTGGTCCCTGGAGCAGTGGTTGAAAACCACTGGGGCTCTGCCCACCCCTGCCTCCCTCTAGATCCGGCCCTGCTTTCTTTCTTTCCTTCTTTTTCTCCCCCCTTGTAGCGTGTGTCCAGCCACCCTTATTCTCAATGGGTGTCATAGTGGGTGCTCAGAGTGCATAGCCGACGAGTTAACACATGGCAGCATGTGATGCCTGAGAGAGAGTGCCAGAGACTAGACCCTTCTGTCCTCCAAATATGTCGGATATGTGGAAAGGACAAGGCAACACATGTTGAAATGGGTGGATCTTTCTTTTTTAGTTGACAATTTATCGTGGCGTTTTCCCACTTAACCATATTTTTTTCCAGTATTAAGTATAACTAAACTAAAGAGCAGTGAGCCATGTATCTTCCCTTACAATCTGATGATAGTTGCACAGTAGCAACTGCAAAGCAAAACACACAACGATGATTATAGTATCATGAACAAAACGTATGGCTTAAATGATTATTTTTAGACTACCTACTGTAAATATATTTGAGTTTAGAAGAGTACTGTTCTTTTAGACTGATGCATGTAGATATTCTGTAATCAAATGTATGTATGTTAGAATAAGCCGAAAGACACCATGATCGTTTTATTGAATTTAAAATGTGTCTTATTTGAATAGCAGCCTAATGAGCAGATAATGAATTTTATTTTTGAGCAAATTATCTTTTATTAGTTAGAACATATTTCGAATAACCTAAACTAGTTATTTTCAGGTGTTCAATGCTCGATAATTGTCATATTCCGATTAAGTGGCGAATCTTTAAAATCAACAGTAAATGAATCGATTATGTAAATAATCGTTAGCTGCAGCCCTAGTTGGTGCACTTAAGATTGTCCCTGGTCCACTCCACTCTGATTCTGAACTATTTAAGTTGTCAACATCTGCATCGGGGGCTGAAAGGTTTGATCAATGATTTGATCATGATCTCAGCAACCCTGCTGTGATCATGACTTTTTGGAGGTCAATTGGATACTATTCTAACGGTCATGCAAAAATAAGTGTGATTAGCTCAAGTGAATTGTAATCTTGTGACTATGTAATACCTGTGACCTCTCAGAAAAAAAGTATATTGCGTTGCGATCAATAACTCTGACGACAACAAGTATGTCCTCACGGGGTGATGGGGTTCTTTCTAAAAAACTCTCTGCCCCTCTGTGACGTATTTTAGTGTTGATGTTTTTTGAAGCCAATGCATGTAATCGGTAATCACTCCTCCCCCTCCCCAAAAAATATCTATCTCTCTTTTTGTTTTTCCAGGGCGGCTGCGTCGATTCCACCAATCAGAGCCTGGCGTTGCTGTTCATGACCCTGGGTCAGCAGGACGTCTCTAAGACTTTAGTTGGAACTCTCTCCCCGTACACGTAAGGCACACACACACACACACACACACACACGATCCAACGCCCTTTCTCTGTCCACATTTAAGACACTAGTAGTGGTCAGGATTCAATGTAAATGGCTGATCTGGGTCGATTTTATTTTTTCGACATATTTGGCAAAATAGGGGTGCCATACTTAATGTGGTTGGTGTACAATTTCGTAGCAAGTGGGATTATCACATGGGGCTGTGTGCAATTCAGTCCGACCAGAATTGGGGATTAAACATATCCTCAACTGCCGTAGAAATGAATGACCAAAGAAGGATCAAAAGAGGCAGTACCCACAGTAGTTTCATCCACGTGCTCTCGCACATGCATGCTCGCACAGGTCTCCCTCGGCCCTGTAAATAGCGGTTGCTCTTGGACAGGTCATCTCTCCCGGCAGGGGACAACAACAATCCAAAGTTCTCTCTACGCACTAGGGCAGGAAGCACTCGTCAAATAAACAACTTCAGGGAAAAACAAACCAAAGTCATTGTTTAGGTTTCCCCCGTCAACCTTTGCACACTCACTTTATTCGTTTTTTGTGTGTGTGTGTGTGTGTGTGTGTGTGTGTGTGTGTGTGTGTGTGTGTGTGTGTGTGTGTGTGTGTGTGTGTTTTAACATAGAAGACCTACAAGCACACAACGCGTAGTAGTGGGGTCACATACTGAATCTGTAGGTCTGCTCATTTGGCAATTTTGAGACGTGGCTTAAGTGACCTAATACTGTTTAGCCAAAACACTATTACAACGGGCTGGTGATATCTAGTCAGCAGATCTCAATGTAATAGCAATTTGTTGTCCTGCCCTACTGCAAAGACGAGCCTGCGACGCTAAAGTAAGTGAGGTTTAAGGGTGGTGAACTTGCACACGTGGCTCCCAACTACCCAACAGCATTATCTCGGGATTCCGCATGGAAAGCCGCTAACAAACTCTCCCACCGGCACTGAGATTCCGGGAGAACGATAAGGGTAAACTGTCACTGTGGATGTGTGCATTCCTGCCGCGGGCGTGTCGTCAAAATAACTCTTACCATCAGCACTCGGATTCCAAAGCATTGAGTTTAAACTGTCACTGTGGATGTGGTAGATGTGGGTGTGTTTGTCTTAGCAGTATTCTGCTGACACTGTGCAAACTTGACAAACGGTGGTACACATCTAACCAGCAAACAACTTACCTCTTCCTCTTTATTTGGGGAACCACAATGGAGACTCGATGGGTCACAAAACATGAATGAATGATGAATACAATGCAGACAGAAAATATGTAGAGAGTGATGGCAAAGAGAAAGGGTCCAATTAGCCACACACCTACACTTTTCACCAAGAATTGACGTAGACCTCATGTTGATCATGGAAATCGGTGGGTATTATTTAGGCGAATATATATATTGCAAAGCATCGTGGAGTTGAGCTAAAAACTAGATAAAGTTGTCACTACTGAAACAGTCTTTATGACATTATGCTCAAGCTATGATCGATAATGAGATGCAATTTGATGACTGACTGTGCCATTACTAAATTTGTGTCCCTAGAGCTAGTGCTGGTCCAATACGAATGTCGTTTGCCTTTATTAGCGTAGAAATGTCACTCATTTTTAAAATTTGAACCAAAGAAATAATAATACAATTCGATGTATGCTGCACCCAGGAAAGGACACAGCCCATAAACTTACTGAGCCATCATGCTCCCAGGCCCATGTTTATACTAATATGACAGTCAAATGTGCTTCAAACGAGCTCTTCAGTCGAGTGTCGATGTTTACCTGATTAAAGGGGAAATAACATTTTTTAGTGTTTTGGGTTCTCCCATGTGTGTTTTCTATCCCCACAATTTATCCAGTTAGAACAATCAGTCTTTCATATCATATAGGAGGTTTAATGGAAATTGTTCTCAGGAACAGGCTGTTTGATTTTGGCCTCATAATGATGTCGTCAGTGCACCCTGCTTTGTATAATTCCTTCTCTCCTTAAGTCTTCAGTTACAAATGTGCATTTCCACTTTGTTTATAATGCCCACCATTGTTGGTTTTCCAAGTTGACATGGAATTTAAACAAGCCTGGTTTTATCTAGCACCACTAATATAATGACTCTAATATAAAATACCCTCCATTTGAGCGCCCCCACCACCTCAGGACATTGTGGTACTGCAGCTAAAATGTCCATAAAGAAATGACAAGGACTGGTTATATCATTGCTGATTGAGGCTCAAACCATTAGAAATAAGCTTGAGGAACATACAGTATATAATATGATATTAAGTATTAAAAACAACCTTAGGAATCCATGTTATTTGTGCTTTAAAGAGGAGGTGGCCATTGGACGGACTTATGAACTGTCCATTTTCAGTTATCATGGTACCGGTGCTGTGTTCCTCTCAAGTACAGTACTATGATAACTGAAGATTGGCAGTGCCATCACAAACCCCCCTCCACCCCACGCTGCCCCCTCCTCTTGCTCAGCCACAACTTCACATCACCACATTTTGTGGACACAAACCGCACATGGTCAGCAAACGACCGGCATTCTGTTAAATCGGTCGTGGAGATCAACTTGAGGTAGCGGATCTGCCATCTTTTAAAGGTAATAGAGGCAACTTTAGTGTGTGCAAAGACTGTGTTTGTAAACAGTCTTGTCTAAAAACAGAATCTTACACCACCTCCACTCTAGTGGCTCATTATCAGACTGCTGTGATTGGCTAAAACGCTGCCCCCCCCCCCCCTCACAAATTAGCACCACCTTTCCTGAGCCAGACAAATGTTTTGTTTTCATGATTTGTTGACAACAACCCAAGTTCTGGACCGTCTGCAGGACGAAGCAAGTGTCTGCCTGCAAGGAAACAGCTGCAGCATCAAATTAGAAGCAATGTAGAGGGGAAAATGCAAAAGATATAACTACATATCTATTTTGTTTTTTTTTTGTTTTTTTTTTACTAAAAAGTTGCATCTATTACCCTTTTTGTAGGTATTGTAGGGAACTTTTTAGCCTTTGGCGTTTAGCCAATTTCAGCACAGCAGTCTCCAGCAATTTCATAATGAGCCATTAAAGTAGAGGTGAGGTGGAGTTAAATCAAATCTATTTACATATTTTGTAACACACTAAAGTTGCCTATATTACCTATAATAACAGCATTTCTGGATAACAGTTTCTGCGTGTGATTCATAGCTGTTTGTGTTTGGATAATATTATTGGTGTGTGCTGGATCATTTCTTATCTAAAGAGGGGCGCACTTGGTGATATATATTAGTGTAATCACAGACTAATTCCTCATCCCCATGTCCTGGTTGTGATAATGAGTTATGATGAGTTTTCAGACACCAATTAACAAAATGCCTAGAGAATCTCTTGACATTTTTTTCTCCCCTCCTTCTCCCATTCCCTCTAGGATTGAATTCCTCAGAAATATTAGAGATTTCTTCCAGATCATGTTCAAGATGGAGACACAGAAACCTTTAGAAGGGGAAAGAAAGGGCGGCGACAAAATCTTGATGACCTGTGTCGGAGTAGGTTACAGCAACATCAACAAAAGCATCAGCTAATATTTTGTTTGTTTTGTATACTTCATTTTTTTTATTGTTAAAATAAACATTTATAACAGTACCTTTTTTTGGTTGACCAAGTTGTTAGAATATATATTCAATTGTGAAAACAAAAAAATAAATCAAGAGATTTAAAAACAAATGTGTAATAAATTGATTTTTTATCCCCCCTCCCAAAAAAGTGAAATAATGTTAGGGTCTAGGGATGGCAAAACTTGATGATTGATTACCTCTGTGAGCTGTAAGCCAACCAGCCTGGTGCTTAGTGCTAATGCAATGTTGTCTAAAGAACACTACATTATTTCTCATTGTCAGGGATATGAACATTATGCAGCATAGGTGTTGCAAGTGCGACATCTAGTGGTTGAATGCTGTCTACATAGTACCGACATACAGTATATTGTTTGGAAGCATTTGGTAGAACAGATTAAAGACATGTGCAGTTAAGAGTTTTATGACTGAGTTTTATACCGTCAGTCGGTGAATACACAATTCCTTCAAACCATATGATCTCTTCTTAGAATAGTCCGACTTACTATTAGAGCAATTAGTATAATGTAATACTGATTGTCACCAGTCGTGTTATTAGAATATTCCTTATCGTACTAATTTTCAACAGTTTTGATATAAGTTATAGCAACACTACTTCATGATGCTGGTTGTCATGAGTTGTGTTGAAGTTCCATCTGCTGTCGTGTCGTCTGCTTTGGCGTGAAGCTCCAACACTATTCCAGTTGTTTCTCGCAAAACAAATCTCTACAGATTATTAGTCATCTCCACCACAGAGCAGCTTCAGGGCGTCGCCGTAGTTGCCAGACACTTCAGACTACAAAAAGGTAAATGCAAGGAAAATGTTATTAAAGCTACACTAGGTAACTTTTTCAGTCAAACAAGTCTTGAATTTGATATCCATTATGCTTGGCATATTTTCCACATAAGCCTTTCCCTGAATTTCACCAGCCAAAGCCTGTTCTAAATATGTGTTCTATCAAAAAGTGACAGGGGTACTGTTTCCCAGAAAAAAATGACATCACATGTCAACTAAATGGTGCTGATTACATGGACCAATTAGAATGGGACTTAAACGTGTAAGGGATGCTGGCAAATGTAGGGCCAGATCTAATACAGACAGTCGAGTTACCTATTATTGCTTTAAATAAATTAAAGTATTGAACACAAGTACCATTTAATATAAAAATACCAACAACACCAATACCAAAGAGAGAAATGCATTTTCCCATTTACTGTCCACTTTAACTGGAAATAAAAAATATTCTCTCTAGAGTTAGAATATTCATCATGTGAATTAGCCCAAGTCTACACAACTAGAGAATGTAGATGATTAATGGTCATTTGATCTGTGTGTTTGACTGTTTTGTTTTATCCAAAATCCAGCCTGGAATTGTGGACAAAAGCAAAAGAAAAAGAAATCTTTAGTTTTGGTGTCTGTGGGGGCTAAGATGTCATCAAATGGCAGTCTGTGGCTGAAATTCTGAATAAATATTGGGCCCTGGTATGAAAGAGGTTGAAAACCCCAGGTGTATGAGATGGAGAGAGACTGTGAATGTACGCATGCTGACCTCTAACTGGGAGAGGAGAGAGCAGCCAAACAGCTTTTTGTACTCTGCTCTTATGTCCAGCAAGTCGATCTCTGAGCGGCTGACCAGTATCCTGGTCAGGGTGGACTCTGTGGTCCCTGCACCCTGGAGACAGAACAACATGCTGTAGTTAATGGTTCTCCCTGAATTAAATATCACCCATAGAACCTTAAGCAACCCTTCAAAGACGTACACAGTGTAGAATGCAAAAAAAATACAATAGGTTTTACAATCAAGAGAGAGACAACCAATTTTACAGTGAAGTGAAACTAGATCAGAATATGACTAGTGAATCAATGGCTCTCTCAGTTATTGGCAAGAACCATGCAAAGACCAAGTCTTCTTAACCCATTTAGGCCTGACCTAAATTTTCTGAAAAAACTTCAGATATTTACATAGCAGTATTAAAACAATTGAATGTCTGAATACTGTACAGAATCCCCGGCCTGAATGGGTTTAAACCACCAAACCTAAAAAGTAAGGTAGATAGAAAGTTCCTTTAAAAATACAGGGTAAAAGAAATTGTTGATAGGCAAGTTAGTATAGCATTTTATTAAACTATTTGTATCAACTGTATGCATTTTTTTCAATCATTGACCTATGTTGGTCTGTTTATGTACAGATGCTCTTACAATATTCCGGATTTATTATATACCATGAATATCAACTAAAAAATAATCCATCAATCCTGGCCAAACAATCACTTAGATGGTAAATGGGTTGAGTTGTACAGTATATGAAATGCACAGTAATTATGCAAACTGTTAATACAACATTCAATCAACTACAAAATCTATCTAGAGCAAATGTTTTTTTCCCCCCAAATTCTTTCTTTCTGGGATCAATCAAAAATGATTGAACTCGGTTGCAGGAAAAACAAATGTCACTGTTTTACACCAGGTAATACCGCTATGTGATGTAACAATGACTGATTCTGTTGGCAGAAGTAATAAGAACTGCATCCTATAGTAAGCACCCATAGCTAGGATTAAGTGCGTAAAGTATCGGTACTGCAAACGGCAACAACTGTACGGCTTCACTACATTGGTGACAATTTTCCACCAACGTCGGTCTTCCTCAGAACAACATTAAGACCACGGCTTAACATTCCTTTCCACGCCACAAGAGAGCAACCGTACCATTGCTGTGGCAGAATGGGCAGCAGGATGCAGCGTAACAATATGTGGGTTTTACTGTATTTTGGGGAGGTGCTGGGGTCAGTTTGTGGTCCTAAAGGCTGCCTGATTTATCCCTCAGCAACAAAGCGTCATGTTGTGATGTGTGTGGCTGGACAAATGTAATGTAATTTATTTTAAACTGGCAAAGGAGAGTGTAAACTGTAAGCTATGCCGTTTTTTGTACATCACTCTTGTCAATGAATCTGATTTAACAGAGATCGAAAGATGCCACAACTTACTTTCATGGCTTTGAAAAGCCTCTCTGCCAGGTATGTAGGGACACTCTTTACACACTTAACTGTAGAAAGACACAGGCAAACAAATAAGAGTTTTGTATGTGTTTTGAATATTTCCCTGGAGAGAGAAAAAAACACTAATAAAGAGAGACCTTACCGATGGCCACTAATAGCTTCTCCAGGTCACCAGACATCTCACTTTCAATGCTCTCCTGTAGGGTCTTGTTGCTTATGCTTTTATATTCTACAAGTGCTGCGGACAGAGCAATGGACATGAACATGAGTTGTATTCATACTGTTTATGTAGACCAGGGGTGCCCAAAAGGTAGATGGTGATCTACCAGTAGATCACACAGGCTGTGCAAGTAGATCACATGACAGCCCCCCCAGCACTTGGACCCGTATAGATCTGTAACTCTTGAGAGCGTTAAAATTTTACACTCTCTCAAGAGTTAAATTATATTTAAACATCTGAATTACGTAATTTTCAAGTCCACACAATTAGAAAACGGAGAATAACTGTTATTCTGACCAACGTTTTGCCAGTTCTCTTTCCCAATTGTGGACATAAACATGAACGTTCTTAGTTCACGTACTGTCAACTCAAACCTCAAATACCGTTTTCAAACATCATTAATAGCATATACAGGAAAACCTTCCAATTATCACCCTCTATTTTTTATTAAGTGCATTATTCTTGAACACTATAACAATAAGTAACACCATCACCAACTATTTCAAAGCTCAAACTTTCTAGGGGGCCTTGAAATGGATTTTCAGTAATGGAACAATCACATTTTTCATGTGTAGATCCTGTTGAGCCTGTCATTTTGAAAGTAGCTCTCAAGTCAAAAAAGTGTTGGCATCCCTGATGTAGACTGATGTATATACCCAGCAAACACAGTCAGGACCAGGACAAACTAGTGACGTCATGATTGTGGTCAGATTAAAGGTAGGGGAAGTGATTTCACTTTTGTCAGATATCACCCAATTTTTTTTTTTTTCTGTTAAAATGCTCTATTATAAGGTGTGGAAACCATATATGGAGTTTCCCCCTCCCCCACGTTAGCAGAGGAGCTAATAAAAGTTCCCCAGGTGGTAGCGAATTCTCCTCCAATCAGGATCGAGCAGCAGGTTCACATAGTGTAGCTACTGTTTGGCGCCCCTAGTGCACCAGGCTGGTACTACACCATGAATTTCAAATCACTTCCCCTACCTTTAAGGCAAACCAAGACTAATCAAATCTAATCAATATCATCCGATTTCAATAAACGCAAATCCTACCCACCAAAAACAGATCAGATGTTTTTTAGCGGACGTCATCATATTCGTAACGTCAATGGAGGACTCCAGTGGCGTTCAAGACAAGGTCAGATCACAGCCCATATGACGATGATCTTTACATCATCTCCAGGACGTCTTCTCCGGGCAGAATAATAAAACTACTGTATAGCTAAGCTAAATCTGACTAGTTATGATTGAGTACTCTGGCCTCAATTTGACTCCGATTCATCCAGGGGACGTCTGTTTTTAGTGGACAGGATTTGTGTCGGTTGAAATCAGGTGATATTCTGGGTCAGATTTGCCCAGTCCCGGTCCTGACCGTGTTGGCTGGGTAGCAATATGATTGTCTGAAATATTTGTCAGATACATTTGTCTCCAAAAAAAAGAGTCTACCTACTCTGTCGCAACTGAGGAACACTCCTGTGGCACAAAATATCAATAAACTTGTCCTCATCTGTGCCCCACTTCTTCTCCCCTGCTTCATACAGGGCCTGGTTAGAAGGAGAAAGATATGAGTAGGCAGGGGCAGATCTAGGCATGGGCATGGGGGGGGCAGCCCCCCTAAATGCCCAGTCTGCCAAACATGATGGCACGCAAAACAACCTAAGATATTTCAAATGAAAGTGGTTATATTTAAAATTATTTGAAACACTATTACTGCTACTAATTAACTACAGCTGTGGCACCACTAAACCAAGAGCATTTCAACATTGAAAACAGAAAACTCTGTGACGTGCATGTCTGTTGCAACCTCAACAACAACTGATATTATTGAGGCTTAATTGCCTAATAAAAGTCCTGTAACCAAAAATGGTATGGGTGTGGCTTCATCGACCATGGCGCAAAGCGACACAGGTGATGAAGCCGCCCCCATACCATTTTTGCCTGCCTGCCCCCCCCCCCCCCCCCCCCCCCCCAATTGGGAAATGTTACATCCGCCCCTGTCAGAGTAGGCATGGATAAAAGAAAAAAAATCCTCATGAGGGTTTAAGGCAGTGTGATTCAACGCAAACACTGGTCCCTGTCTGACTCACACTGCAAGCACCAAGCAGTCACGCGGTTCCGGGACATGCCCATTTGGAGAGTGAAATACTAGAAAGGGTTATGAAATACTACATGTCGAGGCCACCATGGCCTTGTTTAGTTCATAATCATTCAATTGTTAATTATGGAAACAAGTGTGCATGCTTAACCTACACCTGTATATGGGAATAGGCTTGAAGGCCCACTCTGCGTACATTGATTGTACCGTAGTTCGAATGACTGGGATTTCTCTTTCTTTCTGCCTAGCAAATCAAAACACGTTTCTAAGATTTCTACCTCAATATTCCAGATTTACAGGTATGCAAAGACTCCGGTTATATAATGTTACTACTGGGGTTATATAGGTTTCATGAGCCAAGCTTTGTCTCTATGTACATCAACATCTATGCGCAGTCCCACCCCTTTCGTGAGGTCACCCACGGATCAGAAATGAATTCCCCATTCATTTTCCTCACAGACTTTTCCAAAATTATTTACATAAATATGATTACGCCGTGGACAAAGAAAACCCGGGTTGAGCAATTTATGACAACAAATAATCAAATAATTTGTAAGAACAAAACAAAAAGTGTTGTATCCTGATGTTTTTCTTCTTACTAATTAGTTAATGTATGATAATATTGTTTATTGTTATGATCAGTTCTATAGAGGATGCTCCAGTCTCTGAGTTGTTAGTGTTTCACATTAAAATTGACTCCAAAATGGCTATTAAATCCCAATGCAATTATTGTGTTTCCATTCATACTACTTAGTCAGTAGCTGTTTTTACCATGGCATCTTCCTTGGCTTTGGCAGCATTCACACTGGTGCTTTCATCCCTCTTGCCCTACGAGGAAAGGCAGGATCATAACTATCACCTTTTTAAAATGCTTTAAAATGGTTTTCCTATGATAAAAGCAGGGGTTGTTGACAGATTTAGTACTGATTTTGAAAGTCTGGTTTCAACAACAAACTCATATTTTGTGTGTTTAAATGTCCATCATATTTACATTGAAATGAACAAACAATATGGCTTTTGCCTTTGACGGTGTACGAGTGTTATCTATCTTTATTCGTCTAGTACGTCTACCAATGTATGATGCACAATGGTATACATACTCTATATAATTTGTTAATTTAATTCTAAAGTACTATGATGCTGTGTTCACACGGACAGACGCAAAGATACAGTCTACCCTTCATCCACGACGGAAGCTAGCGACATAAATATGCTTAGATGCTGCCGCAAACTACGAATTGAAGCTGAGCTGGGTCCAACTTCCAGATGCAAAGCTACAAAACTGTAGCTGCAGTGACAGACTTCGCTAGGGACACACGCTTGATGACGACAGTGACCGTGTGACAACCAGATGTACAAAGAGGTGTATGTCCTGCGATGTTAGCGCGTGCCTCGTGTGACCGCAGCATGATCATTTAAAAAAGGAAAGCCTTGTAGAAGATAATGTGTTACATACCTCTGCTAAGATGATCAGAGTTTTACCGTAATCCCCAGATACCTCCGAAGACAGATCATGAGTTAATGATCTGCCCGTTTCTAGGATGAGGCACACAGAACACAACACAGAATTTCAGTATAATGGACATGGGGAAATCTTAAAATCGTCACATAGTCTGGAATGTGTAAAGCCTTACCTTAAAGGTAATAGGGGTAACTTTAGTGTGTACAGACACTGTGTTTGTTTGTAAACAACTTTGTTTGAAAACAGAATCTAACTCAACCTTACCTCCACTCTATTAGCTCATTATAAAACTGCTGGAGACTGCTGTGCTGTAATTGGCTAAAACACTGCCTCACCCCACACAACCCCTCCCCCTCTCACATTAGCACCGCCTTCCCTGAGCCCACAAATGTTTTGTTTTCAAGATTTGTTGACAGCAAGGTTCTGGACAATCTGCAGTACAAAGCAATTAAGTGTCTGTCTGCAGGGAAACAGCTGCAGCAGCAAAGTAAAAGCAATGTAGGGGGGGGGGAAAGGCAAAAAATATAGCTATATATCTAGGTTATTGCCATATACTGGATGATATATTGCCTAAGTTGCTTCTATTACCTTTAAGTACACACGCACATGGAAGGGGGGATAAAACACAACTGTCACCACCTTATTTGCAGAACAATATATGTGAATGCACTAACCTGCCAGGTATGCTTCAGACAGGGCTTTGATTTGTTTGCTGGATCTCGAGGCAAATATTTCAGTCAGAATACTTTCTGTGGTCCCAGCTCCCTGTATGTTAACACAAAGAATAATTAGCAACTTCACATTGCAACTTTTCAAGAATAGAAAGCCTGTTTCTATTAGCTTGGTTTCTGAACTGCCCACAGCACTCCGATGAGACACAACCCAGTAAAAAAAAAATGTGGTACAGCATGTTTTCACATACATTACTGAGGCCCTATAATATGAAGATATGTTGAATAGTTACAGATGTTTAACAATAATTTAACCTTGAAAGTGTGAAATGAAACCAAATGAACCTGTACAGGTCGAACTCTCGAGAGTTGCAGTGCACAGGTAGCAACACTTGAATGTCACTGGCTATCACCTGGTTATCGTACTTGTATAACAACATGTTACCCGCTGTTTTTACACCTGTAAACCTGCAATGTCGAGGGATACACTAAACATTGCAGAATTTAGTTGTCACTGTGCAGTACTTTAAAACAGATATTGAACACATAAATAGCCCTTATTTGCGCTGCCCTTGTTGAAAACAATGTCTTTCAAACTGCAGTTTGTCCCTCTTTCAGGCTGCAACAGCTCTCCCGAGCGCTTAGTTTTCTGACCACTCAATGTCACAACATTTTGGCTGGTCCGACTTTTATTTGGGCCGACCATTCTGGTATTCCCTATTGTTATCTTGACTTTGTTGATATAATATTTGACCTGTGGTTCAGTCATGGACTGAAGGAATGCTCTTCCCACTGTTGACACACCTGCTAAAGACCCACCTACTCCCCCACGAAGGGAGTAGATGAAGGTAGGCAGGACTGAGGAAAATGGTCACACACTTCACAATCATCATCCATGACCGTCATACCTTGGTGGCTTTGATGATCTCTCTACAGTCGAACACATCGGCGGGTGTGGCCAAGGCGACCAGCAGTTCCTCAAAGTCTCCATGCGTGTCACCTTCCAAGTCAGACACTAATGTCTGAGAGAAAGAGAGGGAATGTTACATGTATTCAGGGGCGGATCTAGGCATGGGGGGGGGGGGGACAATGCACACCTAAATGCCCAGTCTGCCCCACCAAACACGATGGCATACAAAACAATCCAAGATATTTCAAATTAAAGTGCTTGTATTTAAAATGACTTGAAACACTGCTGTGTCACCACTACACCAACAGAAAACTCAACAACATTGCAACTTCAACAACAACTGATGTTATTATTGATGCTTTACTTGCCTAATTTAAGTCCTATAACCGAAAATGGTATGGGGGCGGCTTCATCGTTCGCGCCAGGGGCAATGAAGCCACACCCCATACCATTTTCTCCCTCCCCCCAATTGAGAAATGTTACAGTACATCTGCCCCTGCATGTATTCCTAAAGGCCTGAGGTAAACTTGGTTGTGAGTTGTGTCACGCTACAGGAATAACCAATTTTACAAGTCTCACAATGTTTCACTTTTTTTGAGCTTATGGATTGACTGTTTTCTGTACATGCCACGATCAGGCTGAATAAGTTGTATCTGCATTGCTTTATAACTGCCTAAACCACTCCATACAATTCTACACTCTCCATAGCACTATTACTCTTTGATGATTCCATTCGGGGGTTGATACTGTAAGTGCATTGCCAACTTTTCACATCAACACTATCAATCTATCTGCATCCTATACATATGGTGTACACACTTTAAAGTTATTGTTACATTGTAAATCTCTGCTGTCACTGGCTGGCTTGCCTTTCAAACTCCCCTTATGTATACTTATTTCATCTGGCGAAGACATTGATACTTATTATTCTTATTAAAAGGGAGGGTTCACTTTTGGTCATTTTATCATCTACTCAGGCTCATGTGAACACCCAAGCAGTTTTTAAGTTGCGCGATTGAGTATTTTACGATTCATTTTAGCCACCCCGCTCCCTCCTTATATAAACCCATTATAGATTAAAACTCCATTTTAACAATGACAGATTCATCGGAAACACCCAATCTTTTTGGGGTGTTCATCTTTTTTTCTGGTGATTGATATGATCGTCCTAAGGAACACAGACATTTAATCTGGTGTTTTCATTTATTCTTAAAATATTGTTTTGGAAGATGTAGATGCCGATGCCTCGACTGCGCATTGGTGAGCAAGAAGGAAGAAAACAATAATTTACAAAATAGATGAAAGCAGTAGGCCTAAATTAAAAAGCATGGCACATCATGTATTAGGGGGATTCACCAATCACCAGTGTCAAAGTGTTTTTGATCTAATCTATCATGGTGTTTTTTTTTTTTTTTGAGTTTTAAGTTATAATGGGTTTGTATAGGGAGAGAGCGGGGCAGCTAAGACAAATCTTAAATATCCCAAATACTGAAATGTGCAACTTAAACACTGTCTGGCGTGTTCATGTCAACCCCAGTAGATGATAAAATGACCAAACATTTTGTGAATTATATTAACATATAGCTCTATAAAATTGAACATACTCGGCCTGTGTCCTTCTCATAGGCTTTGGCAATAGCCCGGCGCTGAGCATCGCTTCTTTGGGTCAAGACTTCAATCAGTTTATCTTCTGAGGTTCCTAGAGAGAGAAGGAAACAAAGCAGTCACATTTTGAACTAGAATACACTCAGCCAATTGTGACTTTGCCACAAAAATCTAAAATATTTTTTGCTCTGACGAAGTAAGTCTTCCAGTGAAAGCTCATACCAAGGCCCTCGATGGCATTCTTCAGAGTAGCTACGTCCTCTTCTACTTTGAAGTTCGCTTTATCCTTGACAGTCCCTCTGTTGGACTGATGAACACAATGACAGGTCACAATAATGACAGCTAAGGAAGCCCATAACAAACCTAACAACGAATCAGGGGCAGATCTAGGCATGGGGGGGCAATGCCTCTCTAAATGCCCAGTCTACCCCACCAAACACGATGGCCTGCAAAACAACCCAAGATATTTCAAATTAAAGTGCCCATCATTTAAAATGACTACTGCTACTAACTAACTACAGTTGTAGCACCACTAAACCAACAGCATTTCCTCATTGAAAACAGAAAACTCTCTGAGTCAGACCTTTAGCTTATGCATGCTGCGTGTCTGTTGCAACTTCAACAACAACTGATGTTATTATTGATGCTTAATTCCCTAATAAAAGTCCTGTAACCGCAAAAGGTATGGGTGCGGCTTCATCGCCCGTGGTGCCTGCCCCCCAATTGGGAAATGTTACATCCGCCCCTGCAACAAATTATGGTTAGTTTAACCTCTTTAAGCCCAATACCCTGGCATGATCAACTTACTGTTACTGTCAATGAGGAGGGGTTGTCCAACAGCAGTTCCAAGTCATCCTGCAATAGGAGGATAGCAAATAAATGCAATCAGATATGAAATCATATGAGTGATTGACATACCTGGACTGGAGTAGGCCCTATACTGCATCTATAGCTTACTGTTACAATATCATAAGTAGGTAATGGCTACTGCATGCAATGCTAACTTCAAACATTTGATAATACACTTCTGAAAAACAGTGAACAGTGTCATTTTGGCCTATAGCCCTCACCCAAACGGACATTCTTCTTCTTTAATGGTGTCCAGTCAGTCAACCTATAAGAGGGAATCAGGGACAGTAAAGGATTTTCAACATTATACTATCTCATAATATACCTCATTGATGTTGTGTGGAAATGGTCCCCCCCACTCAGGATGTACTTCACAATGTTACTGATCACATTTCAAAGCTCCATTTACAGAAAACACACTGGGGCGATCAATCACTTCCCATACAACATCTCTAAGGTAATGACATTGAATGACAGTAAAAGATTGAACATTGGTGTAATTTCCCCTTTATGAGACAAGCTCCTTCCTTCCCCATAGCATACAGCAAAGAGCAAACCAGAAAGAAAGAAAGTAATCAAGCTAAAAAAAAAAGAGAGAGAGACACAGAGAGAACAAAAATCAGAAGTAGACACCGACAACTTCTATTAATATACACGCAAAGATAGCTATAGGAGGCTTACCAAACGCAAGAAATCGCAATTCTCGGTTTGCCAGCGTCCGGGTGGGAGAAAATGACTGACTAACAGCCGTGAAAGGGATCCTCTTTAGCGGAGTTTGTGAAGGCAACGCCCAGGTCATCAGCTATCCGGGAAATGAACTCACAGAGGAGCTGCTTTTCTTTCCCCCAAACTCCTCCTGATCTCAGAGGCAGTCAGTTCCAGAGCCTCTGGGTATACAGATAAAGTTGCGCAAACTCCGTTCACTCCATGGAGCCAGTTCAATAACGGATCTTAGATACAATTGAGAATAGGGACGACAAATAGGACAAGTCCTGGGCCGAAATACATTGGATTCAGGCAACAGCCCGGCAGCTCCCTTTATTTTAAATCGCTTTGTAGTACTCTACATTAATACATTACTTTAGCTGTTACTTTACTTGTCGCTGTACACAATACTTTAAAACATGTTGCACGGCATGCCTACAATAGCTGTTATATGCGCCGCCCTCGTTGAAAACACTGTGGCTGAGGCTGCACCAGAGGGCTACACACTACAGCGCTCGAGAGCTCAGTTTCTGACGCCTCAATGTCGCAACTCTTCCACTTGGTGGCTCTGGACAGGCCAGGGCTTTAGTTTACATTGTATGGAGCTCTCGTCAATAGCAGCAAAAAAATTAACTCTATGCAGCAAACCGCGAGTGACAAAAGACAGAAGGGCACCCAGCTGTAGGGTGCTATATTGGACTTGCAGGCACCTTAAAGCAGGTAAGATTGACAACGTTTTTTAAGATTGTAGATTGTATCATCCATCTTCCTGCAGATGCAGGATGCGGTCTGCAGATGTGGTCACTGGTTGGTCTGAGAAACCCCAGCCAAGGCAGTCATAGAAAGTAGTAGTGCATTGTGCAGATAAATGATATTAATTAATTTTCCCAGTTGTAGACAGTTCTGCCCTTCTTAGTCTAGGCCCCCAACACTTGCTGTTGACCCAGTGATGATGATGATGATGATGATGATGCTGATGATGATGATGATGATGATGATGATGATGATGCAGATGATGAAGATGATGATGATGGCCTAATTGATCAATCAACACTAACAATAGAATGTTTAAACTTTCAGAGTTTAATTGACAGACAATCTGACAAGGGCATAAAAACTTGAATTGAATTAGAACCAAAACAAGCTACTCCCACCTTTGATGAAACAGTAAAAAGTACATTATAAATAGACAGAACCCTTAATTCAAAGCTCAGGCAAGAGCCAGATGAGTGATTATATACCGGTAAGGCTATCTCTTAATGTATTTCTGGTAATGTTATTGTCCACTCATTTTGTCTGTGCTACGTATCGCCTAGGCCCAAGTTCATGTGAATGCAAATCTGTTTGCATCTAAGGTTACTTTACATACCTGGTACAATTTTAATCATATAAATTGCCTTTTGTCTGTCTAATAGGCCTCAATGTTTTTCTTTTTCTCCCTGATGTCCAGGATGGGGACCATGGTGACCGTGTCCAGTGTCCTGCTAGTCCTTCTCATGCAGGAGTGTCCACTAGTGTCCATGCAACATACTCCATCTACCCTGGCCTTTGTGATCGACCTGACCAGCTCCATGTATGACGATTTGGAACAGGTGAAGAACGGCACCTCTCGGATCCTGGAGAAGACACTCAGCCGGACACACAACCCAGTTCAAAACTTTGTACTGGTCGGGTTCAATGATCCAGGTATAGGCTTCCATTAAACATGGCAATGAAGTGATAAAAATCCCACCCAAGTGAACTGAGTGGCACAAATGCTGTGGTTTCCAAAACCACATCAGGCCAGGGTGCCTGCCCATTTCTGGCAAGATGCCCCACGTCTGAAACAGTAGAGAAATGAGTTACCATGTGGGTGGGGGTCCCCCGAACATCCAGACTATTACTTAAACATCTGCAATTACTGAAGTGGTTGCACCACTCAAAACCTTATCACCACGACCACACATTGAAATGTGTCATTTCATTTCCGGTTTCTCATTTCTTCATAAATGACCATAGTGGGCCAAATATAATTAACATAATTCAGCTTACTAAACCATTGGGTTAATTGTTCTCGAGTGTTTAGCAAACTTCAATATAAAGTCTAGACTGTAGTGGTTTTCAAACCTCATTATGCCAAGGGCCATTAGGCCTATTTATTCAGCGTTTGAGCCGCAGACTTCACCATATTTTTGTGCTACGTTAAAGAACACATAAAATTTAACAGTGTGTATGTTATATAGTGCAATATCAATATCAATCAACATACCGGTAATTATTTTTCAGAGGTTGGCCCAGTGACCATCACCACGGACCCTGAAACATTCAAGAAGGAACTAGACAAGTTGACCGTATCTGTGAGTATCAGCAAGATGAGTTGTCTGTTGGGGTGAGTAGAGTTCTCAAACCCGAGATAGAAACCATATGGAAAAAAACTTTATACGCAAACTCTTGAAAGTGCTACCTTTCATACAAGCCACTTTACAAGAAAAATACTATGGATCTTATATCTGTTTTGCATGTCATGTAATATGAATAGTATACATTTCACTACAAAGAATACTATGGATCTTACATCTTTGTCTTATAAATCACAATTATACAAGTTTCACTTTACAAAGAAGTACTATGGATCTTATATTAACTTCGTTTTATTATATGAAAGATGCCACTTTCAACAGTTCGCATATAAAACATTTTCCATATGGGAAGGCAGGAAGCTGCTGAATATCTCTGAAGGAAGGATGTAAGATTTGTGTAGTTATTGTCACGAACATCTTAAGACTTTTGAATAAATGCACAATTTAGTTTTGTTTTCTCTTCACTTTCAAAATTGCGATATGTAGTGTATTGAATATAGCATACCATTTTTGGTTTTATTAGTCAAGTAAAGCATCAAAAATAACATCAGTTGTTGTTGAAGTTGCAACAGACACGCAGCATGCATAAAGCTAAAGGTCTGACTCAGAGAGTTTTCTGTTTTCAATGGTGAAATGCTGTTGGTTTAGTGGTGCCAAAGTTGTAGTTAGTAGCAGTAGTAGTGTTTCAAATCATTTTAAATATAAGCACTTTAATTTGAAATATCTTGGGTTGTTTTGCATGGCATCGTGTTTGGGGGGGCAGACTGGGTACTGTGTGTTTTGACTGATTCTTACAGGGTGGAGGGGATTGTCCTGAGATGAGTGTGTTTTTGACTGATTCTTGCAGGGTGGAGGGGATTGTCCTGAGATGAGTGTGTTTTGACTGATTCTTACAGGGTGGAGGGGATTGTCCTGAGATGAGTGTGTTTTTGACTGATTCTTACAGGGTGGAGGGGATTGTCCTGAGATGAGTGTGTTTTTGACTGATTCTTACAGGGTGGAGGGGATTGTCCTGAGATGGCTCTTGGAGCCATAAAGAAGGCTCTGGAGGTTTCCCTTCCTCGGTCCTTCATCTATGTGTTTTCTGACGCCAGTGCCAAGGACCATCACCTTCTACCAGATGTTTTGAAGCTTGTGGAGGAAAAACAGTCACAGGTACATGTGCATTACATTAGGCACTTTAGGCTGCTGCATTTTCAGAACGGCTCCCCTTACCGTAGCTGTCAAAACCGTTAAGCCAGGGGTGCCCACACTTTTTGGACTTGAGAGCTACTTTCAAAATGAGCGGCTCAACAAGATCTACACATCAACAATGTGATTGTTCCATTACTGAAAATCCATTTCAAGGCCCCTAGAAAGTTTGAGGTTACTGTTATAATGTTTAAGAATAATGCACTTTGGAAGTGGAAGGAATTGGAAGTTTTTATGTTATTAATGACATTTGAAAACAGTATTTGAGGTTTGAGTTTGTGATATTGAGTTTAGTTTCTTGCACCCAAAACTAAGAACTTTTACGTTTTTTGGAAAGAGAACTGGCAAAACTTTGGTCAAAATAACAATTATTCTCCATTTTCTAATTATGTGGACCCTTGAAAATTACGTAATTCAGATGTTTAAATTAAATAATTTAACTCTTGAGAGTGTAAAATGAAACCAAATGGACCCGTAAGGGTCCGAGTGGGTTTATCTATTGAGCATGATCAAGTTTTTTTTTTTTTTTTTAGTGAAGAGATTTTGTCAAGTAAAGGAACACGTGCCATGGGTATCTTGGCACTGTTGAATTATGTTGAGCACAACAAAGGAAAGTTTCTTGCAAGCTGCTCTGCAAGCATGTATACGATGGATACAAAAGCGTGGTACACTTAATGAAACACTGTAAGACTAATTGGCCTTTCTCAACACCACACGCTTTGGGGCTTGGTTTGGTCACTGTCCAATGCTAATCCAAATGGTTTAGCAACTGTTGCCTGCATGCAGGGGAGGGACTTAGTGGCGGGCTAATTGTCTTCTGTTCGCTTTAGGTGGTGTTTGTGATGACTGGCCACTGTGGGAGCCGCACTGAGCCTGGATACACAGCCTATGAGAAAATCGCAGACACCGCCTCTGGACAGGTCTTTTACCTGGACAGCAAAGACAAAGTCAACGAGGTGAGACTCTTATAGGATACAGCAGGCTGCCCTTTATCGATCCATGCAGGTGAGGAAAAGGGGGGAAAATTCATGGATGTGTCTCGTTTAGGGGTGAGCTTGGTCCCAACAAATCACTGCCGTGTAACTTCACCTGCTATTTCAAGCTTGGCTGATTCAGATGACAATAGATATTCTGAGACAAACATGGTAACATGAATGATGGTGTAGCACCCAGCCATGAGCTAGCCACAACAGCCTCGCCAATCGGGCTCAGCCCTATTGGCGCGACTTGTTGTGCGTTGACTGGCGAGTGGGAGTGGGAATACAAACATGTTACCATGTTTGTATTCCCAATATACCCGTCTACGTCCTTGCGGGTCCACATGAGGGACATTGTGTACGGCGGCCCGCGGTGTGAAGTGTGAAGCGCGAGGACGCACTCCAAAAGATCAAGGGGGTGAATGTAGCACCCAGCCATGAGCCAGCCACAACAGCCCCGCCAATCGGGCTCAGCCCTATTGGCGCGACTTGTTGTGCGTTGGACTGGCGAGTGGGAGTCCCGGGTTCGATCCCCGCTTCTGTGTAATACTACAATCGCATATGTAAAGTCTTTCACAAACAAAAAGAGAAATCCCAAAAGCTGGCTTTTTCACTCTTTCCGGGGTGCAGAAAACTGTTTTCATTTTGACCTGTGTTGCTGTTTCTGCTTTCCTTTTTTTGTTTTGGCAAACCACCACAGAAGAATGATTCCCTGTTGAAAGAATATAGTCGCTTAAATTAAGGTCAGAGTGCTGGAGGTTGGATGAGTTTCAGTTCAAGGTCACTGTCACATCCTGTCTGGCCCTGGTGTTTCTAGGAGACAGTGTAGGGTACCTGACTATCCTCTATTTTTGAACATTACATGGTGTTTCCCACCCGCCAACCTCCCAAGTTGTCTCTGACCGTTAAATGGTGTCCCCTCGCCCGCCCGACCCCCCCCACCCATGCAGGTTCTGAAGTGGGTGGAGGAGAACCTTCAGGCTGAGAAGGTCTATCTGCACTCCTGCAATCACGACAGCGCTGATGAGAACACGTGGGTGCTGCCCTTTGACTCCAGCCTGAGAGAGGTCACCGTGTCGCTCAGTGGACCGGCGCCGCAGATCCACCTCACGGATCCTCACGGTTAAATAAATAAATGCTCTCTTTGTGTTTGATTAAAGCAGTGGTTACCATCCTCTTTTGTGCCAAATTGACACTAAGTAACCTGTGGACCCCAATTTGAAAATACTTTACCAAGCTAGAACAGAGATTTTCTTAATTGAAAAGATCATTCCGTCTGTTTTTTCGCAGGTCGTAGTGTTGGTGAGGGGGGAAGGTCTCGCCATAGTACTGAAAATCGACGAAGTTCTTGTCGTCTCTCTGAAGTCGCCCACACCTGGAGAATGGAGACTGAAGGTGATAATTAAAAGTCTCAACAATGTTGTACTTACAAGCACATCATGAAAATATAGCCATAAGCAACAATAAGGTGGATCAATCCGTTAGCTAATACAATAAGCCACACTGACTAATTGTGATGGGCGCAGTTTAAATTGTGGGAGGGCAGGTTTTTCAAGATTACTTTAAGTTGGCAGTGCACTGATTTGAACCCACAACCTTGTGTCACATACAAACTTCTCTTCAACTGCGGGTTCCGATAATGGTCCACAGATTGTGTGTAGATGTAGAAACGCCTGAGGAAAAACAAAAATAGACAAATTCCCTTTCACAGACTGATTGGTTCCTTTAAACATGTGATACCGGTATTGATTCAATGATTAGTCATCATCTCTTTGTTTTTGAGTATCCTATAAGTGATGATTTATTGGTAAATGTTTAATCACCTACAGTGCGTGCACATAGTATTGTAATCCAACTGATGACCGGGCCAGTGAATATAATTTTTTTTCTTTTTTCAGGTCAGCTCCAGTGGACGACACACTCTGAGAGTGACGGGCATCAGTAGCAGCGATCTAAACTTCCGTGTTGGCTTCTCCAGCACGACCACGTCTGACTTCAGCTCCACCAGTGCGGTGCCTGTAGGAGGTATGGAAACGTTTCATATCTCAAATTTTGTACTGCATTATACATGTGTAAAAGTATCGGCATCATGTACTTAATGTAGCAAAAGTCGAAGTATGAAGTAGAACATTTCATGTTTTTTTAAAAATGTAAGTTAAGTGAAATGGCTGACAATTTATCCCGTTGCGACGTATTTAGGCTTGAAGGAATTTAATGTTTATGTAGGAAATCTACACTATAGCTGAATATAGGAAAACCTTGTGTAAAGAGACTCATACTGTTCTTTCATCCCGCTCTCCTCCAAGGAGCTCTAGCACATGTTCTGTTGAAGGTCACTGGCTTGACACATCCGGGAAAACTCGGCTTGTGTGAGCTTGTGTCCAATTCGGGGAGCTCGCTCCGCTCTCTCACGCCCTCTGACCTGGGCTCCGGAGGGCTGTGGAGCCTCCCCGCCTTCTCGTGGCCCACCCAGAGCTTCTTCATCAAGGTGACCGGAGTCGACCAGAGGGGAGACAGCTTTCAGAGGATATCCAGCGTCAGTTACCTGTACATCGACTACACCACAACACCACCACCGACACCACCTCCTCCTGCCAACTTCTGCGCAGACAAGGAAGACGGGCAGTACGCCAAGCCTGACGCCCCAGGCTCTTTCTACAACTGTGGACATGGCATCACACACGTGCAAAACTGTCCTGCAGGTTTAGTTTTTCGCGACGGTTGTAAGTGTTGTGATTGGCCCTCAGCAGGGTAAATGAACTAGGCATACTCAAGTACTGTACTTCAGTGGATTATTTTCTATGTTTGCTATTCTCACTCCACTATACGTCTCAGAGGCAAATACTTACTCTTTCTTACTTTTAATTTTTATCCCACGATTTTGTAACCCATTTTTTCACCTAGTGCCAATTCCTAATGTGATCCTGGGCTCTACACACCCTCCACCAACCTGGGGAGGCAGCAGACTGGCCTCATGCTTCCTTCAATGCATGAGGATTCTAAGCTGCCTTCTTTTCACCTGACAGGGGGTAGTTTCCCTGGTTGGACGTAGCGCATGGAACACGTTATTCCAACCAGTTCCAGTCCCCTCCATCAGGTGCCCCGGCTGGCCAGGGGGAGGCATGTTTTTGTGAGGGTATCTACCCTGGGGGACACAGGGAGAACATGCAAACTCCACACAGAAAGGCCCTTTCACCAACGCCGCCTTGGGTATACTTATTCTAGTATTGATACTTTTGCTTAATTAAATAATGTGGGTACATTGTCCACTGGTCTTAAAGGGGATTCTAATGCATGACAACTTTCATACTTATTTTTGAAAAAATGTTTAATCACAAATGGAATTAAGCTGATGTTAAGGTAATCTGATTTACAAACAATCAATTCCACTATATACCGGTAGTTAGTCTCATGAGGATAATGTATTTTATGTATTATTCTTAACAGTAAAGATGTAATAACTGTATGAATGAATATAATCAAATGAATAAAGAATAATCCTTTCCATACAGTTTTGCATGTTTTATACAGACTTTAGTCCACGCTAGTGAGTG
>CM076985.1:13032730-13040230 GCA_039105355.1 Benthosema pterotum
TTAGTTTTTATTTTTAAAACATACTATCAGATTACAAAAACACTATTACGGATCAACACTAGATATGCATCCACACATGCCGCGTGTGTGTGTGCATGCACACACACACACGCGGCATGACTCTCCATCATTTAGCTGGGGACATCCTGGAATCCAATCAAGGACCACTTGTGGTTCACAGACTTGGCTACAATCCTTGTTATAAAGCTACTTATGTCACCTGTAAATATGTATGTATATTTTGTTTTCTCCATTTATTGTATTTACTGTATTGGCACTTTATTAGTATGGTGACACTCCCGAGAGTTAAATATACAGGTCCTTTCCAAAAAATTAGAATATCAACGAAAAGTTGGTTTATTTCCACAATTCCATTCAAAATCCCGAACTTTCATTAATTATAGATCCAGTGCTCATATTGTAAATGATTTCAAGTATTTATTTGTTTATTTTTACACAATTTTGGCTTCCAGCTCATAAAACCCACCAAATCAGGATTTCAAAAAATTAGAATATTTTATGAGACAACTAAAAAAAATGTGTTTTAAACATGAAATGTTGACTATCTGAAAAGTATATTAATTTATGCAGTTAATACTTGGTCTAGGCTACTTTAGAACAAATTATTTCATTAATGGGGCGGGGCATGGAGGTGATCAACCTGTGGCACTGTTGAGGTGTTATGGAAGCCCAGTTTTGCTTCAATAACAGCCATAAATGAATTTGTATTTTTCAGTCTTATGTCTCACAGCTTCCTCTTGACAATACAACCCAGATTCTCTGTTGGGTTAAAGTCAGGACAGTTTGCAGGTCAGTTAAGTGCAGTAATACCATGGTCGGTACAGCAGCTACTAGTAGTTTTAGCTCTGTAGGCAGGTGCCAAATCGAGCTGGAAAGGAAAATTAGCATCTCCATGAAGCTTGTCAGCATACCGAAGCATAGGGTACTCTAAAAGATGGCTGTGTTGCAACCACTGGTGAGTTTTCACTGTCAGTGGATTAACACCAGCCAATAACATGGCTTGGAGACTGGACATGGCAAAACACATGATTTAGGCCATGTTATCGGCTGAAAACTTCAACACAGCCATCTTTTTAGAGTACTTTGTGCTTCGGTATGTTGACAAGCTTGATGGGGATGCTAATTTTCCTTTCCAGCTCGATTTGGCACCTGCCCACAGAGCTAAAACTACTAGTAGCTGCTGTACTGACCATGCCATTACTGCGCTTAACTGACCTGCCAACTGTCCTGACCTTAACCCAACAGAGAATCTGGGTTGTATTGTCAAGAGGAAGGTGTGAGACATAAGACTGAAAAATACAAATTCATTTATGGCTGTTAGTGAAGCAAAACTGGGCTTCCATAACACCTCAACAGTGCCACAGGTTGATCACCTCCATGCCCCGCCCCATTAATGAAATAATTTGTTCTAAAGTAGCCCAGACCAAGTATTAACTGCATACATTCATATACTTTTCAGATAGTCAACATTTCTTGTTTAAAACACATTTTTTTTAGTTGGTTCATAAAATATTCTAATTTTTTGAAATCCTGATTTGGTGGGTTTTATGAGCTGGAAGCCAAAATTGTGTAAAAATAAACAAATAAATACTTGAAATCATTTACAATATGAGCACTGGATCTATAATTAATGAAAGTTCGGGATTTTGAATGGAATTGTGGAAATAAACCAACTTTTCGTTGATATTCTAATTTTTTGGAAAGGACCTGTATGTAGAATGAGCTATTTGGTTGTATTTGGTTACCAACTATCCATCAGTTAGCTGGGAATTTGCAAAAACAATTATGATATGGTCTACTCTAAAGGGATGTTTCACTTGTTCCACTTTTAGTCATTTTTTATGGAAGTGAAATATCCCTTTAATTACTACTACTGCTTTTAGTAGAGAGTGGAGTGGGAATACTTGGATTTGGCGTTTATTAACAATAAGCATGGCATGCCAAATAATTGCCCCTCAATCATATGCAGTAAGTATATGATTTGCCTATTATGATCTTCAGACTTCAGAGAATTACACCCTTCATCAATTGATAGGCATATAGAAATGTGATTTATTTACGACCTCCATATTCTTAACTTTTTTATTGATACAATGGTGTAGGCTACTGTTGTATTGCGCTTCCCTGTTTCTGTTATGTTGTGTTTTCTTGTTATACTGTATTTTTTTGTTATGTTCTTGCTTTGACAATGTAAACATATGTTTTCTCATGCCAATAAAGCCATTTGATTTGAATAGTGACTTTGTCTGTTTGACTATTGTCAAGAAAGGACAAGCTATAGCAAACTATAACTACTACTAGGCCTACTACTTTTATTAGCTATGTAAGAACACTTTTTTGTATGATTTTTGTATTTACACTAGATTTGGCCTCTATTAACAAGCAAGCCAAATAATTTATGGCCATAAAAGTTCCTGGGGCAACAGGCAATTAGTGCCTATCCCATGTCGTTCTCACAATGCAGTGACACCTATTCACCCTAACTTGAGAAAAACGCCCAATTCATACACAGATTATATGTAGGCCTAGTATTCAAATTAGATGTTAATGGCCGATCTACATTTGCAGAGTCATTGATGGCCTATTAAACCCCCCTCATAACCCCCTAAATTCCACCCTAATAGTGGGCTGTTTTCTACCTTTACCCATGTAACAAGTAAAGTAACTGTTATTTTTAATGATTATTATTATTATTATTACCCATATATGAATATATTGTCACACACACACGCACACACACACACACACACACACACACACACACACACACACACACACACACACACACACACACACACACACACACACACACACACACACACACACACACACACAGTATATAAGTGAAATATAGAGCCTTGCTTGCAGTGTTAAAAACAATAATCGGGGACAATTTTCGTTTTTTTCTTTTTTTTAAGGACAAATAAGTACTCTAATATATACCGTTTCAACTCTCGTATCATAAACACTATGTTTTCAGAGTTTATTTACAGGCACAGATTAATTACGACGTCTTCATCTTATTCTGAAGTCTTTAGCGCTTAGACACGCCCGGTTACGCCCACTGCGGAAGTAAACAGGAAGTAAAATCCTTGATGGCTTGACGCAACTGTACAGCTGTTACAGTAATTTGGTCCCGGAAGTAGTTCCGGTTTCCTCCCACACCGAAGTCTTTGAGAGTATAGACAGAGTTGCGCTAACTCGGTTCACTTCATGGTGCCAGTCCAATGGCGGCCTCTTCACCGCAGACGTCAATTGAGAAAGGGGGACAAAGGCTACGGAATGCATTGGAGCTTACGGGCGCGCGCGAGTACACGAACCACGTGACAGGGGTGTTTTCTGACCCCTCGATGTCGCAACTCTTATGCTAGGCGGCTCTGCTTGTCCCACTCCGGCCAGCTGAGCTGACAGCTGGCATTAGTACAGTCTAAGCTTCCCGTTGCCTGCAGCCTGCTGGTGACATTTACCTACGTGTCATCATAATAGTTGCATTTAATTGTTGTGGTCCCAGTGGTGGTGATCCATCCAGGGCACACGTAATAACAGGGGCGACGGGATGAAGTGGAGACAACGATGAAGACGTCGCTTCTTCAGCTCCCATGGCCATGGCCTTTTCTAACTACGCTAAGTTGTTGTTAGCCGAGGAGGAGCTAAACTCGTCCGTCCAAGTGGAAGTATAGTAGTCCTCTCTGTTTCTTTTGTTGATTAGCATTTAGCAATAGCCAAACAGTTCTCTATGTCTCTCTCCTTGCCAGTTGGCATTCCATTGGGATAAAAAAGTTCTTCCTTACTTTGAAGAGTAAGCTTTTGAGACCGTTTCAAGGCAATGCAGATCGTCTGCATGTTGTGTGTAGTGTCTACAAATAGGCAGGCGAACCTAGAACCATCTTAGTAGACATTTATACGTCTTGCGACATTGAGGGGGCAGAAAACAGTCTCGTCACGTGGTTCATGTACTCGCGCGATAGACTCCAATGCATTCCGTAGCATCAGGTTGTCCCTATTTTCTCCCGATTCGCAATAGAAGTCTATGGCCCCATGACGTGAACGGAGTTTGCGAGATGAGGTAGCCTTTAAAAAACTTTTCCATTTAGAAGAACTGCAGTTATTTGGGCAGAGATATGGACCTCTCCGTGTCCAGCAGTTTTCGACGTTGGACTCTGGAGCTACTGCTGCTGCCGACCCAAAATGAGGACTAAAAAAAGCCTTGTTTGATTTTGGGAGTGTTTGGTTTTTGCGTGAACGCTGCAGTTGGGGGGCTGAAGGAAGGACAGTGGATTGTGTCTGTGCAGATTAACCCTGTTTAAAGATTAAATGGGTGGCATAACAAAGCATCTTCCCTGGGACCACCTGTCCTCTCCTACTCTTGGCCCCACAATGATGGTGAAGACACTGATCCTCTCCAGCTGTCTTCTTGGCTGGGCGTGTTGTCAGGAGAGCCCCAGCATGTCACCGGAGGAGAAGACTGCCATCAGGTGAAAAATTCTTCTATTAGTGGTGGATATTGCTTGCAATTTTACAATGGAGATGTATCACGACACAGAGGCCACAATACTATATATAACAAATTTAATAAAACCTTCAGGCACACAGAGATCTTTAAATGAAAATAAAATGCCTAGAAGACATCCTAACAAAGGTTCTGGGAAGGGAATGCATTGCAACTTGCAAGGCAAGAAGCAGCCGCAATGCCACTCTAGATTCTTTGATAATTGGAATTGAATCTAGAGTTGCAATTCCGTCCATTGATCCCCCGTTACAAGAAATTTCAACTGTGATCTGCTTGTATTAAACAAGGTCAAAATCACCAACTTCGCAGCTGTAGAGAAAGCTTGAATTATCCTCCTTTGATCTGCAAAGCTTTTGTGTCATAAAAGTCCACCGTAGACATGTTACGAGCTACTTTCTGTCCAAAGTGTTCCTCTGCCGTCTTGAAAACAAGACCTGTGGGAGCGGCGAGCGCGCTTGTTTAATACACTGTCGCACACCTGGTGCAGGTTGCGATATTGCATGTGCACCAACCAGGTGTGCACCAGGTGTGTGACAGTGTATTTAACAAGCACACTCCCATATGTCTTGTTTTCAAACATGACAGCTCGGTGTTGTTTTGTTGAGGAATACTTTGGACAGAAAGGAGCTCGTAACATGTCTACGGTGGATTTTTATGGCACAAAAGCTTTGCAGATCGAAGGAGGATAATTCAAGCTTTCTCTACAGCTGCAAAGTTGGTGACTTTGATGTTGTTTAATACAAGCAGATCACAGATGAAATTTCTTGTACTGGGGGAGTCAATGGACGGAATTGCAACTCTAGAGCAAAGGTAGTGGCAGTGGCATAGCTAGAAGGGTCCTGGGTTCAATTTCAACCCCCGCTAGGGGGTCCAGGCGGCATGTGTCTTTCCCCGTGTCATCAGTGCCCATACCCGAGGTTGGCGAAAGGGCCTTTCTTTGTGGAGTTTGCATGTTCTCCCTGTGTGTCCTAGGCCAGGATTGGTAGGTACCTACCCTAGGCATTGAACGGGATGACTCATGCATTGAAGAAAGCATGATTTTGCCATATTGATTAATTGAATGCACCATTAGTGCATACCCACAGTGAGTGTAGATGTGAGAACATGCCCGTTTTCTTTATTTAATATTTCTGTTTTGTATCTTATTTCAGGGACCAAATAGTTGAGATGTTTGACCATGCCTACGGCAGTTACATGGTAAGTGCAATCCAGTAAGATCGCTGTATCACTTTTTAAAGTGATTATTGCCTCATGATGTCATTTCTGAAAACATACTGTCTTTGGGATAATGTACTGGCAGTGTACTTATTACTTCATCTAAAGTAACATTTCATGAGTACTTTAAATAACCAGACCAGCTGGGAATTATGTAGGCGAGAAGAAGTGCATTCCCCTTCCTTGTTTAACTTCCTCTGATCTGACATTGAGCACAGAGCATAAGCCCACGCTTTCCCCAGCGGAGTTGCTCAGTGAAAATCTGCAGAACGCCGTTTATAACTTTATACAGGACAACTTTGAGGTGTTAGTCTGTAAGAGTGTAATGTATAGTGTTTAACACCTCTCCATGCATGCGCTGTACAGTATGTGCCAAGAAATAGAAATCATTGCCAGGCTATGCACATGCTGTTAGTACGAGATTTACGTACTGTAGGCTGGCAGCAGTTTTCCCTGTTTTCTGCCCGGCACTATGCTGTGCTTTAGTTTGCACCATCAATTCATGTGTGAAATACCAAGTGATCGTGCGTCAATTTATCGCTGATGGGGTTGTGTTGATTCATTTATAGCAGCACAGTTTGCCCTATTTACGCAGGCCAGTTCCTAATCGCAGTTCGACAAGAGTACATTACATATATAATAGGATAAAATGCTATTTCATTTTGTAACTCTGAATGTTTTTTTTTGTACCGAATGTTTACGCAACAGTATTGGTGTTGAAGTTGCATTGTTTGTGGGTTTGAGCTAGCTGGTCCTTTAAACAACATTTTTATTGGCATGTCATGGTGTTGAATACGGCTGGAATACATACAGTAAAGGCTCAGCCCAAATAATAGTCGGACCAGCCGAAATGTTGCAACATTGGGGCGTCAGAAAACTGAGCTCTCAGGAGGGCTGTTGCAGCCTGAAAGAGGGACATTTCCAACATTTTCCTGAGAGTGTACAAAGGAACCAAATGGACCCGCTAGGTCCATCTGGTTCAGAGTGACACATTAAGGCTGGCGGGCTGAACAGGCACCGAGCCACGTTTCCTTGTCAATCTTGGCAACGCAGGCCGTCACACTGGCACTACAACTTTGTCACACATTTCATGTGATGAATATAGATGCCATAACGTATGAAGTCACAATGACCAGCATAGTCAAGCAGGCTGCAGAAGAGCCCTGCCTCTCATCATTCAGTGGAAAAGTTCTCACTGCACCCGCATCATGTCGCATTAAAAAAATCTAACTTTCAAGTGCTCTTTTTCTCCCAGCGTGGAGGAAGAATGATTGGGATTTTTGTCATTGTGATCTCTCTCCCTTGAAATGTATGATTTCTCTGTTACTGTATGTTGCGTTTGAACAGTAATAGCAATTCAAAACCACACCTCCTGTCGCTGTCATGACAACGGGAGGTGTGCTCATGATCGTGGAACACGGCACACGTACCTGCTTTCCATGGTATAAATCTGCTCCTTCCTGCAATGTTGTCGCGCACACAGACGTCTAAACTCGCAAGAGTCACGTCCGCGACGCCACACCACGTAGGCTTGTATATCAGCTCTTCTCTGTGCGCAGCGACAAATGAACGTCTTCTAATGGTGCACTTCGCTAGTGAACACACACAAGGTTCAATGAACTGAAGCCATCACTCCCCAGATCCGTTGAAAATTGATTACATGGAACCATAACGCGCGCATCCATTCCCAATATTTGTAAACAAATTATCGGCGTATAGGTGAGATTTGCCTTTTCAACAACTTTCTCTTGACT
>CM076985.1:13042730-13316665 GCA_039105355.1 Benthosema pterotum
CCATGATCCTGGAATTTGCTGCTCTCAGCAGGCTGTCTGGGGACTCCGTGTTTGAGGTACGCGGCGACGGTTAATCTCTGTAACCCCCTTTTCTCTCCCTCTCTCTCTCTCACTCTCTCTCTCTCCAGGGGCGGATCTAGGCATGGGCAAGGGGGTTGCAATGCCCCCTTAAATGCCCCACCAAACACGATGGCATGTAAAACAACCCAAAATATTTCAAATTAAAATGATTTGAAACACTTCTACTGCTACTAACTAACTACAGCTGTGACACCACTAAACCAACAGCATTTCATCATTGAAAACAGAAAACTCTCTGAGTCAGACCTTTAGCTTTATGCATGCTGCGTGTCTGTTGCAACTTCAACAACAACTGATGTTATTATTGATGCTCAATTGCCTAATAAAAGTACTGTAACCGAAAATGGTATGGGTGCTTCATCACCCGTGGCGCGAAGAGACACGGGCGATGAAGCCGCACCCATACCATTTTCTCCTGAGCCTCCCCTTCTCGACTCAAAACAGTCACTGATGCCTGTGTATTTTTTCACAGGAACATGCCAGGAAGGCCCTGGATGTACTGTGGGAGAAGAGACAGAGAGGAAGTGACCTGGTTGGAACGGTCATCAACATCCACAATGGAGATTGGGTGCGCAGGGGTGAGGCACTACACACACACACACACACACACACACACACACACACACACACACACACACACACACACACACACACACACACACAGTCATACACTATGACCCCCGGTAACCTCAGAGACAGTGGCCATTCACCAGGATTGTACTGTCTGTCCTATCAAGGCTGTTATCCCCTGTTACCAAGTCCCAAACAAAACAAAGAGCATGCACTGGCACACACCAAAAATATACTGTACATGTGAACACAGGACTGAAAAAAAAAGTAGTTCAGTGGTTTTCAACGTTTGTGATCCCAGGACCCACTATTTATTCAGCATTTGAGCCATTTTCAACATTTTCATCCCACAGGCCCCAAAACTAAAGATTTCTTTTGGTTTTGTCCACAATTCCAGGATGGATTTTTGGCAAACATGTAAAATGAACATTCTTCTCCATTCTCTAATTGTGTAGACTTCTTAATTAAGTGGTGTTAATTTAGATGGTGAATATTATAACTCTTGAGAGCGTAGACATGAAGCCAAATGGACCCACAAGGGTCCTTTTGGCTTCATTTTTATGCTCTCAAGCGTTACATCTGGCTAACCAACTTTTCATCTGATTAACCAACCTAGCTGGGGACCACCTGGAACCCTCTCAAGGACAACTGGTGGGCCCCGGACCACTGGTCGAAGACCACTGCTCTAGTACATTCACTCACTCTAATTTGTAAGCGAGAGAGGAGTTTGGAGTCACTATGTTATATTTGTATTGTGCATCCCTTTGCAGATAGTGGTGTTGGTGCTGGTATTGACTCCTACTACGAATACCTGATGAAGGCCTACATTCTGCTTGGAGACAACGTCTACCTGGAGAGGTTCAACACTGTAAGTCACAAGTTTGCACTTGTATTTAGTTTTGGCGTGGTATTTTAACAGTAAGTATTTATTTACGGTTTGCAGTGTTACAGTACAGTGCGTGAGTGGATCTCCTTGTTCAGTTCATCATAACACTTGGAGACGCACACGGATACACTTCTATATAGCCGAAAAAAAACCAAGAAATCACCATAAAGAATATAAAAAGCGAAAAGAAAACAAAGTGAGCCCCTTTTGAGGGCACGCGTTTTGGTGTTCTAAGCATTATGTTTTAACTATTGAAAAATAGCAGATCTACAAGCTCATAGCGCGCCACCGAGTGGCGCGTTATGAGCTTGTATCTCTGCTATTTTTGAAAAATCTTGTAAACGTGGTGCAAATTTTTGAATATTATGTTATTCAGAAACTAGAAATCTAGACAGGACACAATGGGCCGTTTTGAAGCAGTCAAGGCACTCCACATTTTGTCACGGAGCGAACAGAAGTGAACGCAGAGGTCTTAACCGTGTGCGCTTTGTCTGCTACAGCACTACAGTGCCATCATGAAGTACATCAGCCAGCCTCCCCTCCTGCTTAACGTGCACATGCACAACCCCACTGTGAGCGTGCGCAGCTGGATGGATTCCCTCCTTGCCTTCTTTCCGGGCTTGCAGGTCAGTGTTTTCATTTTTGTTAATAAAAGGGCAAGGTTTGTCTCTTTGTCTAGCGAAGCTAGTGCATGTATCAAAGGAAGACTTGAGTGAAGTACTGGCTGAAAACCTCTCTAAAAACAGCCCTAATTTGCGTAGATTGTGCATTACATACCCATCCATCCACTGATGGCAGCAGAAACCATGTATGCACCAAACTGCACATTAGGAGCAATTGGGGATTGCATTGTCTTGCTCAAGGACACTTCGATATCCAGCAACTTTATATTCGGTGCCCTTTTTAATTTGTGATTTCTTTTTTTTTATTTTAGCATTGCTTCATTGAGAGTTTGTTGTCCACATTCTAACCAGGTTCTGAGGGGTGACCTGAAGCCAGCCATAGAGACCCATGAGATGCTCTATCAAGTTACCAAACAGCACAAGTTTCTCCCAGAGGTAACCTGCGTTATTATATTTATTTATATCACCACTTAACCCTATATTTGTCATGTATCCTAGGCTCCCAATTGTTTTCCCTCCACACCAAATCTCCTCTCAGGAAATGTACAAGTTCACAAAGCTTTGAGCTAATTAGCCCTTCACTAAGTCCCTTCCCAATCTGTCCTTGTCCAAGCATGCTAGCAAGACATCTTGACCTGCCTAACAACAGTTGCTAAACTGTTTTGACTGCCATTGGACAAACCAACAGAAAAGGGCTAATAGCTTGGCTTTTTACTTGGATGTGGAATTAGTGAGGGTAGAACATCAAATTTGATATTTAGCTGGAAATCCCACTTTTTTCAATCTGCTGTTTTGTCTTCCTCCAGGCTTTCACCACAGAATTTCGAGTTCATTGGGGCCAACACCCACTGAGGCCAGAATTTGCAGAAAGCACGTACTATCTTTACAAGGTGTGTATACTGTATATGGAGGGGGCCCCTCCCCTCTACCCAGTTTCCAACCATGGGTTGGACACTGCTGCACTCTGAGAGAAAAACACCAGCTCTTTGTATTGATTATCAGTGACTGTGTGTTAAAGTAACTGCACGTGACCTATTTCAACCAATCAGGTTAGTTCCTCAAAATGACCTGTGATAGAATGGACTAGAGTACTATAAGAGTAGCGACACTCCTGTTGACTTCCCAATGCTACGGGTGAACAGAGACGGCTATTGGCTGAAAAGCGCATGTTTGGAACTAACATAGCTAACATGGTTCCAAACAAACTACTCTCGCCCATCCACTTGCATTGACAGCATGACTCCAGTGCAGGCGCGAAGCGCGAGACACAGGATCAAAGCGTGTCTCCACTCTGTTTTTACAGTACTCTAGAATGGACATTACACACTAAATCCTGGTTCGTCTATCACACTTGGGGGAGTGGGTTACTGAAATGTCTGTTGCAGATGATTTGTTGGTGCCTGTACAATATATTATGCCATTGTGCAATGCCTTCGTAGGGGAATTGTTGTCTTAACCACGTGTTGTTGGATCTCGTTTAGGCCACAGGGGACCCTTACTATCTCAGGGTGGGACAGTCCATTGTGGAGAAGCTGAACGCCTACGCCAGGGTGCCTTGTGGCTTCGCCGCGGTGCAAGACGTCCGCACCGGGACGCACGAAGACAGGTTGGAAGGACAGCGTTATACTGGGGCGCGTATTCATTGTGCATCCCACTCTGGTCTTGAATCCAGGGGTGGATGTAACATTTCCCAATTGTGGGGGGGAGGAGAAAATGGTATGGGGGCCGCACCCATACCACCCATACCATTTTTGGTTACAGGACTTTCATTAGGCAATTAAGCATCAATAATAACATCAGTTGTTGAAGTTGCAACAGACACACAGCATGCATAAAGCTAAAGGTCTGACTCAGAGTTTTCTGTTTTCAATGATGAAATGCTGTTGGTTTAGTGGTGCCACAATTGTAGCTAGTTAGCAGAAGTAGTAGTGTTTCAAATTATTTTAAATATAGGCACTTAATTTATCTTAGGTTGTTTAGCATGCCATCGTGTTTGAAGGGGCAGACTGGGCATTTAGGGGGCCATTGCCCCCCCCCCATGCCTAGATCCGCCCCTGCCCTGCATCCCACTCTGGTCTTGAATCTGTGTGTGCGTGTTTACTCTGTCTGCCTTAGGATGGACTCCTTCTTCCTGGCAGAGATGTTCAAGTACCTGTATCTGCTGTTCACTGAGAAGAGCCAGCTGCCCTTCGACATCGACGACTTCATCTTCACCACGGAGGCCCACCTTCTGCCCGTCTCCCTGTCCACCACCCAGCCGCCCTGCCAGGGCAACGGCACGGTGAGGGACCCCCCCGCTCCCTCACTCGCATTCAGAATATCCATGTGCCGAAGATCAGATTTGTGGAAGAAAAAAAAATCTGCTTGAAAGTCAAAATCGCTACACAACACACCATTATTACGGCTCCCACAAAATAATGGGGTGGGTCTGACAATGTGATTTCACTGTTGTTAGTTTCACTGGAACGGTTCGGCCTCCAGGAAGAAACCCTAAATGCAAAGGGAAGACATCGTTGCACAACACCAAGGGGTCTAATTCTAAAAAACTGTCACCTCTTAAACATGTACAAAATTGAAAAAAAAAAAAAAAAAAAAAAAAAATCATAAAAAGTATGCTAATGGCCAGGCCAGACCTTGGGCTCCCTAATACAAACGCAAATAATAAAAATGAGGGTGGGACTTGGTGTATGTGCTGTTGGCATTTTGCACTCCCCCCACTGCTGTAGAGTGTGTCTGCTTAGAAGATGGTACTGACTGGTGTTTCACTTTCACTCATTTTACCGTCTTGTTGCTCCAGGAGGCTGTCGCCGTGACCCAGGAGGAGGACCTGTTCACATACTCCTGTCCCAGCACACAGACCTTGTTTCCCAACAACCCTTCCTTTGCCAAGACCATACGGGACGGCTACAAGTACCTCACCGGGGTGGGACGGGCCTTCCATTCCCTGCCTGTCAGGTAGGGGTCTGTGTGTGTGTCTCTGAGTTAGAAGGTGTTGCAGAACACAGGAACATTGATCGATTGATGTGTTTATTCATGTTTCACGAACCTGTGTTTATTTCCAAAGTTTTTCATATCAACGACCCACCAGATTGCCACTTTAATTAGCCCATGGACCCCCATTTGAAATGATAATGCCAAGGACCACTGTAGGAAAAGATGTGTTAGGGCTCTAGCAGAGATTTTCAACCCGTTTTCATTTCAAGGTTCCTCAGTTTCATGTGGATTAGGCTGCAGATGTTGCCTGGCTCCAGCCCTGAATCTCCACCTTAACAAAATACCACCTTAAATTATTTTCCCCTAGTGATTCAGACTCTGGTGACGCTGCCTCTGGTGTCGTCAGAAAACCCGATTAGGGCAGCTGATTGCCAAGAGCACTGTCACTCAGCAGTGTCAAACAACAAACATGGCGCCCCATGATGAGTATTTTATTTAAAGAAGCTTTTATGAACATCATTTGACATGTTTTACTACTATTGTTCATAATGTGAGTGATGTGAGTAATGTTTGGTTAGTAACCGGCTTAGCCCACATGATTGACAACACCGTTGTCTGCCGTCCGAAAATCTGATTTGGTGGTATGAACCAATCACTGACAACTGCCGCTTTGACCGACAACTGCCGCTTTGACAATGCCCAACCCATAAACTGCAGTCGTTGAGAGTGTCAGGCACGGACGGACACCCATTTAATGGCACATCAATGTTGACCCGCCCATTCATATTGTAAAATAAAATGTTAATTTAACTTTTGAGAGTGTAGAAATTGAACCAAATGGAGCATAAACGGTCCCATTGTACACTCTTTAAGAGTTACAAAACCCATAAGGATCCAGTTCGGTTTTCCAAACTATCATTTTAGCTAATTGTCTATATGTTGGTTCCACAGAGAAATTGAACTACCGCTCCATGATACCGGCATGGAGCCAGTGGAGTTCCTGAAAAGCATGGGCATCTCCCTCACCCCGCTCCACGAAGCTGTGTCTGCCGAAAGCGTGAGTCTGTGGTGTCCTTTTGTACTGCACACACAAACATTGTTTATGTGTGTGCATGGGTTCGGTGGAACACACACTCAGTACCTGAACCTGTGCTATGATTAACTGATAGAATTATTGATCATTACAACATATTTCCCTGTTGTTGTTTTTTAGGAGCACAAAGGTGTATACCGAGTGAAGCTGGTGGCTGAAGTAAGCCAGGTGCCAGAGGAGGAGGTTTTGCCACATATCGTTCAGCTCATATCCCCCCCGTTCCTGGGTAGGACGGTCCTCACCGCCGGACCCGCAAAGTTTGGGATGGACCTTACCAAAAAGGAGCACGGGGTGAGGTATTTTTTTGGAGCGATGTAAATGAGTGTATTTGAACAACACCCAGTAGCCCCATTCTAAGCTTATTTTGGGGTACGGCCATTAAGGAGTGTTTTCACAAAATAACCAGAGAACTCTTTTTAATCAATTGCAAATAAAGTTAAAAAAAAAACTTTTGGTGTGGATTTCTCCCTAAGTTGTAAGAAATATAGCGGTTGTCCGAATACAGATTTGACTTAACATTTGCATGCATTTGTGGTGGTCCCCCAGGTGAAGGGGAGCATAGTGAAGGCCTCTCCCTACACAGCGTGTGGGCCCATCCACAACCAGGACGAGCTGAGGGGTCACATAGCCTTGGCGCTGCGCGGGGACTGCATGTTCGCTGGCAAGGCTCGAAGGCTGCAGGAGGCCGGGGCCATAGGGGTTATTTTCATTGGTGAGTATTACTGCAAGGTCACTCTGACAAGTTCTCAACATTACGGCAGGGTACATATTTTTAAACTATTAACTCCATCATTCCCAGCGACGTAATAGCCATAATTAATTAAAAAATTAACCAATCCCGTTGCTGTAACTCAGTGGTTTTCAGCGGCAGGTCCCACTCACCTAGAAATAATCCAAATTTCCGGGTGCACGTGCGCAGTCTCTATGGCCATCACTGACCATAATCCAACAAATGGCACATCATTATAGTAGCCGTTCACGGCTCATATCGCGCCACTCTTGAACGCCTGCCGTTTTTGAATCAAACTTTAAACACTCCTCCCTCCGTCCAGACAACCGCGAGGGCAGCAGCAGCGAGGAGACGCCGCTGTTCCAGATGGTGGGTGACGGGGAGCCCACGGCGGACCTCGGCCTGCCGCTGGTCTTCCTGTTCAGCCGCGAGGGAGCCGTGCTCACAGCCGCCCTGGAGGAGCACCGCAACGTGGATGTACTGCTGCTGCCCAAGGAGAGGCAGCTGGGACGAGGTCAGACACATCCCTCCAACTTACAATTTAGGCATTTAGCAGAAGCTCTTAAAGCGGAACTCCACCCATTTTCAACATTCTAATGTCATTAATATGCCTTAGAGATGTTGTGTGGAGTGTGGACATGATTCCCCCAATTCTGTATTTCCTAAAAATGAAGGTCTGAAAAAATCATTAACATGGTGAAATACATCTGATGACATCAAGGTGTATTTCACCATGTTAATGATTTGTCTTTCAAACCCATTTTCCTCATAAGGTACAAATGGACCCACTATGGTCCATTTGGTTCACATGTGTATCCTCTCAGGAAATTGTTGAAAATGGGTGGAATTCCCCTTTAATCCAGAGTGACTTACAATAGTAAAAGTTTACAATTCAAGCTGAATTTACAATACACTTTACAATATGTAATGTAAGCACTAAAACACTGGTTTTCAACCTTTTTCATACCAGGGCCCACTATTTATTCAGAATTTGAGCCACAGACCACCATTTGTGGACAGGGAACTATGTATTTTGTGTCCATTGCACTACGCCCAAAAAGTAGTTCCATGTGATAGAGGGGTCAAAAATGAACCAAGGAGGTCGTAATATTTTAGAAATAATTCAACAATACAAATTACCGTATTTTCTGGACTATAAGGTGCACTTAAAAGCCTTTAATTTTCTCAAAAAAACAACAGTGCGCCTTATAATCCAGTTCGCCTTATCTATGGATTGTTTGAATGACTGCAGTAGCTTCTATCCTATGTTGACTGCAGTAGCTTCTATTCTGTGCGCCTTATAATCCAGTGCGCCTTATATATGAAAACAGTTCTAAAATAGGCCATTCATTGAAGGTGCACCTTGTAATCCGGTGCGCGAAAAATACGGTATGTTAGTTTTGTGGATTCATTTACTTTTACTGCGTGGCCCCAGGGAACCCCACAAATTGACCGTAAAACTACTTAATATTAACCAAAACAGAGCAGAACTCCCACCACAGGACTCTTGCAATCAATTAATGAAGTTGAAACCCCTATATTAATGGACAGCATTTCATACAACTTAACTATCCCTTTTAATGGATGGTTCCATCAGCGCACATCCTGTGCGCTGATAGAACATTTTCCCCTCCAGTTAAAAAAAAACACTGATGCCAGCTAACTGCCATTATAAAAAGAAAAAAATACTGACGTATTAACTGTCATATGCAGTATTACCTATGGTGTTTGTGGTATTTCTTACATGGTCTCTGTTCCCCCCTATTGGCCCATCCAGAGAAGCCTCACGGAATGAACATCAAGTTCCGGCTGGCGGAGGACGGGGAGCTGGACGAGGGGTCCTCCTCACCGGCCGCCAGAGGACCCACCCTGGAGTTTGTCCTGGAGAAGGGAGAGGTGCTGCTGGAGGAGGACGAGGAGGAGGAGGAAGAACTGGCCGGCGTAAAGGTAGGGGTGGGACGATTCACTTAGTCACGAAGCAATATTGATGTTTAGGGTTCTGAATCGATTTATATTGTGATTGACAGTATACATGCCCTTGAAGTAGAGCTACGTCAGGCTTATCATTATTAAATAATAGTTATGACCGATGCCACTTAGGTTGATCTACGCCGCTCTACGTCGCTGGTTTGATACGATCCCTATGATAACAGCAGCGAGCAGCGATCGCATATTCCATTCAGAACGGACCATAACAAGAGACTGATCATCACGGGACCGGAAGTGTTTCGCCAACTAACTTGTCCGACGGGAAACATGGACCGAAATATGAAATATGACTTTTACCGTACTTTCCGGGTTATAAAGCGCACCTTAATATAGGCCGCACCGGCCAAATTTAGCGAAAAAATCAATTGTGTACACATACAAGACGCACTGGCCTATTAGCCGCGGGTGTTTTAATGCTTAATTACCATATGTAAGGGTTCTTGCACAGATGAGACTGTCGGCAATTCTCAAACAATGCTGTTTGAGAAGCATCCTTTTTATTATTTAAACGACTACAGAACTGCACGTGCTGTATGTAATTAACGCTAGAGCCATAGACCAAGGACGGATCTAGGCATAGACATGGGGGGGGGGGGGATGCCCTCTAGACGCCCTGACTGACGCTCCTCCTCCTCGGGCGGCGGCGGCGGCTGCTGCTGCTGCTGCTGCTGCTGCTGCCGCCGCCAGCCTTTCTAAACCCGTTCGTGGATGTTTTTTTGACACTTTTCCACGCAGTAAGGATCCACTGGCAGTCAGACTTGATAAAAAGTTGCTTTCAGCATGTTCCTCGCCCTGGTGGTGCGCGCGCTGGTGGCGCCAGCTCCTCGGAACGACAGCGCGCGGACCACCACCACGCGGACCATCACCGCGCGCCGTCGTTCCGAGGAGCTGGTGTCTCCGCCGCGCCGGCGTTCCTCGCGTTTGTCCGCCGTCTAACCATTGATTCATTGATCCCAAGGCTACGTGCAGCAGATAGATTTCCTTATTTTTCAACCAGCTCGACTGACTTTAGCTGCGTTATATGCACTTCTTCGTTTGCTTTCCATGATGCATTTAGTTGTGTCTGTCTTAGCGAACTGCCTGTGCCCTGTCCCCCTACATTTCCTGCTCGGGCTGGCTTAAAGTTGGTGTCATACGTGCATTTAGACTTAGAACGCCCTATACTATAGTGTTTGTTAGCCGTAAACATCCATACATTGGCCGCACCGCTGAATAAGCCGCAGGGTCCAAAGCACAAGAAAAAAGTAGCGGCTTATAGTCCGAGAAGTACGGTAAATGAAAATCGCTGGCACTAGCTACCTAAAAAAAAAAATATGAAAAAGTGCTGGCACGGAGTGTTAATTATGCTGCGATTCGGTTTGATGTGTCAAATTTCAATGTATCGCATTTTTTCCCCCACACTCTTAGAAAGAAAAAAATAAAAATCATGAACAAACACAATGCAAACAAACGCGATGTCGTCAAGTTGTGTTTCACAACAAGTTCAATCAACTTGAAATTTTAAACAATTAAATATATCCATCATACACATCAATACAGCCTGATAACTTCGGCCAGTCTTTCTGACATGAACAAATAGGCCTACATAAATATATATATAAAAAAAATTGAACCTGGCCATTCAATATTGATTTACATCATGGCATTAAGAATAGCGATGTATTGAAATATTTTATTTATTTATTTATTTTGCCCACCGCTACATGAAGACACAGAGAGTGGCGGGAGGAGAACAGCATTGCACAGCGGCGGCGACGGACGGCGGCACCACCACCACTGAGCCGTGCTCCTCGGAAGTAGCGACACAGCAGACTCCCCCGTCGGACCCTTCTGAAAACGTCGACAGTGGACCAGATACAGACGTTTGATCGACAAACCCCAGAAGGCATCCGACCGCTCTCTCTCTCGCTCTAAGAAACCCTTAGAGATGGCCCTGTGTTGTTGGTATTACCGGTAGGCCCCGCCGGCTGTGTCGTTCCAACTCCTCCTTCTTTGTGGTTATAGGTCTCTTGGGATTTCTTTTTTTATCTGATGAGATCTGTATTCAGGTACAAATAGAACACAAGGTGATCGGATACGAACGTCTAATACCCAACCCCAACTGTAGACGCGCGATTACATTTTTCTTAATGTGCCGATGAGTTCTCTCAAAGTTCTCTCCCGACGAATGCGTGAAACCGACGCACGGGGGCGATGTGCTTTTAGTTTTTGTTTTTTGTTTTTAACCGCAGTTTAATGTTCATACATTATTGCACTTTCTGACTGTTTCTGAAGCTGTACAAAAATGGATAGGCGGACGATAGGATAGGCCACCTATCGCAGTGGTCCGTCTCTCAGTTTAGCGATGTCTGTGGTATTTTTTTTCCCCTCCACTTCGACTAGTTCAAACTTATGGTAATGAGGGGTTTTCTATAACCCAGTCTCTCACGACTCCAGACTCTTGACTTCCGTCAAATACTGGGGAAAAGAGTGTGCTGTTTTTCCTTTATTTTCTTTTTATTTTCTTTTTTGAAGGTGGGTTTTCAGATTGACCATATCTATAACCAACTGTTTTGGTTATGGTTTTGTATTGTTTTTGTTTTGTTTTTTTTAGATGAAGGGTATGATAAGGCCAATTATGAAAACCAGTTTTATTTGTTTTGTACTGGTTGGCCACTTCAGGGAATTTCAAGAGTGAAAGTGACTTGAACTTTTGTGCTGAAGTGTGTGTGTGCGCGTGCGTGTGTATGTGTCTGTGCCTGGGTGGGTGGATGTGTGCGCGTGTGTGTATTTTCTACATGTCTGATTACTGTAACAATTGCCCTACTTATTTACACCACAACACGTCACTGCTGTCAGATGAAACCTCAAATCCACCTTTTCAAGACATTTACTACTTTCAGCTTGCCCGATTTTTTTATTCTTTTTTGTGCAGGCATCAAACAGGTGGCGCAGTGCCTCTTTCCAATGTCTTGGGTCGGATTGTTCTCAAAATCACTTTAAACTTTAAAAACATAACTTGGGTTTTATTCAACTTTCTATTTGAGAACACTGAACTTATGAGCAAACTACTAAATACAGTATATAAAATACACATATCTAACCACTTTGTGCTCCCAGCATTGCGATGCAAGGTGTAATGCGATCGCACAAGGCAATCTATCGGACGCGCTATAAGTTTCTGCCCACCAGTTGGCACCGGACACGGCGGGACATTCCCGAGCCTGTTCGTACTATGTTGCACTTTTTTCAACGATAAATAGGATTGTCATCGTGCACATGCGGTGAAGCATAAATTACGGCTGAGGTTGATATCCAGTCAGGTTGTTCTCTAGTCCCAGAATGCTTTGCACTTTGGAACACGGGCACTTTCCTCCTCCTGCGGCTTGAAGGTGCCTTCAGACCTCGGATGGTCGAAGCGGCGCGGTGTGCATTTCCAGTCGATTGCGTTTGCTTCATTTTGGTTTTGGTTGTCCATTTCCGTAGGAAAAAAAACTTGGCTGTAATTTAACATTGGGAGTGTGACCAAATGGACCCGTTCGCTCACCCAAGGTGACTTGGTTGGTCCCCTTTGGCACCACACCAGGTCGTGCCGGCTGCTCGATCGGGCAACTCGTTGCATCGACTTTGCATGTGATGGCACCGCTTTAACTCTCCCGAGGCTGAACGCACCTTTAGTCTTACAAAGGTGGCAACGCAGCACAGTCAGGCCACGAACTGGCAACGTAAGTTCGGAAACCTCTCCACCTTAGTAATTTGCATTGTATCTACAAATGCCAAAATTTGGGGATTATTTTCTCTGCCTTAATAATACCAATTTTGTTTTAATCGTTGATTAGTCACCTTTACAGAAAAGTATGGCATGTAGAAATCGGACATTACTGTAATGAGTAGCACTCATTGAAGAAATGTAATGAGGGTCGTGGCAAAGAATGTGGAATGTGGCAAGAAGTTGTGGCAAGAATGTGGCAAAATGAAATGTTCTGTTGGCATTCACTGTTGTTTTTTTAACTGTGTTGGCAGGTGTGTGACCGTCGGAGGTGTGTGCCACTCGGTCACAGGTGTGTGCCACTCGGTCACAGGTGTGTGTGCCACTCGGTCACAGGTGTGTGTGCCACTCGGTCACAGGTGTGTGTGCCACTCAGTCACAGGTGTGTGCCACTCAGTCACAGGTGTGGGGCCAGCACATAAGCATGGGTCCTGTCACTTTTCGTTCCTCTGTTTTACCATTTATGACCCCATATCTTCAGAATCTGCCTCAAAGCAAGGTTGAATCTGCCTTTTTTGGCAAAGTTGTTTTGGGGTGCAACCCACACGTTGCAGTAATAGGAATATCTCGCCATACCTTGTTGTAAAGGTGACTAACCAAATGATTAAGATTATATAATATACAGTATTATTAAGGAGAAAATAACTCCCGTAGTTAGGTTTTCCCGAACTTTTGTGGACCAGTTTAAGTGCATCAATGCACATATTGTCATCAGAAGTTGTTTTTTTGTTTGATTGTTTATTGCAAACTATTAAATATGAATGTTATTTGCATCGGATCACCATTAGATGTTTATGTTTTTAGCCCTAGTCAAATTGATCCATATTAACACGCTCAAATGTTGATTCCAAAAAAACAACAACAATAGAATCTAATAATAATATCTAATGAATCGTGTTTTTTTATAAGATTGGGTACCAACACTACTACAGGATTTCCCATGTTACTCAATCTATTTACACAAACTCAGATAAGATAATAATCACATGGGCATTATGTATGTTTATATGCGGCATCATTGTTTTTTTTTATGATTTCCTTTTGATCTCACAAACTTTTTAATTGTTTTTTTTTGCATGGACCTTTATTTTTTTCGTGGTGTATATACTTGAGGGATATAAATAAGTCAAACTACATTGAAAAGGTGAGCTGGTTTGTTTTCTGTATAAATGGGTCGTTGTGGTGCCAGAGTATGATGATGATGATAATGATTTATTTTTCGTGCGGTGGACCCTGTTGTAGATGCTGCTCAAGTTAACGTATCGTCACTTAAACCCTTTGTGTCCTGAACGCGTTTTGGTGTTTTATCTGTTGAAAAATAGCAGATCAACAAGCTCATGTCGCGCCACCGAGTGGCGCGACATGAGCTTGTTGTTCTGCTATTTTTGAAAAATTGTGAAGATGACGCGCAAATCTAAGAATATATTCTATTTGACACCTGATTCTAGTTTCTGACCAGTTTCTAGTTTCTGATGCTATATTCTGACAGATTCTAGTTTCTCTGAAATATCTATCTTCCTGTGTCAGTGATGCTTAACATATTTCATGCCAAGACCACCAGAATTATCCATATTTGGCTGCAGACCCCCATCTGAAAACATGTTGTTCTAGGGATCCCCCAGATGCAAAAAATTGAGTTAAAAATGTTTGCTTCCAAAATAACATATTCAGAGATTTGCAGCACATTTTCACATTTTTTCAAAAATAGCAGAACAACAAGCTCATGTCGCGCCACTCGGTGGCGCGACATGAGCTTGTTGATCTGCTATTTTTCAACAGATAAAACACCAAAACGCGTTCAGGACACAAAGGGTTAAACCCCGAGTCCCTAAAGGCTCTGTGGTGGTGGTATTATTATTATTATTATTATTATTATTTTTTTTTTTTTCAGTTTTCTCTAATTCTGGGAAACAACGTTGAAAATAGCCGATCATGCGTCACGTCATGAGCTTGTCTTATCGGATATTTTTTGACAAAACTTTTCCCCCGGATGCTGGGGCTTCTTTTTAAAGTGGTTAATCCAACATGACCGTCTTTATACTTAATACAAGGCATTGTCAACCTGTATACCTCAAGCTTGTGTACATGGCCGTCAAAGACCATGGCTAAAATAACTATTTTACTCAGAGGAAAGGGCCAGGTAGTAGAAGAAATGCATTTTTTTTTAGGTGTATGTGTTTATTATTATCTGCCATTTGGGAAGGATAAGCCTAATGTATGCTTTGTCACACGACGGTATTGCTTGCCATGAATAACTGATTTACAAGTGGGGGAAATCGTGACGCCGTGTGAGATAAGGCATACGTTAGGGTTTACTGTTGACGAGAAGGCTAAGCTCAAAAAGTGCCAAAGGGACGAATTACATTGATCCTGTTGATTTTGTTTCACCGTTTTCTGTACTCTGAGAAGTATTTATTTATGACTGTGAGCTAAAGCAATCTCATCAATAAATTTACACTTAATTTGCCCTTCATTGTCTGTTGCTGTTGTACAATTGTAACATTTTGCATAATTTAGTCTTACTCCCAAGATCCTTTTTTCTGCATATGTAATATTTTCAGGCAACGGACCTACACATGTCTGCTATCATAAACCACTAAAAGTTTTTCAATTGATGGAACCGGTCGGGAATTATTAACGGCGAATGTGGACGCTGTTCCAGTGTTACGTTTGCTGTGCATATGGGAGAGACAGGGCAAGCAATTTGCCAGGGAGGAAGATAGCCGCTGGTGGTAAGTGAGTCCTGACTAATAGTAACCGGTTGGTGACCGTTTGTGACCGTTTTACTATTGGTCACGACTGATACCGTTATTAACCCTAACCCTTAGCCTTAAACATAACTTCAACAAAATCTATGCATAAAACCAAACCTTAACCCCTGACTGGTACAATACCTGCCGTGGCAGCTGTAGAAAAAAGTCTGGGGAGGGGGCAGTTCCCCTCTTGCAACCTTTTTCGAGGCAGGTGGAAAAGTCCCGACTGTTACTATCAGCTGCCCGCGACTCATTTACTATCAACTGAGGCCGTCTGCCTCAGCCGCAAATTGATTTTGCAAATCCTGGCATATGTTGACTATGCAAAATTAGCGTATTCAAGAACTGCCCTCCAAAAATTTAAAGGGGAATTCCACTAATTTTCAAGATTTTACTATGTCATTATTATAGACATAAAATGTCTATATTATACTAATATAGACAGTAAAATGTTGAAAATGGGTGGAATTCCCCTTTAAAGGTAATATAGGCAACTTCCCCCCCTTGTCCAATTTTTCATTTTACACATAAAAAAAAATAATGAAATTGTAAACGTCACTGAGTAACTTTCACTATTAACCTAACCAATGTTAGAATGCTACAGTTTTATTTTAATATGAAACCAATGTTAGAAAGTTACAGTTTTATTTTAATATAATACCGGTATCAACATTAGGATGTTACAGTTTTATTTTAATACGAAACCAAGCCTCCAGGATCTGTGTAAAATGGTTAAAAAGTGTTAAACTCAATGATTTCACTTTGATTAGAAATACATCAAATAGGCGTTGTTACAAAATAGATATCACAATGATGTAATATACAAAATACATTGTATATTACATAGAAAACATACAATATACATTTGTATGTTTGCTATAGTTGTTGGCAGAGTTATTACATTTCATCATGACTGCAGAATGATTCTTGAGTTGTTCATTGTTGAAATTATTATTCTAACTAAATTATTGTTATCATAATTCCTAAAATCTATATTCCTAATCTTCTATGTCAAAAAAGTCTATTACAGCTTCATCTCTCACACTCATCACATCGAGCTGACTGGCAGCTTCACTTTCATATCCTGAAGACGGCTGGCTCGGCAGACTAGCATATCCTGAAGACGGCTGGCTCGCCAGACTTCCATATCCTGAAGACGGCTGGCTCGCCAGACTAGAAGAGGACGCTATTGGTCCAGCATGTCTCTTCTGCAGCCAATCATAAACCTTGTCAGGTGACCAGCGGAATGAACTTCCTGCTTCAGATGGCGTTCCACCACTCACTGAAAAACAGGACCACACACAGCAATAATACCGTATTATTAGTAGTAGTTGCGACCGCAGGGCACAGCTAGCATGTAAACCAGGAGGAAGCTGGTCACACTGTACCCCCCTAATGCTGTGACGCTGTTGCCTGTAATGCTGTTGCCTGCCACGCTGTTAGTGTGTGGTGTAACTTCAGAATCTGGCAGATTAACACACGTCTTATTCACTTATTCAGGTAAACTGATAGTGTGTTGTATATACACACCATGCAAGATTGCCAACTGTTGCTGACATCCGATGCACCACCATACAGCGACAACAATTGGCTGAACATGGATGGCATGTATGATGATGTAAAACTTTCTTTTACTACGTCAATATGTCACAATATCATCGAGGCAACCTCACTTTGCATTTTGCAAAATTGCATTCATTCTAGTTATCTCTATATAATTCTAACAAACGTGTCTGTCTGTTCACATCCTGTGCAATGTTACTGTGTCATTTGTCTCCATTTGCGTAACGCCATGGCGCACGGACAGCCTCACTGAACCTCGAGTCACACACACAGCCCTGTCATCCAGCATCAATATGCGCGGCTCATAAGCACAAAATATTATACCCATCATTTTAATTTTAATACTTTAGTGTCAAAAATAATCTTTGCGCACATCACGTGTCACCGGATACAGTTAAAAAAAACATCACGTGTCACGGAGACACATTTATTTGTGGTCACAGTTTGTCGTACAACACGGGATCACCTCCGCTTTTGGGTACAGCTACAGCCTTCTCTGTTCTCGCTGTTCCGCCTATCAGAGGACTGTTCCACACACAGGCTTCGTTCTCTCGGCACGTAGCGGTGATACATGCACTGCGGTCCGGTCGCCTACGTCTCATTTCCACTACCACTGCAATTTACACTGTCTGGATATTAACGCGCACCGGCCCACGGCACCCAGTGATCCACTCCTCTCCAAAGTTATTTGCAAGTTTGGTGCGTGTCGTGTATGCGCAATTGCCGATGCAACTGCACGTTTGGAGTGGGAAGACAATAATCTGCAGCTTGCTAACACGATGAGGTGACTACAGTGCGCTCCGGCGACATTAGCCAATCTTCAAACTCACAACATCATAGGTTGCAAAAGCCAGGCATTTGGATTAGCAATGTATGCCATCCAATGTACGTTGTATAAGCCACGCCTAATACATTTGGGACTACCAGGCTGTGTGACAGAGCATAGACTACAAACGGGGTGTCATTCAGTCATTCATACTGTATTCATTGTAACGACAAGGTCTAACCTTTATTTTGTGGCCAACTTCCACTCAACTCTCAACAACAACTCCATCCCAACCACTGTGATCTAAACATTATTTCCGGATCATATAATACATAACGGGTATAGGACTAGTTATTAATATGTGTATTGTGTAGTGTGTACCTTACAGCAGAAAGATACACAAGTTGTAAGTCATAAAAATAATGACACATGCTTTGTCAATGTAAAGTTTGGTATGTTTTTCAAAACATGACAATAAGGCTCCTTTGAATTGAAATTAAAAACAAAATGTAATCAGATGAATTCTATTGAAACTCACTGCTTGGGTTAACATCAACTTTACTCATCCTTCTCCTGACAGGTGGCAGGGTTGGCTCCGTCTCCACAAACTGCAAAACCTTCTCTATCATCTTCTCCTCTCTCCTAATCAACTCCTCCACTCTTCTCCTCCACTCCTCCTCTCTCCTCCTCCATTCCTCCCTCTCTCTCTTCCATTCTTCTTCCAGGCTCTTCCAGTCTTTGTCGGTTAGTATCTTCTTTCCTTTCAGTCTTTCCAACAGGGTCTTCTGTCTCGTCTCTTGCCCCTTTCTGAGGTGTCCCGTGTCTCTGACAGAGCTACCTTCTCTGGAGTCTGAAGGTCCAAAGTGTCCTCTGTTCCTCGTCACCATGTCTTCTACTTTCTCCACCAGCTCCTTCACTTCTGAGATGTCCAGATCGGGGCGGAAGTCTAGCACATGGTACCTGTAGCCGCATTTCTCCAGGATGCCCCTCAGAGGTTCTCCTTCGGCCTTGATGTACTCCTCAACACATCTCTCTCCCAGCCAGACTCCGCAGGTGAACAGAACCAGAGTGTGTCTCCAGACTGTGTCCCCCAGCAGCGCCATGTGTTCCTCCACTGATCTCCTGTCAGCTTCAGAGAAACTCACAGGGACAGGAACATTCAGCAGCACAGCGTGAGGTCCAGGAGAACACAGAGTCACACCGCGTAGAAGAACATCTTTGATCAAATGTGGTGGAGATGCAGAGGACCAGTCTGGACAGACCACCACACTCACATTTCTGTCAGCAACTCGTCTCAGTTGTATGACACTTTCTGTCGTAGGCTGGAATATATCGTAGGTTAGTTATAATAATCAATACATGTGACTCACAGTGCATATACAGCTTTTTGTCTATGGGACCTAGTGCCTAACTAGTACAGGCATTATATGGAATAGAAGGGGTCAACCTGGAACTAATTGCAAAAAAAAGCTAAATCAGCTGATTTTGTATCTTCAATATATCCTGAATAACAGATAAAAAGTTGCCTGGAATTGTCTGAGGGGAAAGGTTTGAAAATGGCATTTACAGTAAGTCCACCATTGACATCCCATTTAAGGCAAATATTTTCTAAATTGCATTGTGCTTTAAGTAGCAAGTGACATATCAAACTAGAGAGTTTTCATGATGCTGAATCCATTCCAAGCATTAATTTTGCCCCAAAAATCTTCCTTGGGTTAAAAACAGCCATAACCGTGTTGACAAATATGATGAGGTCAGCACATTTGGGCAAGTTGTTATGGCGATATTTCACCCAATGAGTGATTTTGTGCAAAACTAATGCTAATAATGGATTCAGCACCATGAAAACTCTCTAGTTTGATATATCACTTGCTACTTAAAGCACAATGAAATTTAGAAAATATTTGCCTTCAATAGAATGTCAATGGTGGACTTACTGTAAATGCCATTTTCAAACCTTTCCCCTCAGACAATTCCAGGCAACTTTTTGTCATTCAAGATATATTGAAGATACAAAATCAGCTGAGTTAGATTTTTTTTTTTGCAATTAGTTGTAGGTCAAATGACACTATTACTGGACTAAACCCCAAACCCCATCCTAACTAACCTCACATGGGTTTGACCCTCAACCTAACTGTTGGTCTTATATTATGTCATACAGAAGTCTGCCTCCCATCGAAAAATGGATGTATGAAGAATATATTTGGCACTTTCAGGCGATCGTCTAGCAATTTAGGCAATTGCCATTCAAGTGAGTAAAACTGACACTCGCTTGGACAGTTTTTTCTAAAATAAAGACACCCTAATTGTCATCACAGTAACGCAGATACAGTGAATGTCTCACTGGCATTGGCTCTGGCTCATGCATTGATGACCTCATGCTTCAACATTATCATCCGAAAATTGATATAATGTTGATATTTGATGTATTTACAAGTTTGAGGTAATTCATTATACTACATAGATGATGGTTCATATAATATTACTCACCATCCTTCCTGTAAACACAAACTCCTCTTGCAGTATGTGACCTCCAGCCCAGATCCTTGTAATCAGGTCTCCTCCAACCAACATCAGCCTCAGATCTGATAGACTCTGATGTTCTCCTGACACACACACACACACACACACACACACACACACACACACACACACACACACACACACACACACACACACACACACACACACACTTCAAATTGCGAATGCAGTAAGCCACTTACTATGACTCAGGCAGAAAAGTCTGTGAGTGAGTGAAGTCATTGTCTCCACATCACTGGCCGTGGCCGATGCCAAACTTTGCACACATTGCACAGGTGCTGGTCAACGAATTAGAATAATTTGAAATAGTGCAACCTTAAAATCTTTGAATGCATTTCTTGTGCAGAAAGCAAATCAGGTGTTCACCGCACCTGTCCTACTTGTTAGAGTAATCACAGAACTGTTACCTGTAAAAAAATTTGCTCAGCTGAGCTTTCCAAAAGGACCATTTAGGCCATTTAACTGTGACACCGTTGTTTCATTGAATTAGAATAATGGAGAAACCGTTTCATTGAATTAGAATAATTTTTATTATAATTAGAATCATCACTTTCTCAGTATTTTGTGGCTGCCCGCTTGGCTTGTATGACTGCCTGAAGTCTCCGTGCAGGGGTTGACACTAAGGTCTCCAAGGCACTTGCCCATCGGGCAAGTGCAAATCAGGTTCTACGTGCCCTCAGGTCATGGTCACTTGCCCCCCCAAAAATATATTGTAAATTTTGCTTTTAACTTTACTTCCTACTTGGGTGCTTTCAACAGGTGGTCCAGGGACCACCAGTGGTCCCTGAGAGGGTTCCAGGTGGTCCCCAGCTAAGTTGGTTAACCAGATGTAACTCTTGAGAGCGTAAAAATGAAACCAAATGGACCCGCAAGGGTCCATTTGGTTTCATTTTTAATTCATCACCTTAATTAGCCCATAGTGGTCACAGACCCAGTGGTCCCTGACCCCAGCAAAATGAGAGTTTGGAACCAAATGGACCTGGGAGAGAGATAGGTAGAGATAGCTAGTTCTTCAAATCGATGCCACGGACAGGGCTTGACACTAACACTTGCCCGCTTGCCCGGGGCAAGTAAAAAAAAAATGGTGGGGCAAGTGAAGACTGCTACCTGGTTGCCCGATCGGGCAAGTGTGCAACTTCGTGCACTATAACACAACACAAGATAAATTTGTCTTGAAGGCAGTCATTGCACTCTGCCTCTGTGTCTTTCCCTGCTTTCTAGCTATCTCTACCTATCTCTCTCCCAGGTTCATTTGGTTCCAAACTATCATTTTGCTGGGGTCAGGGACCACTGGGTCTGTGACCACTATGGGCTAATTAAGATGATGAATTTTAACTCTTGAGAGCGTAAAAATGAAACCAAATGGACCCTTGCGGGTCCATTTGGTTTAATTTTTACGCTCTCAAGAGTTACATCTGGTTAACCAACTTAGCTGGGGACCACCTGGAACCCTCTCAGGGACCACTGGTGGTCCCTGGACCACCTGTTGAAACCACCCAAGTAGGAAGTAAACTTAAAAGCAAAATTTACAATATATTTTTGGGGGGGCAAGTGACCATGACCTGAGGGCACGTAGAACCTGATTTGCACTTGCCCGATGGGCTAGTGCCTTGGAGACCTTAGTGTCAACCCCTGCACGGAGACTTCAGGCAGTCATACAAGCCAAGGGGGCAGCCACAAAATACTGAGAAAGTGATGATTCTAATTATAATAAAAATGAAACGGTTTCTCCATTATTCTAATTCAATGAAACAACAGTGTCACAGTTAAATGGCCTAAATGGTCCTTTTGGAAAGCTCAGCTGAGCAAATTTTTTTACAGGTAACAGTTCTGTGATTACTCTAACAAGTAGGACAGGTGCGGTGAACACCTGATTTGCTTTCTGCACAAGAAATGCATTCAAAGATTTTAAGGTTGCACTATTTCAAATTATTCTAATTCGTTGACCAGCACCTGTAGATGCCAACAATGAACCTCTGCCCAACATTTTCCAGAATAGCCTGTTATACTGGCAACTTTTCACATTTTTACCTAGAGCTGCACCGATCTGCATAGAATGTTGCCTGCACATTTAGTGAAGGAAATTAATTCATTTTCTTGAAAGAATCGTTCACTTTGTGATACAAGCACCAAATTTGGTATGAACAATGCCTAGGACCTACTTTCTCAGGAAAGCCCGTTAGCCACGCAAAATTCCAAGATGGCGGCCCTCAAAATCCAAGATGTCCGCCCAAAAACATGGTTTTTCCTTTATAACTCAAAATGCTTTGATTTTACACCCCATAAATGTATTGAACGTTAATACAAAGTTGGCCATTACGGACGGTTTGGCACCAAGAACGTGTCTGTATCACTTACGGCTCTTGAGATACAGCATATAGGTACTTTCACAGATTGAGGAGAGCAAGACATCTGTAACATTGATTCTTAAGTGAATCAAATGGTGATACAGGCATGAAAATTGGTACACACACTCTTCAAACCCCACTATTTCTAAAAGTACTGCGTGCCCTGCAAAATTCCAAGATGGCAGCCCCCAAAATCCAAGATGTCCGTCCAAAAATGTGGCTTTTCCTTCATAACTCGAAATGCAAAGCTTTTAAGCCCCATAAATGTATTGAGCGTTAATATAAAGTTAGGTATTACGGACATTTTGATACCAAGTACATGTCTCTATGTGCTACGGTTCTTGAGTTACAACATATACGTAGTGATGAGGCACCATAAGTGTAACATTTTGGCACGTGTCACTCTTTAACTCAAAGATCCCTTTATCACCATATCTTCTATTTTCAGGAAATGGACCTACATGTATCTGCTATCATAAACCACTTCAAGTTTTTCAATTGATGAAACAGGTCGGGAGTTATTAAGCCGATCGCGAAGGGCTGTTTCAGTGCTAAATTTGCTGCGTACATTCTGCGAATATAAGCCACCCAGAAATGTCTGTCTGTGCATCTGTCCTTCACAATAAGTGTATATGTGAAGTGGACGCACCAAGTGCACCATGTGTCATACTATAATTGTATAATGTGCTAAAATGCGTAATAGTGTAATATATGCAATAGTGTAATAGAGCTAATAGTGTAATATATGCAGTATATAGTGGTATACTGTAATAGGGTAATGTATGTAATAAGTGTCACAGTGTAATATGTGTAATAGTGTAATAGGTTAATATGTGTAATAGTGTCATAGTATAACATGTGTAATAGTATAATATGTTCAATAGTGTCATAGTGTAATAGGGTAATAAGTGTAATAGTGTAATATTTTTTGCATTAGGGTAATAGTGTAATAGGAAATATGTGTAATAGTGTCAAATTGTAATATGTGTAATAGGGTGTCATGTGTAATTGTGGCATAGTGTAACATGTGTAATAGCATAATAGGGTAATGTATGTAATAGTGTCATAGTGTAACATGTGTAATAGTGTAATAGGTTTATATGTGTAATAGTGGCATAGTGTAACATGTGTAATAGTGGCATAGTGTAACATGTGTAATAGCATAATAGGGTAATATGTGTAATAGTGGAACATATGCAATAGTGGTATAGTGTAATTGCCCTATTACACATGATACACATATTATACTATTACACTATACCGCTATTGCATATGTTACACTATTACACTATTACCCTAATGTACAAAAATTACGCTATTACACTATTAGTCCTATTACACCATTGCATATATTACACTTTTACCCTAATGCACATATATTAGATATATTACCCTATTACACCATTCACCCTATTAGACGATTACACTATTGCATATATTACACTATTACCCTAATGCACATATATTGCATTATTACATGTATTACCCTATTGCACTATTACACAATTGCATACATATTATCATACATATTACCCTATTACACTATGACACTATTACACATATTTCCTATTACACTATTATCCTAATGCACAAATATCACACTATTACACTTATTACCCTATTACACATGTTACACTATGACACTATTACACATATTACCCTATTACACATGTTACACTATGATACTATTACACATATTACCCTATTACACTATATTACCCTATTACAGTATTACACATTACACTACGACACTATTACACATATTACCCTATTACAGTATACCGCTATATACTGCATATGTTACACTATTAGCCCTATTACACTATTGCATATATTACACTATTACGCCTTTTAGCACATTATACCATTATACTATGACACATGCTACACTTTGTGCGTCCGCTTCACATATACACTTATTGTGAAGGACAGATGCACAGACAGACATTTCTGGGTGGCTTATATTCGCAAAATGTACGCAGCAATTTTAGCACTGAAACAGCCCTTCACAATTGGCTTAATAACTCCCGACCCGTTTCATCAATTGAAAAACTTGAAGTGGTTTATGATAGCAGATACATGTAGGTCCATTTCTTGAAAATAGAAGAAATGGTGATAAAGGGATCTTTGAGTTAAAGAGTGAAACATGTCAAAATGTTACACTTATGGTGCCACATCACTACGTATACGTTGTAACTCAAGAACTGTAGTACATACAGACATGTACTTGGTATCAAAATGTCCGTAATGCCTAAATTTATATTAACGCTCAATACATTTATGGGGCTTAAAAGCTTTGTATTTCGAGTTATGAAGGAAAAAAACACATTTTTGGACGGACATCTTGGATTTTGGGGGCTGCCATCTTGGAATTTTGCAGGGCACGCAGTACTTTTAGAAATAATGGGGTTTGAAGAGTGTGTGTACCAATTTTCATGCCTGTATCACCATTTGATTCACTTAAGAATCAATGTTACAAATGTCTTGCTCTCCTCAATCTGTGAAAGTACCTATATGCTGTATCTCAAGAGCCGTAAGTGATACAGACACGTTCTTGGTGCCAAACCGTCCGTAATGGCCAACTTTGTATTAACGTTCAATACATTTATGGGGTGTAAAATCAAAGCATTTTGAGTTATAAAGGAAAAACCATGTTTTTGGGCGGACATCTTGGATTTTGAGGGCCGCCATCTTGGAATTTTGCGTGGCTAACGGGCTTTCCTGAGAAAGTAGGTCCTAGGCATTGTTCATACCAAATTTGGTGCTTGTATCACAAAGTGAACGATTGTATCACTAATTTCCCTGGCTAATTCCCTGAATCACAATGACAAACCACATTTGCCTTTGTAGCACCACCAAGAGGCCGATCTTTGTAAAACAGATTATTTCATATTACTCCCCCATATTCTGTCACAAAATCTTGCAAATTGTTATACACAAGCTCTACAGTCATGTGATTGAGACGGATCTTTCCGATATTTCATATTCCATCCTAATTATCAATATCTGCCTTTCAAAGATTTAAACATCTAATCATGAATGCAACGTGCAATTTACGTGAAATACAAGTTCCTAGGTGAACAAATATAACCACACCATTTTCATATTGTTCTGTTGTCAACAGGTGAATTTTTGCAAAACAGCTTTTGGGGGGAAAAAAACCCATCCAATTACCATCAAAGAGGAAATGACACCTGATTGTAAGTGAAGTTCATTACAGTACCTTTAAACAGAGCTTTTAGAATAGCTCTGTGTCTGTGTGTCTTAGTCATCAATGTCAGGACATGTTCCTCCATGTTCCTCTTCCTCTCTGCAACATCTCCATCAACTTCATAGTGTCCACCTCCGTTTCCTGCCACCATCTCCTCTATCTTCTCCAGCAGCTGCCTGACCTGAGTGTCTTCTCTCTTCTCGTTGTTGAAGACATGATACCTGTTCCCGCATTTGTCAACAAGCCAGCGGAGGTGTTCCCCTGCAGCCTCAATGTGCTGCTCGATGCCTCTGTCTCCAAGGTGGTCTCCAAAGGTGAACAGTACTATGGTGTGACTCCACACGTTCTGGGACAGAAGTGACATGTGTTCCTCTAATGCCACTCTGTGTTGTTCGGTGAATGCTTCGTGAAGAGGAACCGTCAGAAGAGCAGCATGTGGTCCAGGAGGACAGAGACACACACTGTTCTGGATCTCCCGTTTGTCCATCTCTGGAGTCTCCTCCAGTGGTTTGTTGTAGTTCCAGCCTGGTGAGTCCACCACTGTCAGATGTCTCCCCGCTGCTTCACCATATCTCACACTCTGCACTGACCTGTGAACTCCAACTTTAAAAACACTTTCTCCCACAATGGTGTTTCCTGATGAACTCTTTCCAGACCAATACTGCCCCAGCAACACAATCCTGAGGTAAGCCATTCCTGTCAAAGAAGACATTGTTTAGTCACAATAGGTCACACATGCACGAAACAAGTTATAGGCATGAAAAAAGTTATAGGCAAAAAAATTCAAATAACAGTGTGGGACGTTAACGTCCCACCTTGATCTTTGAGTTTTTTGCCTACAACTTGTTGCATGCAGTATTCTGCCGCCCTCGTGATTCCACGTGATTCCCATAGGAAATGAATAGAGCTGAACTAAAGATGGCCGATTTGAAGAATTTATTTTAGTTGCAGGGATCTGTGTGGCCTATATTGGTAGATGTGTCATGATGACCAAAGGAATCCAGAAAAAAACACTAACCAAAACGTGAAGTGGGCTGTTATAACAGTCTCATGGGGATTGGCCATGAACATAAGAAGGACATTAATTTTAGTAATTACTACATGGCGTTTTTGCTGATGGGGAAAAAAAAGAGTAACATGGCAAAAATAAGTCTTACACAGAAGAATAGTAAAGAAAGTGTCCGTTGTCTGGTTGTCCACACTAATTCATTTAGGGTGATACCACAGATCAACTGTACAACATAATACACTCCTGGGCATTATGCGGCCCTTTGGCTGCCTCTGACCGGCCCGGGGACCACCAGTGGTCCTTAAATATGGAAAGTTGGCTAACCAGATGTAACTCTTTGAGAGCGTAAAAATGAAACCAAATGGACCCTTGCGGGTCCATTTGGTTTCATTTTTACACTCAAGAGGTAAAATATTAATCTGAATTAGCCAGAGAATGTAAAAGAATGGTCATTTTTTTTATCTAGGTTTGCCTGTTTTGCTTGTGAAATCCAGCCTGGTATTGTGGACAAAAGCAAAAGAAATCTTTAGTTTTGGGGTCTGTGGGGCTAAAATGTCATCAAATGGTGGCTCAAGTACTGAATAAATAGTGGGCCCTGGTGTCAAAATGGTTGGTCTTACTCTTACTTTTATCTTGAAATTAAATTAATATTACGCAGACTTTAGTTCAGCCTTTAGTCTTGGCCCTCCACAATATTTTATGTATCTCATTTGGCCCCTCGGGAAAAATAATTGCCCAGCCCTGACATAATAGGATGCAGTCTTACCTTTTCAATGTCTACACAGTCTCTTTGTAGATCTCTAAGTTCGCTGCTCCAGTGTCAACATGTATGACTGACTGACAGCTTATTCCTGTAAATGGAGAACGTAGGCTAATCATAAAGCTGCTGTAAGCAAGGATAAAGTCCAGTCTTTATTGTTTCATAGAGATTGGAGAAGTGCTTATCACCACATATCTCTTGATGCACTTGAAAAGGATAAATACGCTACTAATCTACTGAAGTCATTGAGCATTTAGATTGTAATCAGCAGGTATATTTTTCACTTGTTGGCCCCTCCCTTAGGACCCAAATGAAAAAGTTGATAATAAATCACACACCTGTGAAGTGAGGGGTGTCCACTGCATCCTCACTCATATCTTCTATTTGCAAAACCTATGGGTTGGCGCCACCGCCACTCAATGACTGACCATGTACTGACCTTAAAATACTTTATTGTTTAATAGATAACTGATGGTATACTGGCCTTAACAAGCACTACATTTATCTATTTTATTAGGCTTACTGTTGTTTTAGACATGCTTCTGCTGCCATCTGCTGTGTTTATATTGGAACAACTGCACAACCTATTTGAGAAAATGAGAAGATCAGGTGTTTTTTGATGGAAGAAATCCGCTAAAATGGGCAAGGTTAGGCTTAAGCCAATTTCCTCCAAGCTCTTTAAAGTTTAACAGCCAACGGCTGCACACGTCACGTGTCTTGCCACAACTGTACTTGACATCAAATAATTGTTTTGATTGGTATATGTTTGTTTTAGTAGGAGTAACAACCCCTCACAGCTAGACTGCTGAGGAGAACTGCATGGTGCAAACAGATATGACCTGTCAATGATAAGGCACATCATCCTTTGGACGCTGCGTTTTGAGTCACGTGACGTGACGTGACGTGACGTGCTTTAAACAGGTGCTGGATGGAAAGAGACGTTCGAAGCAACGTCTTTTTGCCACAAGGCTGTGCGTCCCCAGGACGCAGGTCTTTGGTTCTCCATCTTTAGTTCTCTTTTCAATGGTCAATAAAAACAATTGGCGGTCGCCCAGGACCACTCCAGCTGTTTTTTATCATTGACGATCAGTGTTTCTGATTGTACAAATTTGGTTGATTCATATTTGTACACTCTCAGGGAAATGTTGAAAATGGGTGGAACTCCCTTTTCAAGGTAATATAGGCAACTCCAATTTTTCATTTTACACATCAAAAAATACTGAAATTGTAAACATCACAGACTAACTTTCACTATTAATATTGATCAACAGTCAGCCTATATGTACTACAGTTAGTTTTATTTCAATATGAAACCATTGTTGGGAAATTACATTTTTATTTTAATATGAAACCAAGCCTCCAGGGTCTGTGTTAAATAGTTCAAAACTCAATGATTTCACTTTGGCATGCTGTAAAATAATTTTGGGACCAGGAATACATCAATTAATAGGCGTACAAAATAGACAATGATACAATATACAATGTACATCAACTATGATGATGTACATTTGGATACTTCAGTCTGTATTGTGTGTTTGCTACAGTTGCTGTCAGAGTTTTACATTTCATCATGACTGCAGAATGATTCTTGAATTGTTCATTGTTGAAACTACTATTCTTACTAAATTCTTATCATTATTCCTAAAATCTATCGCATAGATTCTAAATCTCCATCTTCATCACCATCTTCATCTCTCACACTCATCACATCGAGCTGACTGGCAGCTTCACTTCCATATCCTGAAGACGGCTGGCTCGCCAGACTAGAAGAGGACGCTATTGGTCCAGCATGTCTCTTCTGCAGCCAATCATAAACCTTGTCAGGTGACCAGCGGAATGAACTTCCTGCTTCAGATGGCGTTCCACCACTCACTGAAAAACAGGACCAGACACAGCAATAATACCGTTTTATTAGTAGTAGTTGCGACCGCAGGGCACAGCTAGCATGTAAACCGGGAGGAAGCTGGTCACACTGTAACCCTGTAACGTCAGAATCTGGCAGATTAACACACATCTTATTCAGGTTACTTTATAAACTGCTATGTGTTGTATATACACACCACACAAGATTGCCAACTGTTGCTGACATCCGATGCACCACCATACAGCGACAACAATTGGCTGAACACGGACGGCATGTATCATTCTAGTTATTATTATTAATATGTGTAGTGTGTACCTTACAGCAGAAGGATACACAAGTCGGAAGTCATAACACTAATGACACTTGCTTTGTCAATGCAAAGTTTGTCATGTTTTGAAAAACATGACAATAAGGCTCCTTTGAATTGAAATTGAAAACAAAATGTAATCAGATGAATTCTGTTCAAACTCACTGCTTGGATTAACGTGAATCTTGCTCATCCTTCTCCTGACAGGTGGCAGGGTTGGCTCCGTCTCCACAAACTGCAAAATCTTCTCTATCATCTTCTCCTCTCTCCTCATCAATTCCTCCACTCTTCTCCTCCACTCCTCCTCTCTCCTTCTCCATTCCTCCCTCTCTCTCTTCCATTCTTCTTCCAGGCTCTTCCAGTCTTTGTCGGTTAAGGTCTTCTTTCCTTTCAGTCTTTCAAACGGGGTCTTCTGTCTCGTCTCTTGTCCCTCTCCAAGGTGTCCGGTGTCTCTGACAGAGCTGCCTTCTCTGGTTTCTGAAGGTCCAAAGTGTCCTCTGTTCCTCGTCACCATGTCTTCTACTTTCTCCACCAGCTCCTTCACTTCTGAGATGTCCAGATCGAGGCGGAAGTCTAGCACATGGTACCTGTAGCCGCATTTCTCCAGGATGCCCCTCAGAGGTTCTCCTTCAGCCTCGATGTACTCCTCAACACGTCTCTTTCCCAGCCAGACTCCGCAGGTGAACAGAACCAGAGTGTGTCTCCAGACTCTGTCCCCCAGCAGCTCCATGTGTTCCTCCACTGATCTCTTGTCAGCTTCAGAGAAACTGACAGGGACAGGAACATTCAGCAGGACAGCGTGAGGTCCAGGAGAACACAGAGTCAGGCCGCGTAGTAGAGCATCTTTGATCTTCTGTGGTGGAGGTGTGGTCGACCAGTCTGGACAGACCACCACGCTCACATTTCTGTCAGCAACTCGTCTCTGTTGTATGACACTTTCTGTCCTAGGCTGGAATAAGAGGTTACAGTATGTTAGTTATAATAATCAACACATGTGACTTACAGTACATTTTAGCAGCCCTTAATTTGTCTATGAGAACTTGTGAGTACCGGCAAAGCTGGCGACATATCACTGGTCCGATGCACCTAAACCTAACCATCGGATAGATGCCAAACCCTAACCCTACCACCCATGGGGTTCACGCCTCAACCGAATCGTTGGTCCTATGACATGTTGGACAGATGCCTGCCTCCCGTCAAAAAGCGGACGGAGCAACATTGGCCAAAAAGATAAGTATATTTAATCTTTCCAGGGATTTAGGCGATAGTCTACTGTTGAAATTTGAGTAAATTGTCATCACAGTAACACAGATTATTACAGGATTAAGGCAATTCATTATATCATGAATTACTCACCATCCTTCCTGTAAACACAAACTCTTCCTGCAGTATGTGACCTCCAGCCCAGGTCTTTGTAATCAGGTCTCCTCCAACTAGCATCAGCCTCAGATCTGGTAGACTCCGATGTTCTCCTGACACATTATCAATTTAATAATTTAACAGCCTGACTGACTGACTTACTGTAACATGAAGACCATTACTGTACCTTCAAACAGAGCTTTTAGAATAGCTCTGTGTCTGTGTGTCTTAGTCATCAATGTCAGGACATGTTCCTCCATGTTCCTCTTCCTCTCTGCAACATCTCCATCAACTTCATAGTGTCCACCTCCGTTTCCTGCCACCATCTCCTCTATCTTCTCCAGCAGCTGCCTGACCTGAGTGTCTTCCTCAGGGTGTTCCCCTGCAGCCTCAATGTGCTGCTCGATGCCTCTGTCTCCAAGGTGGTCTCCAAAGGTGAACAGTACTATGGTGTGACTCCACACGTTCTGGGACAGAAGTGACATGTGTTCCTCTAATGCCACTCTGTGTTGTTCGGTGAATGCTTCGTGAAGAGGAACCGTCAGAAGAGCAGCATGTGGTCCAGGAGGACAGAGACACACACTGTTCTGGATCTCCAGTTTGTCCATCTCTGGAGTCTCCTCCAGTGGTTTGTTGTAGTTCCAGCCTGGTGAGTCCACCACTGTCAGATGTCTCCCCGCTGCTTCACCATATCTCACACTCTGCACTGACCTGTGAACTCCAACTTTAAAAACACTTTCTCCCACAATGGTGTTTCCTGATGAACTCTTTCCAGACCAATACTGCCCCAGCAACACAATCCTGAGGTAAGCCATTCCTGTCAAAGAAGACATTGTCTGGTCACGATAATCTTTTACTTGCCTCTTCTTTACAAAGGTGACATATTTGATGTTCTGTTCGTGAACTGTGTCGTTTTTTGGTAAAATAGGCCACTCCCACTAACTTTGAAAAACAATCATGTTCAAATTATATTCTAAAAAATTAAAATTCTGCCTGCATGTTTTAACCAGATATTTCTAGAGACCATGTGTACCTGGTCTCTGAGATTTAATACCTACAGTTCAAGAGCTATCGACCAAAACGAAAGTGGGCTGTTATAACAGCACCACAAGGATTGACCATTAAAATTATAAGCTAATTTATTTTAGTAATTATTCTGAACTAGGAGATGACCTTTTGCATTTTCCCATTCACATCAGGTGGGGGAAAAAACTACAAATAAATTTAACTATAGCTTACAACATTTATCTAGCAAGCAATCATACCATTCCAGATGTAGCTGGTCGATTTGACATATGGCTCAAGTGTGTGCATTCAAAACTGTCTGAAGAGTGTAATATGCCAAAATAAGTCTTACACAGAAGAAGATTAAATAAAGTGTGCCTGGTTGCTCATACTAATTTATTCTGGGTCAAACCACATATCAACTGGACAATATAATGGGCTACAGACGTATCTTACCTCCTCAGTGACTGTCTACCCAGTTTGTCTGGCCGCTGATTCCTGTAAATGGAGAACATGTTAATAACACTGCTGTAAGGAACGATTGTAGAAGTACTGATATCACCGCATATCTTGATGCACTTGGAAAGGACAAGTACACTACTAGTTTACTAGTGGTACTACTGTGCATTTGGATTGTATTTGCGAACACTTCACACTGCACACCGGTCACTTAAGCTGCACCCGCTCTGCATACGCAAGTAATGATACAGACCAACAGACGCCTACACAACACTTAGTTGGGGTTCGATTTCCGACTGGGCCATACCAAAAAATCTTCAAATGGGATCCAATGGCTTCCTGCTTGGCATTCAGCATCAAGGGTTGGATTGGGGGCAAGCCCCTGTTAGTGTGGTGTGATATGTATTTCCTTAGGATTTTTGTGCTAAAATGCATTTTTTTTGTATATCTTGGCTCTATAGAGTCCAAATTATGGAAAAATGAGGGGGTGCAAATTTTCCCGCCCCCCTTCTGGGGGAGGGGGACCTCCCAGAACAGTATGCTAGCCAGTTAACGTCCAATTTTCACAATATTAGAATTGTTTTATGTATTTTAAATCATTCTGAGATCATTTCTTAAACTTCTAAAGTGGTCAGAAGAATGTTTTTTGACTTTTTGTAGGGGCGTTTCTTCACGTGGGACCTCCCGGACTGACCATTTTAATGAGATAATTACCATATTTGACTAAATACGCAAATTATCTAAATAATTATGTGAAATACAAAAATGTACATTGCAGAAATGGATTATACAGGAAAAAATGCATAAGGTTCAACTGAGAAAAGTTTGGTATAGCCTTTTATGACTTTATTATAGTTTTTTCCTGTTATATGCACACATGTGTCTAGTACTTTAATACATGTGCCTATAACAGGGAAATTATAATAACTATTCAATAAAATGCTTTTTACCAAGCTTTTCACAGTTGATTCTTATGCATGTTTCCCTGTAGAATTTATTTCTGTAATGCACCTTTTTGTATTGTGTGTATAATTAATTAGATAATGAGCATATTTTACACACTTAATTATGTATATGAGCGCTGAAAGGGAAAATAGCCTGCATAAAGGGGCACCAAATAACACCTGACCTCTTTGGTGGGGATGTAAGAACTACAAATAAAGGTGTATATCCATTCGAAATTCTCCTTAAGACAGGGCTGGGCTCGCGAAAACAAATATATTTAAGGCGAAAAAGTACCACTGGCCTAGATATGTTTCTAATCTTTGCTAGAGCTCATAGATTGTGAGCCTCAGGCTGATTCCCTAGAGACGCACTAATAGGTCCCAGGCCAGAGCATTCGAGTATAGACAGAGTTGCGCAAACTATGTTCCCTTCATGGGGCCAGTCCAATGGCGGCTCTTCTGTCATAGACGTCAATTGAGAATGCAGACAACAAATAGGGACAAGTCCTGGTCCTAACCCTAAATCTGGACCGGAATTAGGCAGAAATGTGATGGACTCAGACGACAGCCCGGCTTTATTTAATGATCCTAAATCCCTTTGTTTTCAACTCGTCTTTGTCACTGTACAACACAAAACATTGCAGAGACTTCAGTCGTTGCTGTACCACACTTTAAGAACAGTTGCACACGTGCCTAAAAGAACTCTTATTTGCACCGCCGCCGTCGAAAACAATGCATTTCCAGGCCAGATGCAACGTGTTCCAGTGCTGCAAGAACAACAGTAGCGCTGGCGCTCAGTTTCTGACCCCTGAATGTCGCAACGCTTCTACTAGAGGCTCTGATTAGGTCCCACCCCCTGTCAGCACAGCTACCACTTGTCTCGGCACTGCGCGGAGGATTAGTGCGCGCGGCGGTGCGAGAGGACTAGTAGTGACTCCGGGTGTACGTTTGACTGTCGGGTTAAAAAACAGTCTCTCCATTGGCGCGGATCGAAGACCGAAACAAGTGATGGGGGAATGACAACCCCCCTGCATGGTCTCCAACCGGGATTTTTGGGACGCACACGCAGCCGCGCACACGCCACCAACATCCCCAAGGATGCTGTTCTCCGGTCCACCGTGGAGCGATCCACGGCCACACCACCGGGCCTCGGTACCGCCGATCCTCTCCACAGGGCTGCTGATGATGTGTATCTTCGCCGCAGTCTGTGAAAGTCTCCCTGGTAAGAAATGAAATGATACATAAACACAACATACCGGATAGGTCCCATTTGACTTGGCACAAGGCACATTGGCTGATTTTGAAGAATAAACCGAGATCCGACTAAAAGTTCCCATAAATAAGCGTTTCTACGTGTTTTTTTTTTAATGTTCAGCGGTGTTGTTTATGTAACACAGCGGGACGTCCCGTAAGCCCTAGTAGACAGACTACTGTGCGCTGTAATACCTTCAGTAACAGATCAAAGCAAATAGGCCTACAATAAAAAGTCGATTGAACATCAGTCACAATGTTAGTTGATGGCATGTTAATGTGGTGCGTTTATTGTGATGATTGAGTCATAATGTATATCGCACACCGCAAAGATGTAAAATAATAATAAAACAAAATAAGTAAATCAGAAAATTTCAATGTTAATAATGGATAAATCAAAACCATTAATTACAGACTGATTAGAGATTAGACAGAAATATAGTCGAGTAAAAATGTGCAAATGGCCTTCCACATTTTGACAAAACATTTGACAAAGTCATTACTCATGTATATGCAGTACCTTAGAGTTGTTGTTGTGCATTTAATAATATATGCTATAATAATAAAGTCCCCCATTTTGTTTTTCCAAAGACTCCCGTGAAAAAAAAAAGTGTGTAGGCTATTAAGTGTTTGTGTGTGTGTGTGTGTGTGTGTGTGTGTGTGTGTGTGTGTGGGGGGGGGGGGGGGTCACTTTTACACTTTTAGACCCTAGAGATAAGGTCGGTTTATCATCTTAGATCTAATGATTTTAGCCTATAATCTCTGTCTCTGAGAACATGAACAGCTGCATGGAGTCTTATCTCACAATCACATCACACATGTATTATTGTGGAAGATAATATCTGGCCACTTCAGAGGAGCCTATATACCCCAGCTGTTTATACTGGAGCCCTCAGTTACTGCAAGAGTGCACATTTTATGTATTCACTCAAAAATAATTATCAGTATTATTATTTTTTAATGTTTTGCAGTGGTGACCACCGGCAACTTCACTCTTGAGTCAATCAGGGTGGGTGATTGTCACCTGTTTGACAAACCAGAGCCAAACAAATTGACACCTGATGCTTTGACTAAAGTCAAAGCGTATATGGTATATATATTCTATACAGCAACAAGCCAGCACAAGGTAGAAATTAAACCTTGTGCTGGCTGAAGCATGTAGAATAATTATTTCCCTACCCATCACGTCGTCTTCACCTATCCTACGCCACTGTACACTCTCTGAGTTAGAGACCCCTAATGGTCCATTTGGTTCATAGTTATCATCACTCTATCTCTCTCTGTCTCTCAAGCAGTGGTTTTCAACACTTTGATGACGTTTAGCCTCTCAGACACAAAACTATAAATTTAGTTGTTGGATGAAGATTTTGTCTTCATTTTGTCTTCAATTCCATGCTTGTGTCAACTTTCATCAAAATAACAATTCTTCTACATTCTTTGACTGTGTAGACGTCTTGTAATTGAAGTAATTCAGAAGTGAAACAATATTGTAAAATGAAAGCGTACAATGAAACCAAATGGGCCTGTGTGGGTCCATTGGTTTCATTTTACACACTCAGTAGTTAAATATCTAATAAAGGGTCCATTTTGGTTACTAATTCTCCATCATTTACTGGTCAGGCTGACCACTGACCACCTGGAAACCCTCACTGTGTGTTCCCCAGACCACCGCTCTCAAGGACCCCTAGGGGTCCACGCATGAGCCACTGTCTCTGAGAGTGCATTATACAGTTCTGTGTAGATAAGGGCTATAGGGAGTAGAGTTTATCTGTGAATCCACTAAAGCCCATGGATAAAAGCAGCTTTCATGGGTAAGTTAAGTGGACTAACAATGCGCTGTGTGTGCCTAAGGGGAGGGCAATGCTGTAGCCCTCAGTAGGTGCAGCTAATTATGTTCAAATAGATAAAAGATAATACATTTTAAACCCCCACATTGTTGCGCGTACAGTTATGTTCTATCGAGAAAACTATGATGTCACAAATATGTCATTTTCTCTTCAAATGTAGCGCTGTCTTTACCACGGGTAATGGACATATTTTCTATGACTTTTCTCCTTATTTAGAACATTTCTATGGCTTGTTTAGGCCCCTTTCCTACTTTCCGTCTAATATTACACTGGTTCAGGGTGTTTCCACTGAAAACGAATTGGTTCCAGGAGCCCATAAGAGCTGGTTTGGAACTGGAACAAAAATGGCAGCTGGTTCCATCAAAGCACCCAGGTCTAGAATGGAACCATTTCTAGAATCAAAGTTCTGTTGCTGGCTCTACCGGTAGTTCACGAACAACCATGACTACATGCCACACAGTGGCTAGTAGTAGAATGTTTTGTCTGTTTCTATATAGACAAAACCTTTCACGTTTGTGTGAAGTATTATTGTCTAGTATTATTTCCTGCAATTATTTCCTGGAATCTGGAGTCCCAAAGAGTTGGAGTCAACTCTTTGGGCGAAATGGACAGGGAGTTTTTTCCCTGTGGAAATATGAACAACAAAATGGAAATGTCCTATATGCTGGGGCAAAAGGGGTCAATTACAGTAAAGTCCTACTATAAATTCAGTCAATGGATCGTCTTCTAAAAAAAGACAGATAAAAAGCATAGTTTTTCATTCAGGACAGTGACTGCTGCAATCCACGATTAGTCCGAAACAATTATAATGTTAATGTTTTATTTTGAGAATGACGTATACAATCCCTGACTTCATTTTTGTAAGGTTTCTCTATGCTACTGTAAATGACAGTAGTACAAACGTATGTCTAAATTTCGCGCTGTAGCGCAGCAGAAAACAAGCCCTCTTTATTTTTATCTGCCTGCTAGCTTCCTTGTTGTTCTCATACAACCTGTTCCTTGTGGCGCTGCAAGTTTAAATGCCAGCTTTTGTCATTCACTATAAAGGGCTCATGTACCTGTCCGCGGTTGATTACTATTCAGAAATGCACGGTCGGTCCACCTGGTGGCTGGTTAATTTGTGTTACACATGGTTTGCTCTTTAATGGCGAGACACTGGCACAAATACCTGCCTGACTTCCCAATAGCAGTTAATGTATTCTTCCTCACGCAAGCCAGACATATGTGAGCCTGAACGATAATGTTTATTTTCCGCATTGGTCGAGTAATGCAGTTGACTTGTGCTGAGCGCTTGTTAAAGTGTGTATAGAGATAGATATGGCAAAGCATGGCCTAAAATGAACTATTTGTTTGTTTGTTTATTGAATTATTATTTTTTAACCAGGTAAATGAAACAAGTAGGCCGGGAACAAGCATGTCAATGCTGTGTGCCATTTTCCAGAACACTAATATTCCTATAGTACACAAAGTAAAATGCTCAGTGGTGGTAATTTTTTTTCCCCCCTGTAAATCTGAGAACGCATTATTTGCTTCAGAAGTCATTAAACCTTAATTTGTTCTGTTCCGGCATCCTGCTCTGTAGCTACAATAATGGCACCATAATTACCCTCTTGTGTAAATGGGTTATAATGATGATGATGATGATGATGACGAGCTGCTCTGTCGGACAGACAACATAAATGAACCGCAGTGGGGAGGAAAAAATAATTAGGCCTACAGTGGGGGGTTTTCAACAGGTGGTCCGGGGACCACCAGTGGTCCTTGAGAGGGTTCCAGGTGGTCCCCCTGGCTAAGTTGGTTAACCAGATGTAACTCTTTGAGAGCGTAAACATGAAACCAAATGGACCCTTGCGGGTCCATTTGGTTTCATGTTTACGCTCTCAAGAGTTAAAATATTCATCATGTGAATTAGCCCCAAGTCTGCACAGCTAGAGAATGTAGAAGATGAATGGTCATTTTTGGTCTGTATGTTTGACTGTTTTGTTTCCCAAAGCCAGCCTGGTATTGTGGGGAAAAAAGCAAAATAAATCTTTTAGTTTTGGGGTCTGTGGGGGCTAAAAAAAATGTCCTCAAATGGTGGTCTGTGGCACAAATGCTGAATAAACGCTGGGCCCTGGGATCAAAAAGGTTGAAAACCACTGGCCTACAGTATTATTACAGAGGTGGGTGATCAGGAGCATGAGAGATCAGCTGCTGCCGCCACAAAGTTGATTAAGCGAAAGACAGACAGGCTGGCAGGCAGGCAGACAGACAGACAGACAGACAGACAGACAGACAGACAGACAGACAGACAGACAGACAGGCAGTGGGCAAAAAAGATAGGATCAAAGTCGGTTCTGTGACGTTGGGGTTTCGTGAAACGTTTCAACTACTCATGAGAATTTCCCCTACGCAGAGAGAGATAGAGAGACATTCTTTTTCTGTCCCAATTCACTTCCTTGTCACTTTATCTCTCTTAAGTATCTAGCTGTGTTTCCTGCTTTATAATTAGAAGGCGTGTGGCTCTGTGTGCGTACTTAACTGTAGGTGTGAGCGTGCGTGTGTGAGAGAGAGAGCGAGAGAGAGAGAAAGGGTATGTGTCACATACCTCATTTTCATCTAGGCATGTCGGAAACAACCAAAAAAAGAAATGCAATCTACACGGAAGGAACCTTGAACCAGTTTATATGGAAAGAGAAGTTGAAATGACCCGGTTCACAGTAGGACGCCTACAGTATATGCCTAATGACGAGATAGTTTCCAGGTATTTAGGTATTTATTTGTTATTTTTCCACTCTAGGCCTCAGGGGTCAGGGTTTGGCTGCCTCTGGCTGTATTCTGAGAAAGGTAACAGCTGCTGGTGATAACGTGTGCTTTTTCCCCACTACGTTGTCAAGGACTTGCGATTAGTGGTTAAAGTTGTGCCGCGGTAAACACTTGGTTCCCGAACTTTTTAGTGCCAAGGACCCTCTAACAGGACACTTGTTAGCCAGCGGACCCCCCATTTCAAAAGATATAACAGGGGTCACCTGGCAGGCACTTTCTTTCTAGCTCTGAGTGCAATTTGATTCCATTTGGGGGTACACACTCTGAGTCACAGGCCCATAGGAGCGAATTTCTAAAGTTATCATTTAGCTGGGGGAACCCTGGAAATCCTTGAAAGACCCCTAAGGGTCCCTGAATCCGTACTGGGTGGAAATTCTTCTTCACTAAGGCTCCACCGATTCACCTACTTTCGCGATGAATCTAATAATAGTGAAGCACATCAACAAATCGTCAAATTCTCTTATTATTGACTAAAGATCCATTAGTCAGATTAAGCAGTCAGTAATTATCAGTGTTGGGTGTATTACATATTACTGTAATATTGTTAACTTTCCAGCCAAAATGGGTAATAATGTTACTCCACCAAAACACGCCTCATTACCCCATTACAATTGAGCTTGTTTTGCATGCGGAAACAGAACAGATTTACAAGCTATCAGTTGATAACAACAGAGATGCAGTAGTTTGCAGATCGTAATCCACCGCAGCATTCTGCACACATCTCCATTCTTTTGCAGGTGGGAAGTTGGGAAAGTAATACAGTAATGTGTAACATATTACTCTATTTTTCTAAGGGGTCATACGTAAAGATATTACTCTTATTATGCTGTATATATTACCCAACCCTGGTAAACATTACACCTTTAAACTTTAATGTGTCAGTGAAGCATGTGTTTCAACCTGAACTGTCTCCCTTGTGCAGATTAATAATTAATAGTAAGAACATGATAAAATAAAAACACTAATATGTTTATTAAATGCCAGGCTTAACACTTGACGCAGCAAATACAATCTTACATACAATCTTAAATACAATCTTACAGAACCTACCTACAAGAATCTTAACCCTTTCAGGCTGGGAATCAATTTTTGGATTCTGTACAGTATGTAGAGTATACCAGACCTAACTTTATTTTGATGCTGATATATAAATATATATTAGTATACTAATGACATATTCAAATATTGAAAATGTGTGGAATTCCCTGGAAACAGGCTGGTTTCATTATTGTTCTTACTAGGGCATTAACGACTTGAGATTTTTTCAAGTCGACTTGTCAGACAGTCAAGTCGATAAATTATCGATTTATCGTTTTATGGCGCGGGGGGGGGGGGGGGGGGGGGGGGGGGGGGTCCGTCGTGGTGGTTCTCCGAGGGGGGTCGGGGATCAAATGGTGCCGCTATGACGCTGGCGCAGTGCTTACACAAAACACACCGCGAGGCTACGCATGAAGCATGTGGCAAACAAAACAATATTGGCACACAGCGCAGCACAACGTCCACTATGGCCAGCCATAAAACACACAACGTTCTAACCACACGTTAGAACGCAACAGAAGACATACACACACGCTGGTTCTTGAAGATGAGGAATGCATTGTCTAACATAGCGGCCACATTATCAGAATACTATCCATTTACATGTAGCCTCCTCCTCCACCACCACCACCACCATACCGCGCCGCTTTCTTTTCTGATCCATTCAGTAAATTAATGAGAACGACGCGGACAGAAGCATGCGTAGCCTAATGCGAAACGAGGAACAAGACGGTCACTGTAGCACGAGGACGAGTTGGTTGATGCTGAAGTTGGTAAGCCTAAATTAAGGCTTTACTCCGATAGAGTTGCAAAGGAAACTTCAAAGGAGACTTCTGTCCGTGAGTGACAGTAACCAATATTACAGTTGAATTATATACACACGCGTCGCACATATAGAGAAAGAAAAAAAGGGGAAGACAAAGGTAAATGTTTAATTCCTCCTCCTTACTCCTTCGCTCGGAGGAAGGGGAAAAAACAACTTATCGACTTTTTAGAGTCGACACGTGTTATGCAAATCGATGCATCGATGTATCGATTTTTTGGTTAAAGCCCTAGTTCTTACTGTAATTGGTCTCTCATTTTTGTACACTCAAAATGTCAGGTATTTACAAGATTGGTGGCATTGTTGTTTACATGCACACTAACAACACTAAGCCCTGGAGCATCCTTATTCTCTAGAGAGCAGCCAAAAATAGCAGATCTACAAGCTTGCATCTTGCAACGATTAGTGTATTGAACAGACCACAGAGCCAGAGCAAGTTTACAAAGTATTGTAGAGTGTTTAAGTAGAGTGGTTAATCCAGTTAAATTCACCATGCAGAACCGGTGATGTATTATGTTTTACCTCGTGGACCTTATTTTACAGAGCTCATAATTACTTATGCGATGTAAGTCAAATATTTAGTGACACTTCTTCACACGTGTGTAAACCTTGAATGTGAAAATAAATTTGACTTTGGTTCAATTGGGTTCAAAATTTGAGTTAATATACCTGACGCCATGCATGAAGACGTCATTGACTTTTTTTTTCTTTTTTGAAGATATAATTTTAAAATCCACCTGCACTTTAAGCTGCATTCAAATGCAACAAATACAATTTACAATTTAGGCATTTAGCAGACGCTCTTGATCCAGAGCGACTTACAATGGTGAAAAGTTTACAATTTAATCTGGACATAAATACATAATACATAACAAATACATAACCGACAAAGTAAGGAGGTGGCATGCAATGTGCTGACTTGCGACCTCTGACAAGTTTCGGGTTTCTCTGCAAGAGTATTTTCAGAACATAATCATTAAATGTAAACACTACCATACTGTACATGAAATGAATGCTAGGTAACCAAAACACAAAGCATGTATATGTATAAAAAACTTCAACAAAATGACTCTCCTTTTTTGTCAAGGCTGGTATGGCCAACTTTAATAATAAACAAATGGGATGGTATAATCACATTTTTGATGTGTAGATCTTGTGGAGCCGGTCATTTTAGAAGTAGCTTAAGGTAAAACTGCGGGCATTGCTGGTCTATAGATTGAATGGTATCAGTCAAAAGGGAGACATCGAAGAGGAAGGACGTATAATGTAACCAACTGGTTTCCATTATATTATGATATATTTTATTTTAAAGGACTCTGCAAACACGCTTCTCTTCTATCTTTATGGAAATGCTTTTATTTTAAAGCCATGGGAGGAAGTGAATGTTGCATGCAAGGCAAGAGGTGACTTACCTGATGCAAATCAAGATGGAAGGAAAGCACAAAAAGGAAGTCACCCACTAGGCCACTACTGAACTGAGGTTCAGTGATTCACAGTTCATTTAGCACCCAGATAGAACGGGAACAAGGTGATGTCTTTGATATGTTTTCATGAATCTGTGCTTTGGACTGCTTTTTTACATCAAGAGAGAGAAGGGGTTTGAATCCATTGCTGTTGCTGTAAACATTGCTTGCAGTAAGATTTGAATGAACTGCAATGTTTGATGGAGTTGTGCGTGTCATATTGGAGGCTGTGTTGGGAAACATTCTGATTAATTCTGATGGATGGTAGATAGGTATGAGGCATAATTAGTTTCTGTGTTTTAAGGGCCCATGCTGTACGTTATGTTTGCATTGCAAGAGCTCATTTTTTGTACTTCTGTAGTGGAAAGATCAGTACGCTTCAACATTCTCTAGCTTGGGTTTGCTCCAGTACATACAGTCAAGTACATACTTAGTCAGGTTTACTCAGCCAAAACAGGTATCCTAGAGAGATTCCTGCCACTTGATTTGAAGTGTTTGCCACACTTCCTGTCTGCTATCGCAGGGGCAGGAAGCACTCACAATGGAACATGGGCATCACATTTCCTGCCCCAATTTCTAATCACACACACACACACACACACACACACACACACACACACACACACACACACACACACACACACTGGAGCATAATTTGTTACGCCTCAGTTGAGATCCAGCCTTACTGTACAGTACAGAAATCAGGATCGTTGTCATTTTAAAAATGCCTTACGCTATTAGAACATGTGCATGCTCTTTTTTAGTCACCAAATAACTCACCGCTAAGAACATGAGTGGGACGTCAGCATCCTATTTGATGGGAAACCATGAACATGCAGTGTGCGTGTGCATGTGTGCGTGGGCGCTGCGTGCATGTGTGTGTGTGTGCACCCACGCTTCCCACCTACTGATGGGCGGCCGGCCTCAGAACTTTTCTCAGAAGTCCTGTAACTCTTTGAGAGCGTAAACATGAAACCAAATGGACCCTTGCGGGTCCATTTGGTTCCATGTTTACGCTCTCAAGAGTTAAAATATTCCCCATCTTGAATTAGCCCGAGTTTACACAACTAGAGAATGTAGAAGATTAATGGTTTTGTTTTCTCCGAAATCCAGCCTGGAATTGTGGACAAAAGCGAAAGAAACCTTTGGGGTCTGTGGGGCTAAAATGTCATCAAATTGTGGTCCGTGTGCTCAAAATTCTGAATAAATAGTGGGCCCTGGTATGGAAAAAGGTTGAAAACCACTGCATTAGGTGTTTGGCACTGGATGAAAAGATGGGTTACAAAATCATAGGGATAAAAAAAAATAGACAAAAAACAGCAGCAACTTCCTGGTCACAAACAGCCAATGTTCTAGCATTGCACATTGACTAAATGACTATACACTACAAATCTGGAGGTTTGTTTAAAGTGCCATTTTTGGTATAGGCCTAGTCTTTTTTTATTGGCCTAAATATTGTCTATATATGTATCGTACATACATTCATGAATCCACTTGCTGACCTGTCTGTGGGCATTAGGAGTTTATTGTGACCCCAAACTTTCCTTGTGCTTCAAGTAGCATGTCAAACTATGGTTTTCATGGTTCTAAAAATGGCCATAGATCAAATGTGATGAGTTCAGCACATTTTGGGCAAGTGACTATGGATGGTTTTGGCAAGGAGTGTGTTTTTTTTTTTTTTTTCTTTCTTTTTTTTTTTGCATAAATTGTTTGTTCAGCATGAGTATTGGTCCCGTTGATCTCGAATCGATTGACCAAGTGATGTGTGTGCACAACTGACGGTGTGCATGCGTGCGTGTGCCTGTGTGTGTGCACCTGCGCATACTGGTGCACATACAGGTGCAAGATGAAACTGTTAAATGGGTCTGAGTGAAGGTGACCGGTTGAGATGGACATGTCCCTCATTTGTTCTCTACAAGACGGAGAGGGATAAAAAATGAACAGGAGGGAGATTGAGAGCTTCTCTCGTCTATTTTTAGCCCCTCCGTCTCACCATCTGTGCACATGTGCTGCTTTTTTTAGTCAAGCAAAAATCGCCAATTCGAGGAATGGCCTTGGAGGTCGGCAGGGAAAACCGGCGGTAACAAATCACTGTTAAATCTTACTGTTAATTCTTAGGCGTTCTCCGTCCGAACATGGTTGAGATCAGAGCAGTGGGTCTAGAACCAATGTTCCAAGGGGGGGGCTGGTTCTCACTCGATAATTTGAGTTTGACTATCTGTCGATCCCGATATTTCCCCATCCGGTCACTTTTTTTTGCTCCTGATACAATCCCGATCATTCCCGATAATTATTCCCAATCAGATACATTTTGCAAATGCTTAAAGAAAAAAAAGGACTAAAACTCAAACTCAATTGTCCCAAGGAAAAGATCTTATATGAAGTCCACCAAATAGCAGAATGATTTAGCAGACTAGAATAGCACTCCTCACTCAAATGTGCACTCGGGCAACTCCAAAGCAAATTCCACAACATTTATTTACCTTCCATAGTGTCAACCCCTTACCACCTTTTCAGATCTCTGGTTATACTGGTATATTTAATACAGAATGGTCTGATGATGACAAAGTAGTACCAATACTGATACTTTTCTGGTAGCGATACAGTATTTGCCCATACCGATATGAACCGATATGACAAAAAAGGGCTGATCCGATACTTTTCCCGATACCGATACAGTATCGGGACATCCCTATTTGGAACCCACACACAAACCCTTATGGGTCTGTAACTCTCAGAGTTAACTCAACATCAATTTTACAGTGAATTGTTGGTCCCAGAGATAGAAACTGCTATTAAATTGGCGTCTGTAGACTTGTCGAACTGGGGGGGGGTCCTGGAAATGGCCTGGAATATCTTTTCCCACAGCAGTCTGTGGGATAATTAGTGCCAATTTGAGGGTCCTTGACATGAAAAAAAAAAAAACATTTGGGAAAGAGTGGACTGGACCAGTGGTTTTCAACCAGTGGTCCAGGGACCACCAGTGGGCCTTGAGAGAATTCCAAGGTTGTCCCCAGGTGGTTCCCAGCTAAATGATGGAAAGTTGGTAACCAAATGGACCATAATAGATCTGTAACTCTTGTGAGCGTAAAATGAAACCAAATGGACCCTCCCAGGTCCATTTGGTTTCATTTTACGCTCTCAAGAGTTAAACATCTGAATGACCTCATTTTCAAAAATCTACGCAATTAGAAAACGTAGAACAATTGTTATTTTGAACGTTTTACCAGTTACAGTATATCACCTCAATTGTGGACACTAACTTTTAAAAATCTTTTTAGTTTTGATTCCAAGAGACTAAACTCAACATCACATGGTGGTCCGTGGCTAAAATGCAGAATAAATAGCGGGCCCTGGTATCAAAAAGATTGGAAAACACTGGACTGGAGCTTGATGGACAGTTGGTAACCAAATAGACCATTATAGATCTGTAACTCTTGAGACCGTAAAATGAAACCAAATGGACCCGGGAGGGTCAATTTGGTTTCATTTTACGGTCTCAAGAGTAAAAAGAACAGTGTACTGGAGCACTAATAAACAATCTCTTCGTGTCTTCTCTCTATCTCTCTCTCTCACAGCCATCTCTAACTGCCGCCACCGCAGCATAGACTGTGTCCTGGTGAACCGGCATCCCTGTACGCCGGGGTCCCCCGCCCAGTGTGGTCCCTGCCTAGAGGGGTTCCAGGAAAACCACAAACGACATTGCGTGGAGCGGTCGGACAGGACAAGGCCCCGTCACAAAGGTACGGAGATGTGGATCAGACTCTACAGTACTCTACTATACACCAGTGGTCCACAGAGCTTTTTTTTGGCCATGCACCCCCACTGTCAGCTCCCCTCCCAACGCTCAGTCTCGTTGTATTGTATTGGCCATTTTTTTTTATTAACCCTAGAACACTTTGCATGGGCGATTTTCATCCGGGCGATTATTATTATTATTTTTTGTTGCAATTTTCATAATGTTGCTGCAGTCTGAGGTGGGTGGATCATTCAGTAACTTCACAATGCTCAGTGACATCATAATGTTGCTGATGTCTGAGGTGGGTGGATCATTCAGTAGCTTCATGATGCTCAGTGACACCATAATGTTGCTGATGTCTGAAGTGGGTGGATCTTTCAGTAGCTTCATGATGCTCAGTGACATCATAATATTGCTGATGTCTGAAGTGAGCGGGTTTTTCAGTAGCTTTTGTTTGTCTGTGTGTGAGCCGAGAGGCATTTTCTGCTTTTCAAATTCAAATTTGAGAGGAAAAACTGGAAAAGCAAAAGACAAACGGAGCCAACAGATCGAGTGCACCAGCCAGGAGTCGAAACAGCAGCGGGAACACAATGACAGAACGCGTTTTGCCTCTGTTATAAAGCCATTCGACTTTCAGGGGAAATTGTGTTAGCCATTTGGGGATTGCACTTATACTCTTGGCACTGAGGTTTTGAAGTATGAGCAATCTGGGAATAGAATAGATTTGATGAAATGATAAATCCTATTACTAGTACACTTAGGTATTTATATGGTGTTTCTTGAAAAACAGGGAGAGACAGTTTGATAAGGTTTGGCTTCCCCCTTGTCTGTTACTTGAGCAGAACCATAAAAGAAAATGTCAGACTGTAACAATTCATAACCTGTTCTCAATAAAAATAAATAAATAAAAAAAACATATTTGGGGGAAATATAAATAAATGAATGAATGAATAAATAAGTCCTACAATTGAAAAACAAAAAAAGGAATAAAAGAAAGATACAATTCTGGCATTTATTTTTAAAGCGCCCTGAAAGAGGCTGAACAAGTATGACAAGGCGATACTTCCACTGTGTGTGTTTGTAGGACTTGCTTGTATTTGACATGGAGGGCGTGCACTCCCATTGGTAAACACTCAATGCCTGGGAGCCAATGTCCTTTTTTTTTTTTCATCAGAAGGACAAACACACGGTGGTAGCAGCATTAGTCTACTCTGCATCCACTTAAATAGTGTACTGAAGGCAGGGCCCTGTGTCTGTGTTACCTGTGTTGTGCTGTTTCACAACAAACCCCCCCCCCCCACTAAAGATCTCAACGGGCCTGAAAATTAAGGCCCGGCCCTACCCGGCCCTAACAGTTCAGGCCCTAGGCCATACCCGGCCCTACTAAATGGAATACATTTTAGGCCCTAAACTGTCGGGTTTGGGCAAAATTTGAGAATTCACCACAGATTAAAATTGAAATGCAATCAGCACCATCTTCATAATGGGTAAATACAGAAAATAACTATTATTCTTACTATATTAAAATAATTCAATATATATTATGTTTTCATGCGGCCCTAGGCCCTACCCGGCCCTATTGATTAGGATAGATTTTCGGCCCTACCCGGCCCTAAATGTCGGGTCGGGCCTGTTCGGGTTCGGTCCTGGTCGGGTTCGGGCAGAGTTTGAGAACTGTACCCCCCACCACCACCCTTCCTTTTCTCTCTGGCGCCCTCTCGTTCTCCGTCTTCTCTCACGATACAACTTTATTGTCAGATTACTCTGAAAGTTGCCTCACGGTAGGGCTGCAAACCATTATTCCATATTCGAAAGAATATTAGAATATTAAAATGTATAAAATATTCGAATGTCATTTTAAGGTTCGAATTTAAAATAAATAGTAATAGAAAAATACTGTGCGAGTTTCCACAAGACACTGGCCCACAAACGAATACAAAAATATTAAGCGTTGCTGTTATTAAGATCATTATCAATCATTAATTTGATCTCGCAAAACTTAAGAGAGCGCATTTCTCAGCACCAACTGTGGACAATACAGAACTGGAGCAAATAGAGGAACAAAGAGCATGTTTTACAGCATATTAGGCTGCAATATTTCATATTGATATTATATACATTTGATATTCGAATAATTTGATATTCGTCCGAATCCAAATGGTGTTTTACTGTAAAAGGAATATTCAATATCGTAATTTTTGGCCAGTTCTTGCAGCACTACCTCGCGGTCATAACGTCAGCTATCACGTACAAATAGGCCATGAACACGGTGCAAAACATAGACGATAGATTTTATAATTTAGGTATTTAGCAGACGCTCTTCAGAGCGACTTACATTAAGTAAAAACATTGCGATACAAGTTGAAATTACAGTTTACAATGTAAGCAGAATTTACATTACACTTTCCAATTCACAATGTAAGCACTAAAACATGGTAATACATTAGACATCCTATATACGTACTGTAGGTCACATCAAGTCTAAAGACGTGCTATCTAAACTACTTTGGAGGGTACTGCAAGTGCTATGGGTTGTTATGTAATACAAATTGCTATGGTCCGAGGTGGAGTCTGAAGAGGTGTGGAGTCTGTGGTTCTGATTGCAGTGGGAGGTGCATTCCTTACTTTTTGAGTCAGGAGGGAGAAAAGCTTGGGGCATGTGGAGCGTTGTCCAGGAGTTTTTAATGGGGGTGCTCCCAGCTTCCCAGTGTCGGCTGATCGGAGTGCACACGAGGGCTTGTAGGGTGTTATGAGACCAGGAAGATATGGTGGACGTTACACAACAAAAATCACCAGGAAATACCACACCAGTGTTTTGACTGTGCTGCTGCGTTTCACCGCAGCAGCACCACCAAACAGTGGACCGGCACTCACTTTATTTTTTTATATTTATTTTTTACTAAATGTCGATGCTGCAATGTACAACTAGAATTCAATTTTACTTGAGTACAAAACTACTAATGTGGAAATGTACTTGTGTTTGTTAGTTTGCGTATGTATAAAAAAGCCTTTGAAAATAGCAGACCCAAATGGCTGAAATGTATAGGGCTGAAACAGGAACGGACTGGCTCAGAAAATTGGCCCTCATGGCATTTGTGGACTTCACTGGGCCAGAGACAGCCAAAATATGCCACTATGTATTTTTAAATTGCATTTTCCTATTGTTTTTGCTCACCCCGGCCCCATGACGGCCCCAGGCCTTCTGGCATAGGCCAGACCAACCAGTCCGGGCCTGTAAGTGGTTAGTTAGTCAGTGTGTGTTTTGTCATAAAAACAAATATCTACACAGTAACTACAACGTACATGACTAAAAAGTATACAAATACAATTAGTGACTCAAAAGTACAATATTTGGATCAAAGATGTAAGTGGAGTGGAGTAGAAGTAAAAAAAAATACAAGTGAAAATGCAAAGTGAAAGTGTCCGTAGTTTACAGTACATACAGCAAAAGTAAAAATGTACTTCCTTCCACTTCCTTCCACCATGCCGTATTGTCCCGAATATAAGACGACTCGTTTATAAGACGACTCTCATTTCTCAAGACCCATTTACAGAAAAAACATTGAATGTCAAATAGTATTAGGCCCGCCAACGGCGCGTCATGAGATTACGTCGTGCGATGGTCCACGCCCCTTTCTCCCTGCCCTAGGGCAAATACGCTAGTAGCCCTGCAGGCTACTCATACATTCTCAACTCTCGTTCAGCCTAACGCGTCATCATCATCAGCTGTGCAGTGTAAACACTTTTACTTTTTCCGACAGTTTAAAGCTGCTATCCATGCCATGCGTTCGGTCCGTGGTGGTAGACTAGGCTAGATTTCAAGAATGTGCTTATTTTAAGTGCTGAAGGAAGCTCGTGTTAATTTATTACATACAAGTGTTCTAGGGGCATTAAGGCGTGCTGAATCCAAATCTGCTGTATGTAAAGCTCAAAAATGGCTGCTAAGCCTTCAAAATAGACCATTTAAAAATGGCGGTTACCACCATAATGAAGCATAATAAAATGATGTATGTTTGACTAAATAAGCTATAAAATGGATTAAAATGTATTGTTTATGTTTTCATATATGGCGAATAGAATGACATATTCATATTCCAGATCGATAGTGAAGGTACCACTTTAATATAATTTATATTGCGAAAATTGGCCTCTTTGGTATTATTATGGTAATTCTTTTAATGGTGAATAATTTCTTCATTATTTGCCTAAATTGGTGTTTATTTGCATGCAGTAGACCCGTGGTTTTCAACAGGTGGTCCGGGGACCACCAGTGGTCCTTGAGAAGGTTCCAGGTGGTCCCCAGGCTAAATGATGGAAAGTTGGTTAGCCAGATGTAACTCTTGAGAATGTAAAAATGAAACCAAATGGACCCTTGCGGGTTCATTTGGTTTAATTTTCACACTCTCAAGAGTTAAAACATTCATCATCTGAATTAGCACTATTTAATTCTAAAGTCTACACTGCTTTGTTTGCAAAAATCCAGCCTGGAATTGTGGACAAAACCAAAAAGAATTCTTTATTTTTAGGTGAGATGAGACTGGCACAGATCCTGGCATCAGGATCAGATGACTTGACAATCATTCACTCCAGCAAACCCCCCTGATACAACAATGAGCAGAGTGTTGACATATGTTGACATATTCACCAAGTGGTCTAATGCCAGGTGGCTTTTCCATTGACATCACAAGTGCTTGGCCTTCGATGAGGTGTGCCTGAAGTTGGTGCATGCAATGAAGCAAGAGTCAAGTTGTTTTGTATGGGGCGTCCGCAAGAGACTATGCCACCAACCTCAGATGCAGTAAAGTTTCACATCATGCGTTCCCATTATCAAGCTCTTGTATAGAATCAAGCTCACTTAACACACCCTGATCTTCCTCCCATTACTGAAATGGCATGGATGATCCTGAATGGTCAGTTGCTACCCCGGCTGCTTTCCTTGCCACCATTGCCAAAAGCATGCAGCGAGAACACGTCATGCATTTGCACAAGGCTGCTTTCAGCCAACGCTGCGGCTGCAAGAAAGTACACATAATGTACATTGAAGTGTGCCGTTTCAAGAAACTTAATTGGCAACACCTGCCAGAACATTGAAGATCATAGGGACTGACGGCCATTATTGAAGCAATTATTCACCAACAAATTACATTACATAATATAAATTATATTAAAGTGTACCTTTAAAATTGATCTAAAATATGAATGTCAATGTACTCCCCATGAAAACATACATTTCAATCTATTTTCTACCCTATTTAGTCAAACATACATCATTTTACTATGCTTCATTATGGTGGTGGCCGCCATGTTTAAATGGTCCATTTTGAAGGCTTAGCAGCCATTTTTGAGCATTACATACAGCAGATTTGGATTCAGCACGCCTTAATACCCCTAGAACAGTTGTATGTAATAAACTAACACGTTTTGCCTTCGGGGTTCACATTTTTGTAATATGGTCCCAGTCTATATGGGTCCATGCTGGAACAGCGTAAAAAACAATTGCATGCGAGGCGTCCTTCTGTTACAGCAAGTCTGCACCATAGTGAGCCAGTGAAGAAGTAAATAATGTAAATAAAAATGTAAAGTATAAAACAGAGAAGTCACTAGTCTAGTAATGCTGCTGCTGCCGCTACTAGGCTCACTGACTGACTGACGGACTGACTGCTCTTGGCTCTGTGCCATTTGCCCTAGAGCAGGGACGGAGCGGAGAGGCGAAAAATGTTTACGCCCAAAGGGGGCGTTTTTGTTTGGCCTAATAGGCCCCAAATATAAGACGACTCCGTTTTTGGGATATTTCCATTCGGAAAAAAACATAGGGTGAGATTTTCGTTACATGCTAAACCCCTTATGCCATATCCCTTATTTCATTTTCACTATTTTGAAAAACTTTTTTGGACTATTTCAACATGTCAATCTATTAACACGTTGTGAGCTAGTAGACTGGCCATTTGAACTACTGAGAAATGTTTTTTTTAATAGTTTAAAAAGGCAAAGAAGTTAAGGGATAAGGGGTATAGCGGTAACGAAAATGGAGCCCATAGTCTTATATTCAGGCCAATAGGGTACTTCCTTCCACCATGCTGTGTAGTACAGCTCAACATCAGGCCCATACTGGCAGCCGCCACTAGAGGGCAGTAGGAGTCTGAGTCAACCACGTGATGACATTGATGAGCACTGCAGGCCATTCAAATCAAATGGAACTGATCAGCGTTATTACTTCCAGTAACATTAACAACTTTTTTTTCAGTAATTTATATTACATTTACTTGTTTCCAAAAATAATATATTACTATTTTCATGGGCTGTGGCGGAATTCTGAGTTGAGTGTTTATTTATGATTAGTCTGAGTTGGAGTCAAGTTGCTTTAGGGTGTTGATCCAGTCTAGATCTCTAGACTGTACAGCAGATAGAGAAACCATGTGCAACTGTTTATAAGACTTTTGGGGGAAAAGATGCAATTACTGGGGGGAAAGTATGCTAATAAAAGTAATAATTAACTAGTTACTTTTGTGAGTATAACTTTTAAGTAATCTTTTTATCACACTGGTGATTATAATCTCAAGATAAATTACTTACTCATGAGATCATTGGTAAGACCAACCTGTCATATAAGTTTCAAAGTTTTTTTTTTTTAATTATGTCACGACAAGACATGCAGCATGCATAAAGCTAAAGGTCTGAGTTTTCTGTTTTCAATGATGAAATGCTGTTGGTTGTAGTTAGTTAGTAGCAGTAGTAGTGTTTCACATTTGAAATATAACCACTTTAATTTGAAATATTTTGGTTTGTTTTGCATGCCATTGTTTTTGGTGGGGCAGACTGGACATTTAGGGGGGCATTGCCCGCCCATGCCTAGATCTGCCCATGGAAAGAACAGCACAGGCGTGTGAGGTTGACGCGTTGTTGTTTGTTTATTGTTTGTTTGCGTTAAACCTGAGTAGCTCTCAAAGGGTTTAGTGGTCATTATCGCTCTGGCGACAACGCTCCTCCGTAGCAAGTGTGTGCTTTCTCACTGTGTGACGACGCGTTGACGGTTTACACCTGGGGGGGGTTGGCAATTATTCTCTGCAAGGTGAAATGGTAACTGGTTAATGGTGCATTTATATAGCGCCTTTATCCAATGTGCTTTACATAGATTATTCATCACATTCACCCATTCACACACATTCATACACTTATGGCAGTGGAAACCATGCAAGGTATCTACTAGCACATCAGGAGCAATTACGGGTTTAGTGTCTTGCTCAAGGACACTTCGACACTAACTCTGGGCGAGCCCGGGATCAAACCGGCAACCTTGCGGTTGGTTACCTTCCGGTGACTCTACCCCTGAGCCACTGCCACCCCAGGTGTAAATGAGCTATTCTTCAATCATATACTCTATAGGTCTAATCTATCTATATCTAGGCCTCAAAAATGGAATTTGGCTGGATGTATTAACATTTCCGTCTTATTTCCAGACATTGTCTTTTTGTCGACTAAAAACGAAGTCAACTAATGTTTTTGATATATAGTTGACTAGACTAGACTATCAAAGAAATAACAATTTCAGATGACTAAATGGGACTAAAAGAATAAAAGTGTGTTCAAAAGACTAAGACTTTTAATGTTGTATTTCAAAACTAAAATGTATTTGACTAAGACTAAAATATCTAAAGACATAGGGCTCCATTTTCGTTATATCCTAAACCCCTTAGCCCAAATCCCTTATTTCTTTTTTACTATTTTGAAAAGCTTTTTGGAATATTTCAACATGTCAATCTAGACGTTTGTGAGCTTGCAGACTGGCCATTTGAACTACTGAAAAATGTTTTTTTTTAATACTTTAAAAAGGCAAAGAAGTTAAGAGATAATGGGTTTAGCGGTGAAAATGGAGCCCTAAGACTGAAAGACTAAACCACTGAGGCTAAAAGGCAGGGCTAAACTAAGACCTAATCATTTTTGATATTTTGTCGTCTAAGGCTAGAGTGACAAAAATGAATAAATGGTACTAAAAGGCTAAATACAACAATACTGTTGTCAGACACATGACCACCAGGCACACTTTGCAGCACCGCTGTGACCACCTGCGGCGTCCAGATGCTGCGCACCGCCCTCCGCAGACACATGCTGTCGGTCGGGGCGGAGGGGGGTGAGCACGGAACAAAGCAGGAGAGAAGGGGAAAGTGCTGAGCTACATCCTAGTGCTGCAGGTTAGCCAGGGGCCAGATGGCCAAGAAAAGAAGCCTCTAGTCTGCAGAGAAAAGGCAACCCTCCCTGACTGTACTGAATGTACTCATGTCAATCAGGATGAAGGAAGCATTTAGTCCAGTGGTTTTCAACCTCTTTGATACCAGCAGGGCCCACTGTTTATTCAGCATTTGTGCCAGGGAGCACCATTTGATGACATTTTAGTGCCCCCACAGACCCCAGAAATAAAGATTTATTTTATTTTTTGTACACAATTCAAGGCTGGATTTCAGAAAGAAAACGGGCAAACCTACAGATCAAAATGACCATTAATCTTCTAGCTTAGACTTGGCTAATTCAGATGATGAATATTTTAACTCTTGAGAGTGTAAAAATGAAACCAACGGACCCTTGCGGGTCCGTTTGGTTTCATTTCTACACTCTCAAGAGTTACATCTGGTTAACCAACTTTTCATTTAGTTAACCAACTTAGCTATGGACCACCTGGAACCCCCTCAAGGACCACTAGTTGAAAACCACTGATTTATTCATTCTTTGGGGGCTACAGATACTATACTGTTTACATTTAGCTTATTACTCAAATGTTTTGCTTCTTACATGGATGTACATATTTTCATATTGTCCTGGGAGTTCCTTGACATGAAATGTCGAGAGACCACTGAACTAGAAAACATGAGGTTTTTCTGAAAACCGTCAGGATTTATTAGAAGGCATTCGTAGAATCAGTTGTCAGGTCAAGAGGTGTTAAAATGCCTTTTTCTTGTTTTCTTGTTTGTGTTCTCCTGGATTGAAGTGCTGCACTTCGTGTGTGTGTGTGTGTGTGTGTGTGTGTGTGTGTGTGTGTGTGTGTGTGTGTGTGTGTGTGTGTGTGTGTGTGTGTGTGTGTGTGTGTGTGTGTTGGGGGGTTGGGGGGTGGGGGGCATTGATCACCTCCATTAGCAGTTAGATTTGGCCTCTATTGTGTAGCGGCAGCCAGCCATAGCCCCAGTGAGGCATGGGGGGGTGGGTCGACGGCTCTCCAAGGACCCCCGCTGTGCTTCCTCCCCTGGCCACACACACACACACACACACACACACACACACACACACACACACACACACACACACACTACAAGCCCCGGTAACCCCAGAGACAGTGGCCGTTCAGCAGGAATGTGGCTGGTAACTGTCTGGTCCTATGGAAGGCTGTTAAACAACGCTTTAACTATTGTTTCCCCTTTTTACCGCGTCTCCAAACAAACAACATGCACTGGCACACTCCCTGTGTGCACCGCACCACGTGCGCGCACGCACGCACGTGCACACACAACACACAACACACGTGTCAGTGGTGGTGGTGGTGGCGGTACACCTGCTTGTAGGCTAACAAACTTCTACAAAGTTCACAGAGTACTGAAAAACCTATGGCCCTTTTTTATTTTACCTTATTCTTAAAAACAATTCCAGTTGTCAAGCTGTTGCATTTGCATGGATGTTAATATCAAAGAATGATAGCATTCACATTGTAGATTCATTTTGAGGGGATAAGAAACATTTTGAAACCTAAATTAGAGCTTTGTTTATATGCAACTGAGTAATGTTCTGAATTTGAATTTGAAAACTCCTTCGGCATAGCTGTCAGTCAGACAGGTGATGAGTCAGCATATTTGGGCAAATGGACAAATTTAGCCCAAGGAGTGTTTTTTCCCCCCCAGAGAAAACTAATGCTTAAAATTGTTGCAGAATCATGACCCCCCTAGCATGACATCCTGCTTAAAATATACAACCTTTTGCCTATAACTTTTTTAATATACAAGTTTCAGCAGTTGTCAAAAAACCCAGAGGGTGGTTGAATAGAGCATAGGATGTTAGTATCTTAGTATATTAGACACCCTTACAAACATTAGTGAAGAAAGTTCTTGGTAAGAAATGTATTCCCAGATTTTATTAACATCCCCTGACTAACTAGTTATTGGTCTTTTTTTATTATTTTATTTTCTGGAATGTTGCAGCGTGAGGTTGTGAGTGGTATAGGGTAGACGCCATTTATCATTTGGGCCTCAGGCTGCAAAGGTTGGGTATCCCTTGTCTAGTGAAGTCAATCAGTTGATTCCCATCATGGCTTTAACAGATAACGTTGGGCTATACCCTGATTTTTGCATGTGCTTAAAGGTTCTGTGACTTTTATTTATTTATTTTTTATTTCATTTAGTCTGTATAACCACAATTACAACCAAAAAAAAAAACTGAACATTGAACATTCAGTGGATTGAATGAAACCACAGTGACATCTGCGGGCGAATCCCGTTGACATGTGGGACTTTCAGGTTGTGACATCACATCGCAAAAACAGCAGGAAAATCCGAGCAAATGTCCACACCACGGAATGTTAAAAACCCTCAGAAAACCCCAAAGTACAATTACAAAAACCTTTACGTCACAATCCCTACTGAAATAACCTTAAATCTTGTCCATCCTCCAGCCAAAGAGATATCCTACCATGACCTGGACGAGGAGGAGATCGACTCTGTCATCGAAAAAGAGCAAATATTACCAAAGCAACCCCTGCCACGTGAGTGTCTCCTGAAGACCACAACTCAATAACCTGTTCAGATTAGAATAAACACTTACTTATTCACTGGTGGAGTATTATAGAAGCAAATCAACATATTAGTATAGCTCAGTACAGCTCAGTTGTTTTTTTACTAGTGTTTTCACTGTGCAGTGTTGCCAACTGCCAAAATTCAAAATGCACTAGTGGCCCTTCCAAAATGCACTAGAATACGCTAGAGCAGTGAGCATTTTCATAGCAGGGCTATTTATTCTGCATTTTAGTCTCTCAAAGTAATTTAGGAGAAATAACTGGCAAAATGTTGGTCAAAATAGCAATTCTTCTACATTTCTTGAAAATTAGGTAATTCAGATGTTTAAATATAATATAACTCTTGGGAGTGTAAAATGAAACCAAGTGGACCCGCACGGGGCCATTTGAATTCATTTTACACTCTCCAGAGTTACAGATCTAGAAGGGTCCATTTGGTTACCAATGGTCCTTTCTAGGAAGGAAGGAGGACTATCATAGGAGGAAAAATGGTGAAAAACGAGGGTTTTATCTCTGGCACCTGTCAACCAATTTCGCCCCAACTCACCAGCAAAAAAGCACTAGATTTTCCACCAGGAGTTTTTCACTAATTTTGGCGCTGGGGGGGGGTCTGGAAAAAAAGCTGAATATAGCGACAAATGCACCAACTTGGCAACACTACCACTGTGTCTAATACAATTCACTCCACTCCAGCACATGCTTTTATTTTGTCCTTCCTTTCCCCAAATACTAACACTGTCTGACTCTCTGTTTTTTCCCTGCTACTTCCACTTCTTCTCTGCGTCTCCGCCCTCCAGCCGTCTCCTCCTCCTCCCAGACAGGTGTTAAACTCCAGGCAGATACTTCTAAACAGAAACCGGAAAGCCGCAGTCGTTCTTCTTCGCCCGAGATCCTTCTGTCAGCTGAAAACACCACCACCACCACCACCATAAAACCAACCACGCCAGCCCCCCAGCCCAGGGCCACAGGCGCTCGGGGCAAAGCTGGGCCCGTAGCCATCCCGGTCATCCAAAAGGATGGCATTATTGTCAGTAAGTGTGTGTAATTGCATTCATAACGCCTCCATCATGTCCTTAGGCAATCTTTTTTGCACTAGAAATTAACCTTTTGAGTGAGAACACCTTTTGGTGTTCTAGGTTGTACTTGAATTTTACTCAGGGAATGTTTTTACACTGTGAATGTTTTTAACGCACATATTTTGCTTCAGGGGGGATTTTGGGGTCCCTCGACGTGAAATATTAAAGGACCACTTCACCACTTTTCAGCGCATCTTATAATAGGTCCTCACTAATACACAAGTACACGACCAAATACCACAATGGGGAATCCAAGCTAATAGAAACTGCAGGGTCTCTATTCCTGAAAAGTTGCAATGTGAGAATGGAAGCCACCATTCTCCTAATGTGAATATATATATATGAATATATATATATATATATATATATATATATATATATATATATATATATATATATATATATATATATATATATATATATATATATATATATATATATATATATATATATATATATAGTTAAAAAGTAAACTGCCTGGGTTTCTGAATTGCCCACAGCTCTCTCGTAAGACACAGACTGAGTAGTACTTTATCATAATACATTATCTATTATATGGAGATAGGTTGAAAAGTAGTGAAATGGTCCTTTAAGGACCGACTTTTTTTCATAATTAAAAGATATTTTTAGAATCAGTTCACAACTTGATGAAATCATCAAGTTGTGTTAATGCTGTCACCATGTTTTTCCCAAACCTACATTTCTAACACAAAATTGGAGAACTGTTTTATCATGTCCACACAACATAGTAAAATGTTGAAAATTGGTGGAAATCCCCTTTAATGACCTGAAATCCCTTCTATCCCAACACATATTTTGTCTTAATTTATACTATTTTTCTCATCATCTGCAGTCCTGATTTCCGTGTGTGTCCTGGTTGGCACCGTGGCAGTGATCATGGCTCTTGTTTGTGGGATCAGGTAAGACCATTATAACTTCTAAACAAATGGCAACCTGGGGCCAATCTAGATATGGGGGGGGGGGGGGGCAATGCCCCCCTAAATGCCCAGTCTCCCCCACCAAACGTGCAAAACAACCTAAGATATTTCAAATTAAACTGCTTATATTTATAATGATATGAAACACTACTACTGCTACTAACTAACTAGCAAAACCATAACCATAACTAACTAACAAAACCATTTCATCATTGAAAACGGAAAATGCTGAGTCAGACCTTTAGCATGCTGCGTGTCTGTTGCAACTTCAACAACAACTGATGTTATTACAGATGCTTTACTTGCCTAATATAAGTCCTGTAACCAAAAATGCTATGGGTGCGGCTTCATTGCCCATGGCGCGAAGCGACCATTTTCTCCTGCCCCCCCCCCCCCCAAATGGGAAAGGTTTAAAATCGCCCCTGGCAAGAGGTCGGCAGGGGGATTCATCTTGTTTCTTTTTCGTAAAATGTTGCAGTCCGCACAGGGCAGCGACAAAACAAGCACCGATAAACGCTGACGGTGTGTTTCAACATTGTCGCCAGTTGCCAAATAAACACACGAAAAATCGCCAACACGCAACCTCTGTGACGTTGATTTTGAAATCGACCGCAAGAGGAACAAAACCATCGTCAAACGGGAAGTAGAAGGATGTGCATAGGATGGCTGCCGCGCTGCAAGGCTATGCAGCCCAAACATCATATTTTTAAACAATGTACCAACTGCAGATGATGGTGTGTGTGTCCAACCCATACAGATGCACCGAAAAGGAAACCATTGGCCGAAACCAGCTGCTTAACTTAAAGAGTTTTTTTTAAGTTACACTGTATGAAATACTTGCCGTTAATATAGTGGTGTCAACTGTATTCATTTATGTCCAGAGTCCCATCCCGTGGTGGGAGTTCTGCCCTGGTTTTGGCGAAATATGAAGTAGTTCCGGTCATTTTGTGGGGGTCACTGGGGGCCATGCAGTAAAACTAAATAAATCTGCAATACTAACTTAATTCGTACTGTTGACCTATTTCTAGAATATTAGTGCATCCGTCGTTCAGCAATGTGTTTCCAATGGTGTCTAATAAGATGTACTAAGCGATTGAAATCCAACTGCTGTGGGAAAACTCGGCAGTTGGAACACAGCAACTCATAAAAAACAGGTCAAAGTTGGGTTACTAGTCACTGACCTATAGAAGGCAAAACATGCAAAATGTCATCATGCTTTATGTAGCATGTGATCTTCTTTGTGATCTTCTAACCAGGGGGCTGTCATGATGCTGAATCCAATCCAAGCATTAGTTTTGGGCTAACAACAGCCATGCCCACCGTCATATGTGCTTATACTCAGCACATTGGGGCAAGTGCTACGGCCATTTTCAACCCAATGAGTCGCAATGTTTGGAATAGATTCGGCATTGTGAAAATCCCCTAGTTAGACATATTACATGCTACATGAAGCAGGATAAAACGTTGCATATTTAGCCTTCTAGAGGTTGTGACTAGTACCCCAAATTTGACCTGTTTTGAGGTTTCCCGCAAGAGTTGAATTTTAATCTTTTAGTTATTAGCCACCATGAGAAACACATTGCTGAAGAAATTTCTTGGTACTGATTGAGTTCCCGGCTTGTTCAAATAACCTGATAAAACAACTACTACTGACGTTCGCCACAGAGACTCAAGTTTATGCTGTCCCCCTGTAGGTTGCAGAGGAAAGCGCGCCTTGCCCGAAAGGTGGACTACCCTGCGTTCGGAGTTGTAGACAGCAAGCCTCCCAAGCCACCAGGTGCCATTAATGGAACCTCGGTAAGCAACCTCAATGTGATATGAATATGTTTTCAATCTAATGAAATTGTAGCATTTAACTCCCAGTTCATTTTAAAAGGTTCTAATGTGTTATATTCATGTGGTGATGTAGTAGCCTGGAATCCAGTGATTTGCTGCATTCTGTGTATCTGATATGTCACTTCGCAAATCAGTCTGGCCAGGAGCCTATCCCCACAGGTAGGCGGGGAATAGGAAGGTTGAAATGCAGCCGAGGAAGATGCTTAGTCTGTGGTTTGTTTGAGGAAAAACATAACAGGTGACGTCAGGGAAATACAGTACAAGTCCAGCAGGCTCTGGCCAGCCTGAGCTGCAAAGTGACATTTCAGAAGTGCAGAGTGCAGCAAATCAGGCTGGAACCAGGCTAGTAATGTAGGTCTGTCTGAAAGAAACAAACACAGTGGATTAATATTATTGTACATGCTGTTTACAGTAGGGGTCCCCGGGATGCAGAACTTATACTGTCTATAAATTGTGCATTTGGACACGGGGTGTAGTGGATCGACATCACTGCACTCCAAATGCACTCTTGTGCGTATCGCCTCTCAGATCTCTCTCTATCTCTCTCCAGGTGGGCGATAAGACCCTGGCCCAGAGTGTTCAAATGTACCACTACCAGCATCAAAAGCAACAGATGTTGTCAATGGGAAGGTTGTGAGTTCTCTTCTCTTCTCTTCTCTTCTCTTCTCTTCTCTTCTCTTCTCTTCTCTTCTCTTCTCTTCTCTTCTCTTCTCTTCTCTTCTCTTCTCTTCTCTTCTCTTCTCTTCTCTTCTCTTCTCTTCTCTTCTCTTCTCTTCTCTTCTCTTCTCTTCTTCTCTTCTCTTCTCTTGATTATTTGCAGGGTCATATTTTCCAATACCAATTCCGACCGATTCCGATATTACACAGGGGACCATAATGAAACAAGCCTTTAGATCAGGGGTTTTCAACCTTTTTGACACCAGGGCCCACCATTTTTTCAGAATTTGAGCCACGGACCACCATTTGATGACATTTTAGCTCCACAGACCCCAAAATCCAAGATTATTTTTGCTTTTGTCCGCAATTCCAGCCTGGATTTGGGAAACAAAACAGTCAAACATACAGAAGAAAATTGACATTAATCTTCTAGTTGTGAAGACTTTGGCTAATTCACATGATATTATGAATATTTTAACTCTTGAGAGTGTGAAAATGAAACCAAATGGACCCGCAAGGGTCCATTTGGTTTCATTTTTACGTTCTCAAGAGTTACATCTATTTAACCAACTTAGCTGGGGACCACCTCGAATCCTCTCAGGGACCACTGGTGGTCCCCGGACCACCTGTTGAAAACCCCTGCTATAAAGTATCCAATCAACGAATCAACAAATGGCATCTAATAGTTTCGTGTTTTCACCACTGATTTATTACTGTATGAGAGGAGTGCGCAAATTCCGATTGTACTACCAATTAATTGTGCATCACTAATATTTTCCTATGTCTCAGTTTTACACATGGTAGAAATACCCATAGATGCACACATGGCTTTACCATGCCCACACACACACACACACGCAAGCACACACAAAACACACACGTACATGCACATACTAAACCTGTCCATGTGCTTTGCTCAGACACAAAGAAGAGAAGAAAATCACTGAGTCCGTGGGAACTTCAGATGACGAGGAGATGGGAGGCGACTTCACTGTGTACGAATGTCCTGGACTTGCACCGGTGGGTGGCAAAAAAGAACACACACACACACACACACACACACACACACACACACACACACACACACACACACACACACACACACACACACACACCATACTGTAGTGTCCCCAAGTCACAACAACTCAGTCCGTACTACCTAGCCAGTGTTTTTCGATTTCAACCACTTTTAATGCCAGGGCCCACTGTTTATTCAGCGTTAGTGACACTGGACCACTATTTGATGAGATTTAAACCCAAAAACCAGACCCAAAACCAAAAGATTTTTTTTTCTTTTTCACAATTGGATGCTGTATTTAGGAGAGATACTATATGTATGTATTTGTTTTTCCTACGACAGACAGGAGAGATGGAAGTGAAGAATCCTCTGTTTGATGACTCAACTCTGCATTACCAAGGGAATCACAAGTGATTTGCAACGTGCCGGTACAGCAACATTAGTATTGCTAATCGAACGCATATATATATAATATACACTTTTAACCAAAGCATATAAACGTCTTCTCTTTTATTTTCATGGACTTTGAATGTATGCATGGTCGCAGCTCGTGTGGACCTCCAAAAGCAGCACCTTCCTGCACTAAATGTCGACTTTTGTCATTTTGCTGACTTCATGTCATAACATTTTGAGGTCTTTCTGTCTCAAAAACGCCACACGCTGTTTTCCTTTGCAATTCACCTTTCAGTAAGTCCCCTCCCCCGAAACTGCTGTGGTCCAATCACAGCTAAGCATAACATGTGATATATATATATATATTTTTTAAAAATGTCACAGACATATTTTTCCCAGTGCATACGGCAGGCCTTGTTGATGGATTGTGGAAGAGATTTTTGAAGGTCTGGTTCCGAACCAGTATTCAACCCATTGTGTCCTGTCTAGATTTCTAGTTTCTGAATAACTGATTTGCACCACGTTTTCACGATTTTTCAAAAATAGCAGAGATACGAGCTCATAGCGCGCCACTCGGTGGTGCGCTATGAGCTTGTAGATCTGCTATTTTTCAATAGTTAAAACATAATGCTCAGAACACCAAAACGCGTTCAGTACACTAAGGGTTAATGTGTAATCTCCATCATATTTACACATTGGAAGCGTTGGCGAAACTCACATTTTATGTATGGCGGTGGTGTTGTTGTTTTTTTCAATCCGTCTGTTTTCTTGCATTATCCACCCACCCTCAGCTGTCCTATCAATAAAGTTACACCAGCAGTTGTTTCCTCTCCCATCTTTGTTTAGGCATCTGAACATAAATTGAACGTAAATTTGGTCGTTATTCATTGTGAATGTACCGTATACGTTTGCCTCGTATGCGTGCCATTTTGTACGTGCGGCTATTTCCCCAAAGCATTATCTTTTAATCAGATACAACACGCTGTCCTTCTCTCTCTCTACCCCCCCCCCCCCCCCCCCCCCCCACACACACACACACACACATGCCAGTGAGTTGCAAAAGAAGATGTCCTTTCCTCTTTTGTCACACATCTGACGAGGAGCTACACAACATTCCACGTATGCAAATGAATCAAATGGGCCTGTGACCATGATCTGGGTCCTGGGGGTGGGGGGTGGTCGTAGGTAGGGGTAAAGTTCCTGTCCTACACCGCCGTTAGAGATCGGGGGTTAGAATCCTCTGTGGTGCCTCGGACATGATCGCCGGGCATCCATATGACACAATTTGGCAATCAATCAGTGATCTAATGATTTTTTTCACGTCTAGCCCCCCTGCATTTGAAAAGTTATGCCCGCCATGAGAAAGATTTTCACGGCACTAGGAGTGATTTTTCAACCCCTTTTTTTTATTTCAAGGAAATTATTTTTTGCAGGTTGTACAGTAGACCCAGGGTTACAGACACATATAGGGGTCCATTTGGGTCCAAATTATCATTTACTTAGGTGGTGGGGGACCTCCTGGAACTCCCTTAGGAGCCCTGGTGGTCCCCGGAACCCATTTTTGGGGAACCATTGAGTTTGGTAAACGGTCAACTACAGAGGCGTTGGCACAGAGAAACAGAATCACTGGTATAGCAAATTTGACTCGACTCAACCGCAAACACTACGAATTATATGTAAATTAAGCACCTGACGATATCTCTTGCTTGGTTTGATGATTGTGACATTTTCTGAATCATGGGTTAAAGTTGATGATCTAATTCTGCTTCCCATTTGTACTGTACAGTAAAAGTGTGTTCTTAGCCCTTGAATGAAAAACCCTCTTTTGATGGACCCATTGGCTTTAAACCCATTTCGTCCTGACACTTATAGACTCTAAAAACATTTGCTCTGAAAGAACGTACTGAAAGATTTGTGCCACATTCTCACACTCGCCCCAAAAACAGCAGGTGTTCACGGCTGCTATTTTTCAATGAAAGTTAAAACACCAACACCAACAAGTACAGTTCAGAATGCTTTAAACATCACTACTGCTGTTCCGTTTTTTTCTCTCCAACGTGTACATACAAAGAGTGAAAGGATTCACTTTTCCTATGAGAATTATATTTGTACTTTTCCCACCCAAGCATTGAAATAAAATATTTTTAACCGCACACGGAAAATCGTTTTCCTTTTCTTCTTCCCCCTCCTTGGTGTGTCGACTTTATTGGTACCAAGGCTACATGAAAATGGCGCAGCAATGAAAAGACATATTATGTCTTCAATTTATATGACCTACTAACACAGATAAGGGCTCAGCGACACAGAATTGGAGAGTCAAGGGTAATTCCTCTGCGACAGAACTTCTGTGTCAGTGGGACAAGATAAAGATTAGGGCCAAGGGTTATAAAATAGATCAACGACAAAACAGGACCTTCTGTAACAAAATGTACAGCACAATAGAAAGAGTACAGGACAAACCAGCTGCACAGTGGCATTGCATTTTTCTTTGTAGTTTTACATGGCTGAATCATCCCCAAGAAGTATTGAATGAAAATATTAGCTTAGGTTTACAGGTAAAATGAGGACTCTGGCAGGCCATTATGCAGAAGAAACTTATAGTTTGAGACATGGAAATCACATATACAGCATTGGTTCCCAAACCTTTTCATGCCTGGGACCCCCAAATTAACGCTATGAGCCTGCATGCCCCCCCCATTTGAAGAGATATGTCAAGACCTGCATAAGAGCAGATTTTCTTTTACAGCTCTAGCAGAGATAATTGTTTTACTTTGAAGGACCACCCCCAGTTTGACAGTGGATCAGTCGACGGACCCCCATTTTTATCCCTATGACCCCTGATTTATGTTGTGTCTGTTTTATTTAACTCAAGAGTGTTCAAATGGAACCAAATTGACCCTGGCCTGGAACGAGTACATTTGGTTCCACTTGTGTACCCAGAGTTACAGTGTTGGGGAACCCTTCCCGGGACTCCCTATATACACAAGGACCCCCAAATTCTGTTTTTTTTTTTTTTTTTTTTTTTTTAAGGAAGGACCCTGTCTGTCTTCAAACGTGAACACCCAGAAACCTGTTTTTTTTTGGAGGGACGAGGGTGTGTGTGTGTGAGTGTGTGTGTGTTGGGGAGGGGACGGAATGGTCACCCTAACGGTCGCTATTGAGCTGCATGCCAATCTGGGTCACTTTGGGCCTTTGTGCTGGTCCACGATTGAAGGAAAGGCAGCCATTGGTCAGAAGAGGAAGACATGTGGGGTGGGTGGGTGTTGGATCTTTGATGGTGCGTGTGTGGGGGGATGGGGGTGGGGGGCATTAGGAGAGAATCAAAAAGCCATCAGACTTGATTGTTGGGAGGAGGAGGGGGGGGCATCATGCTCAACAGGAGACGTGGTGTTGATATCGCAGGGCTGCTGTTGTCAGGCCATGTAGTAGTCAGTGATACATCCTGGTAATGAGGGGAAAACCAAAAGTTTTAGTTTTAGTCGCAGTCTTATAGTCTTAGGATGTATTAGTTTTAGTCACCCCAATTGTCTAAATACCATAAGATTGTAGTGTGATTAAAATTTGCAGTTCGTTTGTGTTTAGTCATCTAAAAATTAGTTTGACTGGCCTTTTACAAAAACATACAGATCAAAATGACCATTAATCTCCTACGTTGTACTTGCCTAGACCTGGGGTAATTTAAGATGATGAATATTTTAACTCTTGAGACTGTAAAAATGAAACCAAATGGACCCGCAAGGGTCCATTTGGTTTCATTTTACGTTCTCAAGAGTTACATCTGGTTAACCAACTTAGCTGGACCACCTGGAACCCTCTCAAGAACCACCGGTGGTCCCTGGACCATGTAGTAGTAATGCATCCTGGTAATGAGAGGAAAACCAAAAGTTTTGGTTTTAGTCGCAGTCGTGGGGTCTTAGGAATTAAACTTCATTTAGTTTCGTCATGTAATAGTTTTAGTCACCTCGACTGTCTAAATACCATTAGATTGTAGTTGACTAAAATCTACAGTCGGTTTAGTCATCTAGAATGGAGTTTGACTGGCCATGATGATGCTGTCATATAATGGCTGATTCTGCACTTGCTGGAAAGAGCTGCATTTTCAGCATGTGAACCAAGTGTAAAATTACTTTTACTGGATCTCTTACTAGTAGAATCTGTCAATATAATCAGTCTTACTTTGAATCCTTATAGATTAGTTCCCATATGGTTTCCTTTTAGTTCTCATCAGTGAACACAAACACTTTACACACATTTTTCTTAGTATTATTTGACGAAATAAACAAGCGCTGAAGCGCTTATACAGTAAGCAATGTTAGAAAGCTTGATAACAATCACAGGTGACTAACAGCAGCATGATACTGCAAAACATGACATTTCAGCCCACTAAGAAGGGGTGGGGACAGAGGCTAGGGTACTACTGTTGCAGATTGTGTTTACTATAATTTGCAGTAGCAATACAGGATGCCATTAAAGTCCTGCATCTAAAAAGGGAATTTAAAGTTGTATGTCCTATAAGAATTGTCTGACTTTTACGTTTGAAACTGCCACAACAATATGTCAGCATTTATTCCACACCAGTGATGCTCACATCACGTAGAAGAACTATTATTTCTATTTACTAGTAATGTTTGCCTTATCTGTCCTGTGGTACACATTCTTTGGGTCTGTATTGCTAAAAAGTGCATAGCAACATGTTGTATATGAGGCATGGATGTATTGAGTACGAACAACCCATTTGGCAACAAGCCATCTATAGGCTTTCTTTTTGTCTTGTCTTAGCATACATTGCATTGAATTGTCCTGTCCTGAGCCCACAGCGAAAACTGAAACGTTGCTTGACTATAACAGCAATAAATGGTGAAATTTCTCAAGCTTGATTTCATATCGAATTCATAATTAAGAGAATAATACATACATGTGTATGTGTTAATTAGTGACAATGACAATCAAACAAGTCAGTGACTTTTCTTTCTGTTTTTGTGACATGTTTGGGCATTGTTCGTGTGTGTGTGTTTGTGAGAGAGAGTCAGCAGTACAGGAGTGAAACCGGTTGTTGGTTTTTAATCCTACAACCTTCAAAACCAACCAAAAAGTGTTTCCCCTTTATTTCAAACGTTCTCCCTCTACTTGTTGTGCCCACCCTGAGTTGAAGCAGAACATGTATCTTTGCACGTCAAAACAACAGAATATCCCTGGACAGCCCCCACCCCACCCCCCACAACCGTCCTCCACCATCCATTTCATCTCCTACTACTGTAGCAGGCCATTCAGAACCCCCCCCCCCCCCCCCCCCCCGACCCATCCATTCTGGATTCCCCCAAGTACCCTGTGCTCAACGCGTCCCTTTCTCTCTGAATAATCTCACCACTTGTGCTTTGCATGACAATTCCCATCCAAGTCCATGGTCCAGGACAATGACAGCATGCTTGTGTGGTTTGATGTCTTCTAAAAGAAAGCCACCTCTTAAACATGTCCTGATCTGAGCCCATACCTATAATGCAGTGGCTTCAACCTTTTTGATACCATGCAGAGCCCACCATTTAATCAGCATTTGAGCCACGGACCACCATTTGAGGACACTTTAGCCCCACAGAACCCAAAACTAAAGATTTTGGTCCACAATACCAGGCTGGACTTGGGAAACAAAACTTGGGAAACAAAAGAGGCAAAAATATGCAGAACAAAATGACAATTTGGTTTCATTTTTACGTTCTCAAGAGTTACACCTGGTTAACCAACTTAGCTGGGTCTGGGGACCACCTGGAACCCTCTCAAGGACCACTGGTTGAAAACCACTGCTATGGTGGCATTTCTGATTTCTCATTCTGGGCTGTGGGAAGTTCAGAACCCTGTCCACTAGTGACATTAGTTGATGATGATTGATGGTGTTACTTTACTGGTCTCCTACAAGGCCCAGTAGCTAGCATTTTACCATAGACATTAGTGAGGACCAATTGCATGAAGATACAAGATGATGGCGAAGTGCCTGTGATTACAATTCTTATGACCACATCCGAGGAGTTGTATTAAATTCAATCACAAAATAATAATCAAGGCCCAATGAGCCTGCAGTGAAAACTGAAGCATTGCAGCAAGAAATGAAATCTGCCAAGCTTTATTTTGTTTCAAACACTTATCATGCACAAGTGCAAGAATAATTATAATAACAAAACAGTCAGTGACTTGGATTTTCTTCTTTCTGTTGCTGCTGTGACACATTTGGGATTGTGATGCCTTATCCAGAAAAGAAGAAAATGTGTAAGTGTGTGTGTGTGTGTGCGCGCGCGCGCGCGTGTGTGTGTGTGTGTAAGTGTGTGTGTGTGTGTGCGCGCGCGCGCGCGAGCGCGTTCATATTACCGTAAACATTATAAATGATATGAGGAGGGGCGAAACGTGGTGAAGTGGTCATTTAACCGCAATTCTTACAAACCTCATCCAAGGGGGGTTACATTACAATCTACTTTCCACACATTTAAGAATGATCCGTATAATTAAACGGCCTACTGTGTAGACAAATTACCCCCCGCCCCCACACTGATCGAATGCAGAACTATTTCGAAGCGACGCTCCTCCATTGAACCAGAGTGAAACCGCACCACCACCACCACCACCACTGCGCCCCGGTAGTGTAGTAGTGTTTGTTTCAGTCTTTGGGGTGGGGTAGGGTGGGTGTTTGGGGTTTTGGGGAGGTGTGGGCGGAATCAAAGCATTGAGACGGGCTATTGTTCGAGGCTGAAAGGGAGCTAATGGTCGACCATCGCTACTCGGGGTCTGAAATCCGCGGGGTGTCTCCTCCTGGGAGCACACATCGGGTCTCACAATGGCACCCCCCACCTCCACTCCCCCGCAGCGCGTCTTCCTGCCACGGCAATCTGTGTAGCCAACGACTCTCTCTGGGGGAGGGAGGGGGGAGGGTTAGGGGGGCATCTGTAGGCCTGTCGGTACGACACCCATCTCTATACGTGCACGTTTCAGTAGCCAGCCTGGCCATCTAAAGGCACTGGGTTTGTACCTGCATGCTAGCTCTGGTTCAGAGCTCCAAATTAATGCAAGGGCCTCAGTGAGTCTGCCTTGCATTGGAGCTCAGTAACATACAATGCGATCTGCCATTAGCCTACTCGACCCAACCAGCATCTCTTCTGGAGTGGATAGTAATCACACAAGCCTCCCATTCCGTGTTTGCTAGAAATTGAGTCATCATCAGATGTGTTTCACTAAATGAAAATAAAAGGTTTTCTCGGAATTCCCCTAAAAACAAAAAAAATATGAGGGCAGTCTTTTTAGCTGGGGATGGGGGTAATAAAACAATCTAGATTCTGATTGACTGATCGATTGATTGATTGACTGACGTTTCTATTGAGGGGGAAATGCATATGAACATAGCCAAGCTATAAACAGCTTAAAAGACAATTAATGGACCACTGCGATCTTTTATTGATACCATTTTTTGTTATTTTGTTTGATTTTTCAACCCAGCCTAATTACTGCTGCAAATCAAGATGCCTACAGCCATATATAATAACTTGACACGTTGGCCGTTAAAAAAATAAATTACTGACACTAAAAGGAAAACAGTCCTTTATCTGTTCACAACAACCTCCCACTGGTAAAACATCATGCACCTATAATGACTTATGACACTACTCTGACATGCATCAGCATGACCCAGCAGCTCCAATAAATGTACGTATATATATATATATATATATATATATATATATATATATATATATATATATATATATATATATATATATATATATATATATATTATATATATATATATATATATATATATATATATATATATATATATATATATATGCTACACACACACAACCATGCAAGCATGTATCTGTATTTTGTATCTTTTTTTGCAGACTATACATTTTCATCTTTGTTACTTTTTTATGTGGCTAATGGGAGTCTATTAGTAATGGAAATGGGTTTTTATAGTATTGAGATCTTACTCCGCCGAAGGTGAATAATTTAAACACGTTTTAGGTACAGAAGCAGAGTCGAGTCTCTTTAGCAATGCAAATTGTATGGGTGGTGAAGAAAACAACGTAGCCTATAGTTGCGGTGAGTGAAACTGATTCAGGGGCAAATTGAGAAAGAACACGCCCACTGACTATTGCCAAGTATCAAGGTCATTCACAGACTTCACCTTCAGCTGTGCGTAATTGTCTGCGGTTTGACCAATGGGCGAAGAGATGAGCCAAACGCCACCTCTCCTCGGGTTAAAGGAAACATGTCTGTGGGGCCAATGGCAGTGCAAATGAGTGTTTGAGCTTGAAGGTGTCTGAGCTCCAGCTAAGAAAAAAAAAAAAAAAGATTGTTGGTGGACTTTTGGCAACAAAGTGACTTGGTTGGATTTGCTTTGCTGAACTTATCAACGGAGACCTTGGACTTCCTTCGAGGAGATACGATACGGCGATCACCATATTGGCCTTTTACCTTTTTTACGTGACTTAACTTTTATTTTGGGGTGCAATGTTTGGATGAAACGAGCTTCATAACTAACAAATCGACGCAAGTTTCACCCCTCCAAACATTTTACGGAAGACCTGAGCCCGCCATCTACTCTTCCTGTAAAAATGTCTGAGAGATCTAACAGCCCGATTTCAGATTGTAATAGCCGGCCGTATGACTTCAGCCGGGCTGGGGTCAATCCGTACGCCCTGCAGCAGCAGCAGGTTCTAGGCCAGGAACAAGGCGGCGCGATGAGCGCCGGCTCGCCCATCGCCACCGCCCAACTTCCCCAAGCCGACTCTGCGAGTCTCTTCTTTAACAAAAGCGCCTACAACGGCATGGCGGCGACGGCGCAGGCCTTTTTCCCGTTCGCGCCGGTCACCACCAGCGCCGGCGGCGATTACCGCGGGGCGCACGGCATTGACCTACAGGCCGGATCGGGGGGATCAGACTACGGCCACCCCAAGGCGCACCACTGGTATCCCTTCGGCGCGCCCCCAGCACCGGAGCCCTACAACACCAACGCCACGGGACAACCCGCGAACCTCAGCCCGCCCATCGCCGAGGCCATCAAGCCATCCGACGAGATCAAGATCGAGAAGGATGACGACTACTCGTCGTCCCCGGAGATCACCAAGATCCAGCACTATCCGACGCAGCAGCAGCAGGCCGCGGCGGCCATGGCGCACCACCACCACTACTACGCCTCGGCGACGGCGTGGAACCCGTCCTTTTGGCCGCCGGGCCTCGCTGCAGCAGCGGGCTTGGCAGCCCACCACATATCCAGCTCCACCACGTCGCCCGGCATGATCAACAACACCACCACCAACAACAACCCGTCTCCCCCTCCTTCCACGGCGTCTTCCTCCCCCGCGTCGCTCTCCCCGTCGCCTCCCAGTAACGGGGTGCCGGGGAACGTGTTCTTCAGCGGCGGCGTGGCGCTGGGCCAGCAGGGTCTGGTGGCGCCGCCTGAGGCGCAGCACCTGCAGGCCGGGTCTGCGAGGAGCAGCGGGTCGTCCAGCGGCGCGTGCAGCGACTCCGAGGAGGAGGTATAGGACAAAATCTTTTATTAGGGGAATTATGGGACAATTATTAAATGGGTTTCATAGGACAAAATCAATGAATGGGGAATTCCACCCATATTCTACATTTTATGGTCATTAATATACCCTAGACATAGGGATGGAATTTTACTAAGTTTTATTAACTACGTTTTCAGGTAATTGAGGTAAATGTACAAATAGTGGGGCAGTGTACTTCCACCACTGAATATTTGGAACCCCCCCCCCATGTAGGCACAGTTTTTAATTCATATTGCTAATGATTTTATTCTCTCCTCCAGGAAAATCTTTCCACAGAGGAGCTAGAGCAGTTTGCCAAGGACCTGAAGCACAAACGCATCACCCTGGGCTTCACCCAAGCTGACGTTGGCCTCGCCCTGGGCAACCTTTATGGTATGTAGCCTACAATGTTGTGTTTTTTTTCCCACCCCATTGGAAAGTGGAATGATGGTAGTGAAAGTGTTCATGATTTTCCAAGCTGGCATAGAATGGAAACAACGCTGGTTTCATCTACTGTCGGTATTATCACCCCGATATCAAATAAACAGCATATTATCACCTCAGGACATTGTGGTACCGCAGTACCACAATGATTGAGGCATAAACCTTTAGAAATAAACTCACAAGGACAATATTATTTTGTTATTTGCCACATCCTTGTGCACATTTATAATTTTCTTCTCTTTCTACGCAGGTAAGATGTTCAGCCAGACCACCATCTGTCGCTTCGAGGCTCTGCAGCTGAGCTTCAAGAACATGTGCAAGCTGAAGCCTCTCCTCCAGAGGTGGCTGAACGAAGCGGAGACCTCCGAAAACCCACAGGATGTAAGTCTGCCCATTGCGAGACCTCTTGAGCCACACAAGACATAAATAAATTTTACAGTATAGCACTGGCCCGGCCTGACTGGGGTCCCCTGGGATCTATACTTGGTCTCCATTTTCCAAATTTTGCCCAGCTTCAACACTAACACTGCCACTGTGTTCTTTTATCGTCAGATGTACAAGGTCCAGCGGGTATTCGTTGACACCAGGAAGAGGAAGAGGCGGACCAGCCTGGAGGGGACGGTGCGTTCGGCCCTCGAGTCCTACTTCATCAAGTGTCCCAAGCCCAACACGGGCGAGATCACGCACATCGCCGACGACCTGGGCTTGGAGAGAGACGTAAGACGAGTTTTAAGCCTATTTTTGACCAGTTAACTAATTATCAAAAGATGGCATGACTGTTTTTCTAAAGAAAACCTCATGTTTTCCACGCCATTAAACATTGTTTAATGTTTTTTCAACCCAAGGATCCCCAAATAATGTGTGGTCCCGCACCCCCAGAATCAAAATATTGAGCATTTAGATTTGTTGTTTTTCTTGACAGCCAAAACTAATGCTTTCGATGACTAAGGCTAGCTCATAACCTGAAATAGAATGACCATAATTCTGTAGTGTATTCTCGTATACAAGTTCTATGTGTGACACCTTTATTTTATATTTTCCAGGTCGTACGTGTGTGGTTCTGCAACCGCAGGCAGAAGGGCAAGCGTCTCGCCCTGCCGATGGACGAAGAGGCCGAGGACCAATACTATGAGCAGAGCCCCCCTCAGATGAACATGCCCCCTTCTCCCATCCCGGGGCAACTTCAAGGCTTCGCCACCGCCACCACCGGTGCCTACCCCGGAGGAGCCCACCACCCATCCGTATACATGCCCGCACTCCACCGGCCCGACGTCTTCAAGCAGGCGCTGCACCCCGGACTGGTCGGTCACCTGACCGGATAAAACAACGCAAGATGGGGATCATTCAAAGACTATTTAACCATAGCCCCCATTTTGTTTTCTGACTTGGGGCACATTATTATTATTATTTTTTTTAAGACGGGGATCAGTCAAAGACTATTTTATAGCCCCCCCCTTTCCTAACATTTTCTGAAAATCGGCAAGCGCATGCCTCTTGACCAAAGAATAGTGGGCTATGCGGGCGTACATGTACCATTTTATATAAAGAGACAACAGATTTGTTCTCTACAGAGGGGCCAAAATGCACATCCATCTTAACATGGCTAAACCATCAGAGAACATCTCAACAAATGGGCGATTTTTAAGATCTCTGTGACACTAAGAAAAATGTTGACATTCAGTGCCAGGACTTGTTTTTTTTTTTGTTTTGTTTTTTTTTGCTCAGTTTTCCCCTCTGAACTTCACTGCACCAAAGACTGCCATATGTAAATTATTTCAGGGTTTGACCATTTCGTAATGCTTTTGCACAAAGTAGCTTTATGTTTTTTTTCTTACATTTTTGTATGCCTTAAATATTGCTGCTGTTCCTCTATCTATGCAGAGCTGCAAGGTGTTTTTTTTTTTGCTAACTTGTTTACATCATTGGAAAGAGTTTTCACGGCCACGTTGAGATTGTAGTTTTAAAATATTGAGATTGTGTGTGTCTCTCTCTCTCCCGGGAGCTAAATCGTCCGAAGAGGAAAAGATAAAAGAAATGGAAAATCTGTTTTGCACAAAAAGACTGAAGCACATGAAATGGTTTCGCGAAAAGTGCCGTTTTGCAGGTTTCGCGTGAACGGGTGGCACCTGATGTATCTCACTTGAGTTATGTTAATCTGCTGCCTAGCCTTCCAATAAAGAATATATTTTCCATTGAAACTGATTGGTTTATACAGTAGGCCTATACTAAATGCAACTAGTTCTGTTACTCAACCCCATATGTCCCATGTTGGACCCAGAAATGTTTTTTTAAAAATAGTTAGTGATTCCACATAATTCTTTTGCTAATCTTTCCCACAATAGTGTGGTAACCAAGTAGCTCCTTGCTGTCCCCAGTGATTTTATTTTTTTTTTTAAAGCAACCCTAGTTTCAGGGCTTTGGACATAATCAAATATGTTGGCACATTTTTGGGCACGGATATGGACATTTTTAGCCCAAGGAGGGTTCTTTTTTTAAAGAGGAATTAAACCCAAGAAGGCACTATTGGTTTTACCATGGCTGTCTAGATATTTCAGGCCTACTAGCAAATGTTTGAACTAAAGCGACCCCATTCCTGATGAGTAGGAGTTTTGATTAACTGCTAGTGCCTAGAATATTCTCAAAGCCTCTTGGAAGTTGGAAGGTGGGGTAACGTGGACACCTAGTGGGGTGTGGACGTAGTAGCCTACAGGTGGTATGCGAGAACTGAAAACAATGTTAAACAATGATAATAAAACTAACAGTAACTGTTGTTTTACTGTTACAGTAATACAGAATATGTAAAGTAGGCATGTTTCGTTTAATATGAATATATTGACATAGGCCTACAATGGAGAGTTTGGAGACTGGAATAGAAATGTGAACCAAATTAAATGTGGTTCCATTTGCACGCTCTCAGAAAAAAAAAAAAAAAAAGATCCTAAAAGAAAAATCATTAACATGGTGAAAAACAACTTGATAATGTCAACAAGTTTCACCATGTTTTTTTCAGACCTCCATTTCTAGGGAACACAGAATGGGGGAAATGTTGAAAATGGTTGTATCCTGCCAAATGGCCAAACTACGCCACCTGCTGTTCTACGTGCCTACACCAGGGCTTCGTATTAGCAAGGGACTATGGGAATTCCTCAGTGTAATGGAGGATTCTCATGAGACAGGTAGTATCTAGTAGCCTATGTGGACAAAACGAATTATAAAAGTCTTTAAAAACACTTAAAAGTTAATCTGGGATGCATCTCTGAAAGCTAACTAGCCTACGGTATATTACACTAACTCTGTTACGCTTTTGCTGAGACATACATCCATTTTGTGTTTTAATACATTAAACACAAACGATCACCAAGTGCTGACAGATTGTGTTGTTGTTTTTCCAGACAGGCATTGCTCCACACCAGAGCCTTATAAATGTAAATGCAGGTAGCCTGCGTTATGAGGGTTATTATAACTATAACTGGCAGATCATATTGCTGTTTTTACACATTTCTGACACTGTGGGCACTGTCTCTTGTTTCTGTGCAGGTGGCTATGTTATGAGGGTTATAACTTAATGTCATAAATATGTCCATTAATTAAATACAGAAAATGTGAAATGTGCACAGAATTTAATGTGAAATGTGCGCAGAATTTGAAATTCTGCGCACACGTCACATTTTCTGTATTTAATTAATGGACATAATTATTTTATTTTGTTTTGTTTATTTCATGTAATGTAACTATAAAATCCACTGAATGATGTTAAACTCACCAACTTTGCAGCTGTACGGAAAGGTTGAATTATCCTCTTTCCATCTGCAAAGCTTTTGTGTCATAAAAATCCACCATAGACATGTTTGTTATGAGCTACTTTCTGTCTCTGCAGGGCAGGTGATTCTTTTTCTAAGTGCTGGAGTTTGGAAGTGCTCATCATTAGTCATGGACCGGTCCTGTCTGCCACCCATTTAGAGTTTGCACATAATGCAGGAGGCAGCAGTGGGACTCGTTAATAAAAACTAGTGCCTCCAAACTCCAGCACTTTTATTTATTGACAGAAAGTAGCTCATGACATGTATACAGCGGATTTTTATCAAACAAACTCTTTGCAAATAGAAACAGGATAGCCTAATTCAAGCTTTCACTACAGCTGTAGGTGAGATGGTGGTTAATACATTGTTTAATGTTGCTTAATACAAGCAGTTTGCAGATTGTTTTTTTTCATTATTAGGCTGTTAATGGAAGGTATTGCAACTCTAGATTCATCCCATTTTAAAAAAATCTAGAATTAGAGTGGGCATTGGTGTTACAGGATCTAATATCTGAGATAAAAATAACAATATAGCCGATCCTGATACCGATATACAGTATACTTACAGTATACTATTTTTTGTTGCATTTATTTCCTCCTTTTGTGCCAAGGAATGTATACATCATCAATACAAGAAATACATGTTCAGAACCTACAGCTTAGGGTTGCCAGATCAAAACTGTTTATTTGTGGTGCAGAAGTATTTCATTCTACCCAATGTAAAATATTTCATCAAAAATATTTCTCATCACAATGTATTGAATTACAGCAATGCATGACAACTTGAGGTACGCTTCTTTAATATTTTATTATGACTTTTCACAAAGAAACTAAAATATCTATTTCATGGGGGAGGACAACCCATATGGAAAAAAACCTTTATATGCAAACTCTTGAAAGTGGCACCTTTCATATAAAAGAATAAGGTTAATATAAGATCCGTAGTATTTCTTTGTAAAGTGAAACATATATCATTTTGTATTTTATAAGAATAATATATGACATGCAAAAAAGATGATAATCCATAGTATTTTTCTTGTAAAGTGGCTTGTATGAAAGGTGCCACTTTCAAGAGTTTGCATTCAAAGCTTTTTCCATATGGGAACAAACAAACAAAAAGAATGAATTAAGTGGGGAACTTCTCCTTTGGGCCAAACATTCCTAAAAGCCACCCTCCTCAGACATTAGCAACATTATGAAAAGTGCAAAACATATAATCATCCGGGTGAAAATCATCCACAGTCAGTGTCTAGGGCATACCTGGGCATCATGCGGCCCGAGGGCCAAATGCGGCCCTTTGGCTGACTCTGAGCGGCCCGTGAAAGGGTACCATCGTTTTCGACCAGTGGTCCGGGGACCACCAGTGGTTCTTGAGAGAGTTCCAGTTAAATATGGACATTTGGTTAACCAGATGTAACTCTTTGAGAACATAAAAATGGACCCTTGCGGGTCCATTTGGTTTCATTTTTACACTCAAGAGTTAAACTATTCATCATCTGAATTAGCCAAGTCTACTCAGTCAGAGAATGTTAAAGCATGGTCATTTTTGATTTATCATCCTGTTTTGTTTGTAAAATCCATTCTGGTATTGTGGAGAAAAACAAAATAAATCTTTAGTTTTGCGGTCTATGGGGCTAAAATGTCATCAAATGGTGGTCCGTGGCTCAAATACTGAATAGATAGTGGGTCCTGGTGTCAAAATGGTTGGTCTTACTCTTACTTTTATCTTTAAATTAAATTAATATTATGCAGACTTTAGTTCAGCCTTTAGTCTTGGCCCTCCACAATATTTTATATATCTCATTTGACCCCTTGGGAAGAATAATTGCCCACCCCTGGCGTAGGGGTATGCCTCACCCCTTGAGCACACTAGACTCTGAACTGCGTCTTTTGGACGGACTTCATTGTGTTCCTTTGAAATACTTTGGGCGGTCCCGAGAGCTAGATGCAAAGTGAGATAGAGTTACGACACTCCTGTTCACTTCCATGGAAGTGTAATGAGCTACTGCTCTACATTTGCTTCCATTGAACTAGGCAGAAATGCAATGAACTCAGGCAACAGCCCAGCTTTAATGATCTGAAATTCCTTTATTTTAAATTGTTTTGTAGCTATAGTACAACATCCTTAGTTGTTACTGTACAAACAGTTGACAGACATGTTGCACACATGCCTAAAATACGCCTACCTCTCATTTGCGCTGCCCTCATTGAAAACAATGTACTGTATTTCCAACTCCACATTTTCCCTATTAAGGCTGCATGAACAACAGGTTGTGTGCTCAGTTTCTGACCCCTCAATGTCTCATCTCTACCACTAGATGGCTGTGGATGCACAGTGGAGGAGCTGCTTGCTGCTTCTGTTCCATTGGCTGGAGTCCATCACTGCCAGGTAACACACATTACGTTGTGCGCAGCGTCTTTTTGCCGCAAGGCCGTGTGTCCTCTGGACACAGGTCTTTGCGGCAGTTTAGCATTAAAAACTCTGGTTAAAGGTAATAGAGGCAACTTCAGTGTTTGTAAACAAGTTTGTTTAAATCTAACGCCACCTCACCTCCACTCTGCTGACTCATTACAAATCTGCTGGAGACTGCTGTGCTGTGATTGGCTAAAAAGCTGCCCCCTTCACAAATTAGCCACGGCTGTCCTGAGCCCGACAAATCCCGATCACGTTTTTTTGCTCCCGATCCGATCCCGATCATTTGAGTTTGAGTATCTGCCGATCCCGATATTTCCTGATCCGATCACATTTTTTGCTCGTGATGCAGTCCCCATAATCTTTCCTGATCAGATACAGTACATTTTGCAAATGCATTAAAAAAAGGACTAAAACTCAATTAAATTGTCCCAAGAAGAACATCTTATACGAAGTCCACCAAATAGCAGAATAATATAACAGACTAGAATAGCACTCCTCACTCAAATGTGCACTTGGGCAACTCCAAGGCAAATTCCACAACATTTATTTACCTGCCATAATGTCAACCCCTTACCACTGTGTTGGATCACTGCTTTACTTTTCTGGTACCGATACAGTAGTGGCGATACCGATATGACAAAAAAGGGCTGTTCCGATACTTTTTCTGACACCGATACATATCGGGGCATCCCTAATATATATATCGATTTTGATTTTTGGCTAAAAAGTTGCCTCAATTACCTTTTAATGTCAATTTTATTTGCTGATACCGATATCAACCTGTAACAGCGAATAGTGGACAAACCGTTATGTGGACTGATACGTCGGTAAAACACTACCAGGGTATAAAATATTTTAAAAATATCTGTTAACTGAAACTAAATAAAAACTACAAATAAATAAAAAAAATATAACTAAACTATAACTGCATTGCGTGTTCACAAAACTAACTAAAACTAACTGAAATCATACTCCAAATTTATAATATAAACCTTTTTCATGGCAGTTTTCAGCACCATATGATACCGCACGATACCAAACAAAGTACAAAAAAAGTATGGTATGAAAAAAACTGAAACTAAAACTCAAACTAAACTAAAACTAACTAAAACTAAAACTTTTTACAAAAATAAAAACAAATGCACCCTAAAAACTAATTACAGTAAAACTAACTAAATTAAAAAAGAGAGAGTAAAAACTAACTTAAATGAAAAATCCATAACTATAATAACCCTGATCCCTACTTCTCACCCGTAACTCTTGAGAGTGTAAAAATGAAAACCAAATGGACCCGTAAGGGTCCATTTGGTTTCGTTTTTACACTCTCAAGAGTTAACCCAGCCATGGAGGTCGGCGTAAACCTTCTGCCGGGGCAACGCGTCGTACCGAGAGCAGATCCTGCACAGCCTCTCCCTCCAGTCCGCGTAGAGCTTCACCCTCCACTTCCGTTTCCAGGCGAAGTAGGCGGCGTAGCTCCTCTCGTCGGCCGCCACCTGCCTCAGGCGGCGGCCCAGCTCCTCCGCCGACGCGAAGTCGTCCACGTGGACGAAGGAGCCCGGCGGGGCCACGGCGCCGTAGTCGGCCGGCGGCGCGCCCAGGACGACCGGCACGGCGCCGCCCAGGTACGCGTTCCTCCACAGCTTCTCGGTGATGTAGTCCCTGGCGACGGAGTTCTCGAAGGCCAGGTAGAAGTAGCAGCGCGAGATGGTGGGCAGCAGGGCCTCGGGGGGCAGCGGCTGCCCGTTGGCGCTCCCGTAGACGCGCACGGGAACGACGGCGCTCAGTTCCTTGTAGACCTGGCTCCTCCTGTGGTGGGGGAGATAGTTCCCGACTACCCAGCATGCCAAGTCGCTTTTGTTTGCCGCGGCAGCGGGGCCGCCGCCTTCTTCCCGCCCTTCTTCCTCCGCCTTCGTCGTCGTCGTCATGGAGACCATCTCCCCGTAAGGGATGGGGATGTCGGCGTCCCTCCGGTAGGACATGGTCAGGTTGAAGGCGCCGGCGTACGGCCGCAGGTCCCCGTTGTTCTCGGGCGACTCCAGGGACATCCAGACCCACCTCTGGCCGGCGGGCCGCGGCAGAAGATCCGGCGAGGGCAGCGTTTGGTGCCCCCTTTGCAGCTCCCGGTGGTGAAAGACCACCACGTCCGCCGTCGGGTACAGGGAGCGCTGGTCGGCCAGCCGGCAGCGTGGGACGCGGTAGCGGTCCCAGCACACGTCGCCCGACAGGTTGGAGGAGACGCCGAAAGGCCAGTGCCACAGCAGGACCGTGATGGTGGTGGTGTTGTCGTCGTGGTGAGGGGAGACGGAGGTGATGAAGGCCAGGAATCCCCACTGCCAGCCAGCAGCGAAAATGGCACAAGAGGTCAGAAGGATATAGAAGGGATGTCTCCTCATTGAAGTGATTGTTTTCACCGTAGTGTTAACAGGAGCCCTGTGAGAAAGAGACAGAGATAGAGGCAACTGTAGTGTGTACAAACACTGTGTCTGTCTGCAGGGAAACAGCTGCAGCATCAAAGTAGAAGCAACATAAAGGGGGGAAAGGCAAAAAAGGGCTATATATCTATTCTGATTTTTGCTGTGTGCTGGGACCACATCACCAACATGGTAAGGCACAAGAGGGCAAAATGACCCAAAATTCATTCTGCTAAGTAGCATGTGACATGTCAAACTAGGGGGGTTTCATGATTCTGAATCCATTACAAGCATTCGTTGTGCACATTCGTTGCTTGGGATAAAAATGGCCATACAGTATGTTACCACAAATGTGATGAGGTCGGCAGATTTAAGCACATTTGGGCAAGTGGCTATGGCTATGGTGTGTGCAAAACAAAGGCTTGGAATGGACTCATGAAATCTAGTTTGACACAACACATGCAACAGAATGAAGCTTATAGGTAAGTTCACTTTTTTGTGCCTTCCCATGTTATTGATGGAAGCCATATGGATTTGGGGCTCTCATAGATTTCCTCGCATTTTTGGGAGGTACATCGGGGGTCAATTTGTACATTAACCTTCATACAAAATAAATACAATGAGAAACTGCCCTTTGCTGAGTTAAGTGAGAGGGCAGATGCCGTAAACGTGCTTTTACTTATGCAGCTCTCCTAGAAATGTAAGAGAGTGAAAGTACAAATCGTTATCTTGGAAATGTACTCAAGTAAGAGTAAAAGTATGAAAGAATTATAATATGCAAGTACATTACTTAAATCAACTTAAGTAATGTCCACCACTCAACCTATGCAAGTTAGCATCCAGCAGTTCCTACATGCTGGGCTGGTAAGTAAACTATTTTGTGTATACCTAAAAAATCAATTGTTCTAGTACAGTTGATTCCTCCACTACTCTTTGAGGGGCCTCAAGCACTGTGGTATTTTGGAACAGGATGTGGTCCAATAAGATTTATGGCGCTATGCAAACGTTAAAAGTGGGGCGTTTATATGTATGTTTAATCGTTTCTGCAAATTGCAGCTTACTGAACATGGGTTATACATTGTACAATGTGGATAGGCAATGATCACCTTTGGCACTGAACTTTGTTTTCTATTCCAAAGAACACCAGTGCTTCTTTGAACTGCAAAGTGAATTAATAGCATCTCTCTGTAAAGAGCAACATACCTACACCCTTTCCTCACCACAAAGTCAAAGGCATGTGCGGTTAAGGTAACACACGTCAGCCCAGAAAAGAAAACGATAAACCAAACTTCAAGCTCTACTAACCTGAAGACGAAGTGTGCTAGTGATCTGTCCCGGCGGGCATCGCAGAAGCAGCACCTACCTTGGCGTCAGCGTTGTGAGATGGATTGGCAATAGTCTCTCTTATGAAGAGGATGATCAACAATGTTAAAGTGCATGACACACCCGTGTTACAGCATGAGGCGTGATAATGATCTCTTACTCTCTGTCTGACTCTTGTGATTTCTCACTTGTCCAAGTTGATGCTTGATAACCGACCATAAGAGGAAGTTGTGGTGAAGTACGAGCAGGAGTGTCCCAGTGTTTCATAACCCCTACCACATGGCACATGGTGGTGGTGTTTTGAGGCTACTGGGGGGGGGGGGGGGGGGTATTTTGAGGCTACTGTATATCTAATTGCCAGCAGGGGTGGATCTAGGCATGGGCCCCCCTAAATGCCCAGTCTGCCCCACCAAACAGAATGGCATGCAAAACAACCCCAAGATATTTCTAATTATTTCTAATTAAAGTACTTGTATTTAAAATGAAACACTAGTACTGCTACTAACTAACTACAATTGTGCGCACCACTAAACCAACAGCATTTCATCATTGAAAACAGAAAAATTGATAATTGGTCAACATAATACAAGTCGAGTGTTCGGGAGTTTCTAAATGCTGGGGACCCTTACTCAACATTTCTAACATAAAACCTTGATGTAAAGAACCACTTCACGATTTTCAACGTATCATTAAATAATAGGTCCTTACGGATGTACATGATAAAATACCCCTCATTTTTTCCCTACTCTCTCACAGGAGGGCTGTGGGCAGCTCAGAAACCTGCCCTTCAATGACATCATCATTCAGCAGATTTTTTGGAAAAAAAAAAATTGTATTATCGAGAGAGCGATGGCTGCCATTTTTTCATTGCAGCTTTTAACACTCTTATCGCCACTCCATATTTGGAGTGTGACACCATAGAGGGCCACCATAGACCCCAATTCATTTCATTATATTTTAATATATTTTTTAAAAATATTATCTATTGAAATAAATGTGCAAACCTTATATCCAAGTATTCAGTAGGATGTTTACTCTTTTGGAAAAAATAAACTGAGTTGATAGAGTTGATAGTTAGGGCAATAATAAAAGGACAGACAGACAGAATGTACAGACAGTAAACAGGTAAAAAGTAGTATTGTGAGATATCAGCCTTCAAAGTTTTGGAAGATTCAAAGCATTATACCTGTGGAACAGAAATTAGTACAAATGCATGCAGTACCTCAAAACAACCAGCAGATGGTGCCCTCCAACCTAAAAAAAAATATATATTTTTTTTTTGACCCAACAGTGAATTATATGGCTCTAAGCAAGACAGTGTCCAACATGGAGGAATCCCCGACAGGTCAATAAGCCGTATTCAAACCCTAATAATTCCAAATTGGCACATGATAGAAAGATAATTTTTTTTTTGCTGGGAACAGATCTTTCACATGTTTATTTTGATGTGTTGCATGTTCATATTGTCCAAACGGTGCATTTTCTATAAATTACTTCATCTCAGTTTTTGACTCTTCTTTTACTGCCAGAACGCAGTAGAGCTACAAATTCATCTAGAAAAAAAAATGTAGCCTTTGCACAATGTGAACATACCATATTTCAAACTAACGGGTGGATTGCCAGCTTCCAGCCCAAACAAACCCCATCTTTTTATCATGTGCCAAATTGGAATTATTAGCATTTGAAATACAGCTCAGTAAGTCACTATAAGCAGATTCTAACACTATATTCAACTGAAACCTTGGAAATGTGTGCAGAATGAACACCACATTGCTTAGATAAATATGAACCACAGATTTAGGCTCCAGTTTATTTAGATAGCATAAAATAATAAATGAAATAAACAGTACAACAGTACATCTTTCATCCCCCCACCCACCCTTTCCCCAACACACATGTACCCAGCAGCAAAGTATGATTCAAGCGAGATTGGTAAAAAAAAAATGAATAAAAAAAATGATTCAATTACAACCCACCCAGCAGCAAAGTATGATTCTAGCGATATTGGCAAAAAAGAAAATAAATAAAATATTCAATTACACCCCTTCCCACCCACTTTTCCCACCCCTCAAGTCTCCTCGGTCTTGAAGCACCCTTCGTAGTTTGCCTGAGAGTGGTAGATGTAAAAACAGGGCGCTGGGCACAGGGGCACCTTGCAGACAGCGCAGTACCACCTCGTGGTTGCGCGCTGCTCACTCCTGGCATGAACCCTGCAGTTCTTCCTTGGCATAATTTTGCCGTGTTTCCCCACTTCAGGGAGCTCCAGCGGAATGTGGCCACCCCACTTCACATTCAGGCGTTGCTGGCAGTCGGTCTTGGGCGCTCTGGGGACTCGTTGCGCCTCAAATGGATGGAACCCGTCTTCTTCCTCCCCATCCTGTACTGGTCCTCCCACCACCTCCTCCTCCTCGCCGTCCTCCTCCTCCTCAGCACCAACCGCTCTCACTGCGGTCCAGGAATCGATCACGGCCAAAGTGAAATCGAGCAGCGTGTCAAGTTCCCCCCCCTTGGCCCTGTACACAACTAAAGCATTCGCGAAACACAACTGAAAAAGATAGAACACATATTTGACGTTCCACCTCATGGTTCTCCTGGCGAAGGGGTAGTAGGAGATCCGTTGATCCATCCGATCCACTCCGTTCATGTGCCGATTGTAGTCAGCGACACACGCGGGCTTCAGGCGTCTCACCGGTACCGTCTGCCCCTTCTTTCTCTCCTCCACCCACACCATCTTGTCCTCATGGATCGTAGTGACCATCCTCGCCAACTTGGTCTTACCATCCCTCCAGACCGTCATCAGCACCCCGTTAGCATTGTGGCGTGTGACCCTTTCTTCCATCTTCAGCTGATTTGGGGACGTGATTTTCTTGATGGCACCTGGTTCTCCTCGCTGCCGTCTGATGGTTCCACAGACGTGTGTGCCCAACCCCTGCAGAAGCTCACACCGCTTTACAGAGTTATAAAAATTGTCCATGTAAAGATGGTACCCTTTGTGCTGCAGGTCCCCAAGGAGCCACGGGATCAGTTCATCCAGCTTGTTTCCTTCTTTGCAGTACGTCTTCATCCCGTAAATGTAGCCCGTTGAGCTCTCTGCCAGCACATACGAACGGATTCCCCACCTTTAGACAAAAAACAAGACAAAAAAAAAAACACTGTTCATTCCTCTGTACAGATTTTCAATGATGAAATTTGTAAAAAAAATAAGAATAAAATAATAATCACTTTATAGGTTTGGCCGGGTTATAGACTTTGAAAGACAGCCGCCCTTTCCACTTCAGCATCGCCTCGTCGATGGAGATGTTCTTCTCCGGGATGTATGCCTCCTTGAAGCGTTGCAGGATGTAGTCAGAGACAGGCCTGACCTTATACAAGGGATCCCCGTCGTTGCTGCTGGTGGTGTTGTCACTGAAATGAAGATATCTCTTCAGCAGCTCGAACCGGTTGCGTGACATCGTCCTGGCAAAGTAGGGGGTCTCGATGGACGCAGTGGTCGACCAATGGCTTGCCAAGGTTGGTTTTTTTTACGATGCCCGTGAGGAAGAACAAGCCCAAAAAGTTCTTGAGCTCGGGCACGGTTGTCTTTCTCCAGGCCCGTAGCCGTGCATTAGGAGGGAGCTGGTCCTCACCGACCTAGATGAAATGGATAGATGGGAGAGAAAAGAGATTTTCTTTTGTTATACAAGCAAGTCAGCTATGTTTACAGTGTCAATGTGGCAAGGAAACAGTGTAACCAATTCATGGAGAAAAATGTGCCATTTTTTCTTAGTGCAACACATTTGGAAAAAACAATGTGGACTATACACACACCTTAGCGATGCACTGCTCTGCATACCGGTTGGTTTCATCCACCAACGTCTTCAGCAGTTCATCGGTCAAGAAGAGCTGGAGGTAGGCAGCTGGCGGACTGTCTGACCCCAGCTCAGCAGTGAGAGCAGTCGGACCTGGCTCTCCAGTGAAGGGGATGTCTTGTGGTTCCCAGCCATCCGTGAACCACACAGACTCATCTAGAAATCACAGAAATACACTCCATACAATAAGTAAAATGTAGGAAACTAATTTCAGTTTTACTGTAGCCTATGGTGACTAAGAAAACTATAGACAGTTTGTTTTGCATTAGCCTACCTGCTTCCCTGGAAACACCAGCATCACCAGAATGACAGGCTGAAGACTCAGCAGCAACACCACCAACTATACAGTAGGATCATAGAATCCAGAGAGACAGTATCAGTGATCTATTTTCTAAGATCACAGAATACAGAGAGACAGGAATACACAATACCATACAATAAATATGTAAATGTATGAAACTAATTTCTCACACTTTTCCTGTAACCTGTGATGCCTATAATAAAAACTATGAACACGATTTGTTTTGTTTTACATCGTCTTACCTGCTGTGTCCAAGGATTTATCAGCAGGAACAGAGACCAGAGGAGAAGGCTGGACAGCTTCAGAGGAAGGCCTTTGGGCATCTGCATATGAAACAATTCAAATCAGTTTAGTACTGCTATGGAAAAGACATAGTGCAAGATAAATACAAACATACAGAAACAGTGTCTCAGTAAACCATAGGATCATAGAATACAGACTGTGTAGTCTCTGTATTGTATATGATTCTATAGTTTACTGAGACACTACATTGTGAGTGTTGTAAAACAGAACAGCTGATCTACAAGCTAAATGACAGGACTGAAGTGCCAATGTTGCGCGCACACACACACACACACACACACACACACACACACACACACACACACACACACACACTTTACCTGGAACTGAAGCACCAAAACCAGCTTCAACTCTATCTGCTGCCAACAACATCTCCTCCTCAAAATCCTCATCACCTAAAAACAAAATGATTCAATCAGTAAACATACAATATATTCCTTTGATCCAATCTAAACCACACAGCTGTAACAACACCCCCAGCCCCCCCGCCCCCCCCCCCCCCATCCCTTAGCGTTTGTTTAGAACTGTTTAGAACAGTTGTAAAAGTAAGTCATGGTGACCAAATAGCATGGCATCACATTCTGCTAAAATGCAATCACATACCTAGAGTACAGACAGCCAAAATCATATGCTTTTATGCTCCCAATTCACGCTAAAATATGTCATTTGGATCACTCATTCATTTATTTCATCCTTGCAAACGCTGTTGTGATCATCACCACAAAGAAAGACTGGTCACGTTTGCTGTTGCGATCGTTTGCGACAACTCCATTCACTGCATGGGGCCAGTCCAATGGCGGCTCTTCTACGTAGACGTCAATGGAAATGGGACAGTGCGGGGAAAATAGATTGCATTGACGTATATGGGCCGCGCTGCTCGCGCAGCACCGGGATTCGCTACCCCATCATGACGTTGCGTCATGATGGGGTAGCGAATCCCGGTGCTGCGCGAGCAGCGCGGCCCATATACGTCAATGCAATCTATTTTCCCCGCACTGTCCCATTTCCATTGACGTCTACGTAGAAGAGCCGCCATTGGACTGGCCCCATGCAGTGAATGGAGTTGTCGCAAACGATCGCAACAGCAAACGTGACCAGTCTTTCTTTGTGGTGATGATCACAACAGCGTTTGCAAGGATGAAATAAATGAATGAGTGATCCAAATGACATATTTTAGCGTGAATTGATCGAACGAATGAGTGATGAGTGAAATAAATGAATGAGTGATCCAAATGACATATTTTAGCGTGAATTGATCGAACGATCGCAACAGCAAACGTGACCAGTCTTTGTGATGATCCCAATGCACAGTCATTTTGCTTACATAACGGACGGGGAATTATATTACATCCACCCATGAAATCGCTAAAAAATAGCGTATTATACATGATCGCCACCACCACCGCGCCTGGCGTCTCCTCCACGTTATCAAGACATTGGCAGGGACCACCACATTTTGTCATCATGACTTACTATTTACAACTGTTCTGAACAAGAGGGATGGGCAACGATCGAAACAGCTGATCTCCGTTATGGCTACATAACCCAATGCACAGTCATTTTGCTTACATAAGGGACGGGGAATTAGATTACATCCACCCATGAAATCGCTAAAAAATAACGTATAATACATGATCGCCACCACCGCGCCTGGCGTCTCCTCCTCCTCCGTATCAACACATTGGCAGGGATGAAATGAACGCGTGGCACGGACCACCTGCTCCCCTCTGATTTTTTTTTTAGCAAAACATTGTTTATACTTACTAGCAACTTCAAAGAAAAGTTCAGACCTGCGCCACAGTGTGATCTTAGCACCAGTCAATCTGATCCCCGTTCTGTTTCATCTTTGACTGTAAGGCCCCGTAAACATAACCCCAATGAACTTGTTTTGTTTATACTTTGAGAGTCGGGGCGACCCGACCAGCCGCCACCTGGTACGAGGCGCGATGGAATCGCGCTAAAACTAATACTGAATACATCCTATGATGAAAACTATAAAGTCAAATGCAATGATTTTATTCTAGCGTGACAAGCAGCTAAGCGTACAATCTTATATATAATGTAATTATAGACCTACCAGAGAAGTGTTCACGTGTCGGGTCCCAGTCACTACCATAATCTTCGTCGGATGACGAAGATGTCTCGCTGAACACCTGTTTTTCAGGCAGAATCTTAGCCGACAGCCGAGGGCTACGGCGCTTGGCCGGGGGCTCCGTGCTGCTTCTGCCGGCTGCAGGTGTCTTCTTGGGGCGTTGGCGCCGGGGGGGGACGCCGCTTGGTCCTGCGACCGGGCTGCCAGGGCTTGGATCGCGACGTTCCACCCTCTTCTTGGTGCGACCGCGCTCCACACCAACGCAACCAGGGCTGTGGATGCGCTTCACCAGCGGCTTGGTCTCGCTGCGGTCAGTCACATCCACCTGGTCCATCTCTTCCTTCGGCTCCTCCGGCTCCGAGTCCGTCATGTCCACGTCATGTCCGTCATGTCCACGCTAGGACGAACCAGCACCGGCTTGAAGTGGCCGTCCAAGACGGTCTGGCGGAGCTTAGGGGGACCAGCTGCTGCCGTGGGAGCCTTGGGCGCACGCTTCCGAGGCTGAGATGGAGCCGCAGCCGAAGCACCCTCCACCGAGGACGAAGAAGGGCCTGGCTTCGCCGATCGTGGCGCGTCATGCCGGGGTAGGGGAAGGGGAGTCTTCTTGTCTTTTTTCGGAGCCATGACGACACCGAAAAAAAGACACTACACTACACTACACTACACAGAACACTAACACTGGACGATGGACAGACACTACACTAAACTCACACAAATGAACTACTAAAACTAACACTGACTAACACTGAACACTAAAGCTAACACTACTAACTGAAACTAATATAAACTAAATTCTAAAGCTAACACTACTGAAACTAATATAAACTAAGATCTAACACTACTGAAACTAATAACTAACTAAACTGCTATACTCACTCTAACTGAATCGCTCTGAATCGCTCTGAATCGCTCTGAAAATCTCCAACTCTCCACCACAAAGACCAACGCCACAAATCGTCTTTCCCACAAAGAAGCCTCCGTGTGTTGGCCTTTTATAAACTGGGAAAATCACGTGTTCCATGCACCACGTGATTTGACCGTCTTAAAGGAACAATCCCCCAAAGGAGCCAACACACACCGATAGATTAGACTTTAAACTAACGGATTAAACAATAAACGCTAAACGCGCACCAGCGCGCTTTTGGCGTCGAGGGGGAGGGGGGAATAGATACGCGCCCACGCGCATTTGGCTCTCTAGGTGTTAAGGAATATAAAGCCTGCAGTTTCTATTGGATTAGATTCCCCATTGATGATGTCATTGGAGGACCAGTTTCTGAACTGCCCACAGCCCTCCTGTGAGAGACACAAGCTGAGTGGGGAAAAATGTGCTATTTCCATCATGTACATTAGTTTAATGTGTTAACCATTTGAACCCTTGGCGATAAAAATCTCTCACTCCTCTTAGATCTCTCACTGTTACGAAATAAGAATAAAATAAAACAGGATGTTGAACAGGATGCCCTTTGCATTCTCTATTTCACTCTCTGCACCAAGTAGACAGGAACTGTGTGACTTTGCAGCAACAGCTTCTCGCTGTTTCTGTAGGAGTTAATTTTAAAGTGGTGAAGTCACTACATAAAGTATTGGTGTGTCCCTGGGTCCGTCTGTCCGAGTACAAATAGCTTTTGGTTGGTTAACACAACCAATGGTGTCAACTCTCCCCCCCCCCCCCCCCCCCCCCCCACACACACACACAAACACTGAGTTGCACCACTTACTTCACAGGGGTGTGTTTTTTCTAACATTATGCTCCAACCACTATCGGGAACTATAGCTTCCAATAATAGCCCTAGCTTACATCAGCAGTAGGTCTTGGGTGCACAACTGCTGCCAGAGGCTTAAAATACAAGTGATGATGAACGAATGAAGGAAGGAAGGAAAATTTTGCTGTTAATAAAGTCCAATAAAATCTTTCAAACTCCAGCTAAGTGCAAAAGTGTCAAACTCAGCTGATTTTGTATCTTCAATATATCCTACACCCTTAGCTGAGTTTGGCTCTTTAGAAATGTTGCATTGAGTCATTATTTCAGGACTCTATGAGCAATGTGTGTTGAAAACCTCCAACGTTATGATGACAGAGAGAGAGAATAATATAGTGAATGTATGTGCAGGTTCATCCTCTACTGCCCAAAGCAACATAGCCTGAGAACACGCACATGGGGTAACCAGATTCATTTCATTTCATTTCATTTATTTATTTATTTCGACAGGACAGCACCAGTTTGATGAACACAGGAGACCGACTCATGCATTAAAATGTACAGACGTCCCAGTGTAAAACCGGTCAGAGTTAGCTACGGCTAGTTTTCATCTGTTGTCCTCGTGAACCTTACAGAATAAACTTAGTTTTCATCTATTGTCTCAAGAACCAAGACGTACAGTATACATATAATGTTGTAAAACCGTGTTACAGACCGTGTTAAATAGAATACATTGGAAAAAAGAACGACAAAAAAAAAAAAAAAAAATCAGCACTTAAATGTGACTACATGTTTGTGAGCTCTTTAGCCACAACTTCAGCTGTCTTTTAAAAGCACCGGATCTCTCTGATTGAGGCAGGAAGTAGGTTCCAGTATTGACAGCCATTTATGGAGAGTACGTTTTTACTAAAGGTGGTTCTTCTAAAATCAATTTTACAGTCACCTCTAGATATTGACCTAGTGCTGCGTTCGCAGTCTTTTTTACGAATAAATTCCATTAAAGGAGGGGGAGCCAAACCATTTATACACTTATAAATTAGACAAGAGTTTTTGAAGTTCCTGAAATTTTCAAAGCTGAGGAGGTGATACTTATCCAAAATATTACAGTGGTGATATGAATTTGGTTTTTTGTCTAATATTTTGATAGCCTTCTTGAACACCTGTTGAATTGGTCTGATGGTTGTTGTGTTGGCAAAAGACCAGTTGGTAAAACAGTATTCTATGTGTGAGAAGATGTCTCTCTTTACGTGGGACACATTGTGATTGGGCTGGCACCAGCCAGCGTTCAAAATGTCCTAATACTTCTCAGTAACCTAATGGCTGGCGGTCTGTCGTCTCTGTTTGTGCTATAGATGTGTTATTTAAAATAATCCGAGAATAATCCGTATTCCCCCCCATGTTGCCACTGTATTTCCACATTCACTCCAGAGGAGTCGTATCAAAAATAGGTGATCTACTATCTCAAATCACAGTGTGATGCATTTTGAGATTGTAGATCAGCTGTTTTATACTATATTTGAATTGAAATTCTGAATTATTTTTAGAATATTTATCAAGATGTTAATAATTAATATTTCGTCCTGCTTTCCCACTCGACTTCACCACACATGCAACACTTACGCCCCTCAAATGAACACTTTGGAGCTGGTCACCCTACACCAAGGTTTTCAACCTTTTTGATAGCAGGGCCCACTATTTATTCAGCATTTGAGCCGCAGACCACCATTTGAGGACATTTTAGCCCCACAGACCCGCAAACTAAAGATTTCTTTTGTTTTTGTCCACAATTCCAGGCTAGATTTGGGAAACAACAGGCAAACAATAGATCAAGATGACCATTCTCTTACGCTCTCAAAGAGTTACATCTGCTTAACCAACTCTCCATCATTTAGCCTGGGGACCACGACCACCTGGAACCCTCCTAAGGACCACTGGTGGTCCCCGGACCACTGATTGAAAACCCCTGCCCTACACCGACATAGTGACTGAGAACACAACTGCCTGCATGGGTGAGTGTTTCGGTTTCTTTCTTCATGTGTAATAAATGCCCTTGGTGGTTTTCAGCAATCAAGGGCATTTAACAACTGTGGACCGTGATGGTATGGCATGTGGTCCATGAACATGCATTTAGTAAGGCCTAATGGATGTATTTGTTGATTTGTTTTTCTTCTTTCCACTAGTTGAGAGACACTGAAGTGAGTGACGTTCAATGGTGATCTGTCCTACAGCTGTAATGACCGTACATGTTAGTCATTCGGTCGAGAAATGTAACAGAAAAAGAGGCTGGAAGTGCAGCGGTCGTCCGGGTGAGTTACTAGGAACTGTTAATAAAGAATGGAGCATTGCTTGAGAATCGGTGGGATGTGTACACAGCCCATATCCCCACGCAACACAACAGTAGCGCCCAGATTGATTCATTTATTCATTTTTGTGCCAGGGATTTCAAATTGAGAAAGAAATGTCCAGAATCTACAGCTTGGCAAACTACAGATTATCCTACCAACAGGGGCGGATGTAACATTTCCCAATGGGAGGGGGGTGGCAGAAGAAGATGGTATGGGGGCAGCTTCATCACCCGTGTCTCTTCGCGCCATGGGCGATGAGGCTGCCCCCATACCATTTTCAGTAATGTTTCAAATACTTTTAAATATAAGCACTGAAATATCTTGGGTTGTTTTGCATGCCATCATGTTTGGTGGGGCAGACTGGGCATTTAGGGGGGCCCCCCATGCCCATGCCTAGATCCGCCCCTGCCTACCATCATAGTCAATGCAAAGCTTTTGGCAAAAAAAAAGAATAGCCTGTCAGCAGATAGGGTCAGCAGATAGGTTCCAGTCCTATCTGCTGACATGCAATTTTTTTGCATGTCATTTTTATGCCCATTTCCTACCCCAGACAACTGGGGTGGCCACAGGCCACAGTAAGCAAATATGTTTGTATATGACAGGAATCTTATTTTTGCCAACCGCTGACTTCAGCCCGGCTATAAACCTCCATGTTCAAATGCCCTGTCCCATGTCAAAAACAGCTAATGTCCCTAAAACTAAGCAGCAAATCAAAATAAACTAATACCCATCTTTTACTCCGTCTAATAACAACCAACTGTAAAACAGGAACCTTGGATGAAAGAAACAAAACAAAACAAAATTGTCCTTTAAATCTTTCTCCAAAATGACCACTAGATGGGAGTGTGCTGTAGAGATGACCAGTTACTCATTGCAGGTTTTCACCCTCCTTTTTTCTTTTTCAGTGCTGAATGAGTGAATGAATGAATTTTTATTAACAGAAAATGAGAGTTACAGTACAAGTCAAGTAGGCACTGCAACAAAACTGACAGCTTAGAGGATTACCGTGCAATTCAACTACCCTAACCCTATCCCGACCCTAACCCTACAGAAAATTTGAAAAAACGAATTAGTTAAGATTAAGAATACACTTGTTTCCACATTTCGGTGGCATACTGTATATGAGCGAAAGGAATTAAGTCCCTTTTTGTGACAAATCTGGGTTGGACATGGTTAGTAGGACTCCCTCTGGTGTTGTGGGAGTGGACCTCGACATTAAGGAAGTATTTGGACAGGGACATGGGTTATTTGGTATAGTATTGAATCTTGTAGACCAGACCCATTGCAAGATGTTGTACTCTGTCATCAACCTTGCTATCATCATAACTCTTCGCCATGAAACTCCCCCAGTTGATTGTTTACACAAATCTTAAATATGCAAATTAAAGTATCACTTCACCACCTTTCAACCTATCTTCATATAGGTCGTCACTAATGTACATGATAAAATATTACTATTTTTTCTGCTCGGTTTGTGTCTCACAGGATGGCTATGGGCAGTTCAGAAACCTGTCTTCCAGTGACATCATCAATGGGGAATCCAAGCTAAGAGAAACTGCAGACTTTCTATTGCTGAAAAGTTGCAAGCTTGTGTGTGTGTGTGTGTGTGTGTGTGTGTGTGTGTGTGTGTGTGTGTGTGTGTGTGTGTGTGTGTGTGTGTGTGTGTGTGTGTGTGTGTGTGTGTGTGTGTAAAGTTAGGGTTAGTCAACATTGGTAAACAGCTACAGGTTTACGGTAAATAAACAAAATCTGTACATGTACGTAGCTGTACACATATTGTACTTTCTCTGCTCTCAGTGCTGCGTGAGTTACCCCACTCCCCCCATCCCGCTTTCTCTCAAAGACAACATTTATGTCACTTGAAAAAAAAAATGAAAAAAAGGTGAAAGCAGTTTCAGTTCAGCCGTGAATGCTGATCAACAGGAACTGCCCAAGAGCAACAACAACCACAACATGAGAGAGAGACAGAGACAGAGAGAGAGAATGTGACAGAGATCTGCTCATGAAATGAGATGATATGAGGTATTGTCATGTGGGAAGGGTGTAGACCTGGAGCCAACAGAGAGGCAGGATGGAGTCGTGTACATATTGTTGTATATAGGCAAAGTCTTAAGTCAATGAAGACATTGATAGAGATAATATGACACGCCGGGGCGAAGACAATAATAAAGCTGTGAGGCCATGCAGGAGGAGAGATCCAGCTCTACTCGTCGGACAGGTAAGTCCTGAGGGGGGCGTGGCCGACTGTCACCACAGGTGACAGGTGTGGTTAGGAGACAGACAGACAGGCAGGGACGGACGGGCGGGCGGAGGACGGACGGACGGACGGACTCAGCAGAGATCAAGAGGGGAGGAAGACGGAGAAGAAAGGAGGCGTTGAACCTGAGTTGAGAGGAAGACAGGTGGGTTTGAGATCTGAGACGTTTTATTGCTCTGACCTCGAAAATACATCCTCGCATCTATACATCCAGTCGTGGATGCGCTGATGCCTGTCTCTGCTTGCCGTTTGAACCAGCCTGTCGCCGTGTGAACCGACAGATCTGCTGCCAAAGCGGGGCGAAATATAGAAGAGGAGAGACTGAGCAGAAAGCAGCAGCAGCGAGGGGGTGATGGCAGAGGCGCCAAAGATTGAACTCTTCATCAAGGTAAGAACCGCAATGCGCAGTGAGAGCTTGTAACTTTGGGCGCAGCTCGTAGTCAGACACTGCACGCAAGTTGCAGTTACTATATTACATGTAAATGCAAGCGAGATTTATTGCTGTGAGCAACAGACAACATGCTATTATTTTACACTTGACTGTTGTAATATGCAGTATCGTATAATCAGTGTATGTTTATCTCCATGATCTCCTGTCGCCATGGTGTGTTGAAGGACACTTGGCTGACTACAATGCTGTTTTCTTCAGGGCTGAATTAGACCATTGGGCAAGTGATTTAGTGGACAATGGGCCTTTGGCTCTCAGGGGCCCAAAAAACCATCCTGGTCCCTGGTTTCCATATTCATAAAGTCATCTCTATGATCTCCTGGGCATATACAGTATATCAGAAAGTCTAGGTTAATTGATTATTGGGAAATGGAGACACAGTGAGCCAAATGTCTGTGAGTTGCATCACACACTGTATGGGAAGCAAACAGCATTTTCTTTATACATGCAGAAATAATCGGTAGCACACAGTGGTAATAATAGCTCATGCATGCGGTAATTATTGGTAGCATACAGAATCATTTCTAGACAATGTGCGGTGTTCACATTGGATGACAAAAGAATTATGTGATTGCTATAGAACAAGGCGACTGGTTATTTGGAAATCTAAAACAAGCCATGTTAGGTCAGTAGCAGAACCTGAAAAGAGGCCTGTCCAGTTTGGAGACGTGTGCTTTGTTTACACTATGGCAGAAACGCTTCCTGGCATTCCAGTGACTCACTCATATTGGATTGTGCAGAATACCGTACATAATCTGCTGTATTTGTATGCCTACATAGCACAGCATACAAATCAGTGTTGAGTTTGACACCAATTTTGATTTTGGTTTTAGTCATACTCTCTCAAATAGTTTTCCGTTAGTTTTAGTTGCATTTTGGTCATTTGGAATGCTTTACTAGTGTTACTCTAGTTTTAGTTGGCTGAATATCATACAATTTGAATCAACTAAATCTGCAGTTCATTTAGTCGACTAAAATTTATTTTGGCAGGCCTTCGATGGCATCTTAATGATTTTACACTCACATGTTAATGACTGATTTTACACTCGCATCTTAATGACTGATTTTACACTCACATCTTAATGACTGATTTTACACTCACATCTTAATGACTGATTTTACACTCACATTTTAATGACTGATTTTACACTCACATTATAATGACTGATTTTACACTCACATCTTAATGACTGATTTTACACTCACATCTTAATGACTGATTTTACACTCACATTATAATGACTGATTTACACTCGCATCTTAATGACTGATTTTACACTCGCATCTTAATGACTGATTTTACACTCGCATCTTAATGACTGATTTTACACTCGCATCTTACTGACTGATTTTACACTCACATCTTAAGGACCACTTTAACACTCACATAGTGACTGTTCTTAGACTCAAACATGGAACCTATAGACCTGCGCAGTGACGTCACCGCCCCTGTTCCAGAAACGGATTCCCCATGCATTTTTCTCATAGATTTTTCGAAAAAAAATTATACAAAGACGATTACGCTGCGGACAAAGCCAACTCGAGTCGTGACGAATCATGATGACACACACAAACTTTTGGGACAATCAAATCATTTCTAAGATGAAAAACGAAACAAAAAGTCTTGTATCATGCCGTTTTCTACTTCTTCTTAATTATATATTATATGACAATATTGTGTTTGTTGTCATGATTTGTCACGACCCGAGTTGGCTTTGGCCGCGGCGCAATCGTGTTTTTATTAACCCTTTTCGAAAAGTCTATGAGGAAAATGAATGAGGAATCCACTAGTGCAACAGGGCTGGTGACGTCACTGTGCAGGTCTATAGAGTCTCTCTACAGGCATGTCATAATAATAGGTGAACATTCAGCAAGCATACAGTAGGTGAACATTTGGCAAAAATAGCAGATCTACAAGCTATTATAGTCGAGCAGCTGTTGTTCATGCACCATGGGAACCTATGTGGTCCAACATTGTTGTCTTTATCGTGGGTCAAATTAAAGTAATTAAGCTGCACCAAGGCTTCTATTGTAGACAATATCTGAACATTGAAGGCATTATTTTGTGTGTGCGTGTGCGTGTGCGTGTGTGTGTGCGTGTGTGTGTGTGTGTGTGTGTGTGTGTGTGTGTGTGTGTGTGTGTGTGTCTGTGTGTGTGTCTGTGCGTGTGCATATGCGTGTGCTAACCAGGCCAGCGACGATGGTGAGAGCGTGGGAAATTGTCCGTTCTGCCAGAGGCTCTTCATGATTCTCTGGCTGAAAGGAGCGAACTTCACCCTCACCACTGTGGACATGAAGAGGTGAGACCCATATCTTTCATCTGTTGCATTTACACCGTGGACTTCAGAAGTTAAATAAAAAAGCAAACAAACAACACACTTAACCCCTCACATGTCCCCAACAACATTTACCGTATTGTCCCGAATATGCCATTTTTCAGGACTCATTTGTGAAAAATTGAATGTCAAATAATATAGCCCCCGGATATAAGACCACCCCATTTTCCAATGGAAAATGGGGTGGTCAGGTACAGGTACTATAGTGAAAGAATGCAAAATAGCTTTTTTGCAACTTCGAACGTGCCATTATGTGCTGAACAAATTTAGAAACACATGTCGTTACACCTGTATCTCGACACACTGCTGTTTTTCAGCCCCTGACTCGTTCCTTATATTTATAGTAATATGTTTTGTTTTTGTCATAAAAAAGGGCTCCTGAGGTCCTAAAAGACCTGGCGCCGGGTTCTCAGCCGCCCTTCCTCATCTTCGATGACGAAGTCCGCACGGACACCAACAAGATCGAGGAGTTCCTGGAAGAGGCCCTGGCCCCGCCGCAGTGAGACTCACACACACACACACACACACACACACACACACACACACACACACACACACACACACACACACACACACACACACACACACACACACACACACACTTAAACTCTTTTAAAGTTCATGTAGTCGATCTTTGAGTTGTCTTCAAACTAAGACTAAGTTTAAGCATCGACTCTTATCACAACGGCTCCCCTTGGCAAAGTAGGGGGCTATGACGCAATTGCCACAGCTGTCAAAATCGCTAAGCAAGCGGCCATCCAGAACAGCGGTGGGTTACCATGGTGACGCGTCCATACTGCGTGTGTTAAACAGGCGCTACAGACATTATGTTGAAGTGTAGGTTCTGCCGCAGTTGAAACAGCTGCGACGGCAAGCAGGTTTATCTATGGACCACGGATCGACTTCCTGTTGCCGTAGCGGACAATGTAGCTGTCATATGCCTACAGTCCCTATTTACAGGTCTTCTGTTTCTTCACTTTTATAGCAGTTAGACACCGTCTAACACACTTTGCTGTGGATTAACTTTGGCACCCATCCACCACTGTAGTGTGCACTTTATGTGAACTCAGGTTTATCCTCCTTGGCTGAGTGGCTTGATACGCACTGGCATTTATTTTTATATAAAGCCTTAGCTGGGAGCCTGGGACACTCCCTACATCCACTTGTTCCATGTTAGTGCTGAACGATGGACCCGCTCTACTGGCTCTAGTGATTTGCTAAGAATCAAAGTTCCTCATACCCAGACAGAGCTGGGCAAGAAAGACAGCTTTTTCTGTCCGTGGCCCAACTTTGTGTCTCTAAAACTAAGGTCCCTGCCATCTCTTGGTCAATTCAAAGGAATGCTCCAGAACATATTTTATTGCTAGTACCTACCTACCTACATCAATTCAAATATAAAAAATATCTGCTCTACTATTGCTACAAGGTAATATGACATGTAGCCTTATGGAGTGGCCCTCTCCGTTGTCCATGTTGCCCTCCCTGACAGCTAGCAGCTGATTGGCCAGAAGCACACGTCACATGATGTAACTGTTACTTCTCCGCTGGTATAGGTATCCAAAGATGTCCTGTCGATACAAGGAGTCCAATGGAGCCGGCGATGATATCTTCCATAAATTCTCAGCGTACATCAAGAATCCCAATCCTGGACTCAATGACAGTAAGGCTACTGTTATGTTCCTTATACTACCTGGGTATGTGTAGCCTTCTAAATCAGTAGTTCAAGATTCACACACACACACACACACACACACGCACGCACACACACACACACACACACACACACACACACACACACACACACACACACACACACACACACACACACACAGCATTACAGTTTAGCATGAATTATTTGGCATAAATCTTTCACCTGACTGACCACTACCAAACTGGCAGCATATTTAAACATGGAACGGCAGAGCTGTAAACTTACTTGAACCAGAAAGGAAATGAACAACTTGTTATGGATAGACAAATAGCTTTTGCTAGACATACAATATGGACTAGTGGTTTGCAAAGTGGGTTCCAGGGGGTGCCCAGCTAAATGATAGTTTGGAACCAAATGGACCCTCATGGGCCTGTAACTCTGAGAGTGTACATCATGCCACAGAAACATTTTTTGAACACTCAGAATGAGAGAATGAACATAGACTTTGTGGTCTCAGATAGAAATATCTGAATGGGGTTCCGTTGCCGTTTGAAAGTTTAACAAGTCGATGAAATTAAGGACGTTCTGATCTCTGCATTTCTGTGTATGGGGTCACCTAGAAAGGTACAAACTCCATGCAGCCAAATCCCCAATCTTCGTTCCTTACATAGTCCATATGACGGACGGACTGTAGTTGCATCTTTTACCTACAGTAAAAAACTTAAAGGTAATAGAGGCAACTTTTTAGCCAAAAATCAAAATAGATATATATCTACTGTATATTCTTTTGTCTTTTCCCCCTCTACATTGCTTCTACTTTGATGCTGCAGCTGTTTCCCTGCAGACAGACACTTGCTTCGTCCGTGCAGACAGTCCAGAATTTTATGGTTGTGAACAAATCAGGAAACAAAACATCCGTCGGGCTTTGGGGAGGCGGTGCTAATTTGTGAGAGGGAAGGGCGTTGTGTGGGGTGCGGCAGCGTTTTAGCCAATCACATGCAGTACAGCAGTCTACAGCAGATTCATAATGAACCAATAGAATGGAGGTGTGGTTGAGTTAGATTCTGTTTTTAAACAAATCTGTTTGTAAACAGTGTTTGTACCCATACTAAAGATGCCTCTGTTACCTTTAATCGTATATCTGTGTCGGACCGATGCACTTTTGTGTACATTTCTGTTGTTCAGTGCTAGAGAAGAAGTTCCTCAAGAGTTTGATGAAGTTGGACCAGTACCTTCTGACTCCTCTCCCGTGTGAGCTGGACCGGAACCCGGACGCCAGCCAGTCCACACGCCACTACCTGGACGGAAACGCCCTGTCCCTGGCAGACTGCAACCTGCTTCCTAAACTCAACATAGTGAAGGTAACGCATTCTGCCATCTGGAACCATTTTGTTCCACTGATCTTTACTCCTTTTATTGGTAACCAGGGCCGGATTTAGCCAGCCCTAACGGGGTGGGCTGGAAGAATGGCAGGGTGGGCAAATCCAAGGTTTTTCATATGAAGCAGCACCAGGGCCAACTATTTATTCGGCATTTGAGCCACAGACCACTATTTGAAGACATTTTAGCCACATAGACCCCCCCCTCCCCCCCCAAGCCCATGCCTAGATCCGGCCCTAGTGCCGCCTCAAGAATAGAGATTTCTTTCCATCTCTGACATTTTGGTCGTGCATTCCTCCAGGTGGTGTGTAAGAAGTACCGTGACTTTGCCATCCCGGAGGCGCTGAGCGGTCTGACGCGCTACCTGAACAAGGCCTACGAGCAGGACGAGTTCCGGCAGACCTGCCCCAATGACTCTGAGATCCTTCTGGCCTACCACCATGTGGCCAAGTACCTCAACAAATAAAACAAACAAACAAAGAACAAAAAGGGTGCAGAAAGAGGGATGATTACATTGTTTAAAGGTATAGTAAGTGGTTTCACTTAATTCAAATATTGTTATTTTTTTTCCCCTTTTTTTTGGTTAGCTCTCCCTACTATAGAGTGTGGTGACCATATAAGGAGTTCCTCCCTGTCCCCACAGAGCCCCTGGGGTCAATAAACCCTAGTTTCAGTTTGGGGCTTTGGGAGAAAAGCCTTTCGTCCAATCAGGATGAGAGGGGCCTTCCTCCAATCAGGATCGAGTGGGGGGGTGGTGGCTTGGTGTATCTGCTGTTGGCCTGTTGCCCTTCCCTCAGTGTAGAGTGTGTACATGTGCACATCTTTTTTCAGGGTTTTCCAAATCACCCAAATCACTTACTATACCTTTAGAGGTTTCGTGACATTCATTCTCATTTATTTTTTACTTTTTCGCTTTAGGTTTTATGATCTGTATGATTACACCCAGAAACCTACCCTCGGAACACGTGGATTCGCTGTGGTCTGGAGTTTTCTGTGATGTTCGGAAGGCTTTTGCACTGCAATGAAAACAGGGAAAGGCAGGGATTTGCAGGCTGTGACATCACAAACTCAGGAATGGTTTATGCCAGAAATACTCCAGACCACAGAAAATCTACTGAAATTTGGGGGGTGTAATTGGTGTCATGAAAACTAAAATAAAAATGAAAAACAAATTAAAATTGATTGCAATTGAGCTGAGAAAAAAAATAAATAAAAAAGACAAAAAAAAGGATTAAATGTCACAATCGCTTTAACATAACTAGAATGAATTTTACCTGGTCATTTTTTGTGTAGTTGAACATATGGATGTGTGTGTCTCTGTGTTTGTTTGTATATTGGGTTATATAAAATGCGTCTTTATTTCTTATTCTACCCCTGTACAAGAGAGAGGAAGCACTGTAAAGGAAATGCCAGGAAATATTTGTTTTATCTCTTCGTGTGTATGTACTGTATGTACCATACACATACAGTATACAGATTTGTGTTATTTTGTGTGTTAAGAAGGATTTGTAAGCTATAATGAAAGAGAATTATGGCAATGCAGATATATGTGGAATATTATTTAGACCAATTTGCTCAGCTACCTTTTGCTTTTGTATGCCTGTCTGCCTGTTTATCAAATAATAATATATATATTTTGGTTGGACTCAATACAATCTTATGTTTTCATATTTTTGCCTTGGTCCGAGTAATCCAAAGGAATAAAATATATTTGAGTTAAGCATGTATGGACATGCTTGCCTCTCATTATTATAAAGCCAATATGCCTAAATGTTGATATGGTGGTACCAATACTGGATGTGCTTAATCCTATAAGCAGGAATTGAAGGGAGAGAGGAGCTAAAGCAGAATATATCAAATAGCTAATAATAGCTTGTCTTTTTTCTCCTGGTCAATTCATGGACATGGATAATGTGAAATGGAATACACAAAAAACAGGTATATAATGTTCCCATTAGTCACGGAAGACCTCCATTGTGTCTATATAGGGTCAATGAGGATAGAGAGTGGCAGAGCAGTACGTCGGGTGTGGTCAAAGTTATGGGTCTGTGTAGTAGTCAAAGGGATGGATGAATGAAATGTGAAGGTTAAAGTATTTACCCTTAGGAGCTGGCCTAAGTATTGTGTCAAACTGAGCCCACAAGAAAGCCATGCAGGAAAAAATGGTTTCATAGAACTGAATTTTGTGAAAGCAATGAACCTGCAGTCTCTATATAGTCTACACCATACAGTACCTGGGGAACTTGTGGCCAGGCCAAATGTTTCCCCCATCTTCAACTTAATGTGGCCTGCAGGTCTATCGGAACACTGATATATTATTGATTAGAAAACGTGACTTGCTTTAATTACTTCAGTTCACATTAGTAGCTTACTAAGTAGCATTAAAATGTCATTGTCCCTTTCTACCCCATGTCCAATGACTTTGTATTTAGTTCATAACGTTAACATAACTATGATTAAAGGCAAATAAAAGGCATTTGAAATTAAATACATTTTTATGTTTTCAGGATTCCAGTTGAAATATAGCAAAAAATAATTTCATTTTAAAATTAAGATAATAGCAAAGCAAAAAGCTGTATGACACAGGCTTGAATTGCAAAGCAGTGCAATGGTCTACCTGTTAGACCATTGCAACAAACTCTCTAACTGAGTAACTCTAACAAACTCTCCCATATAGGCCCACTTTTAGAGGCTTATTTATGAGGGCAATATTGTTAATCATGCAGATAAAAAATGAATGAACATACAAATTAGTGGGTGCACGCACAACCCAAATGAAGTCAATAGTGCCACCCGGTGGTGACAATTGCTGGAGAATGTGTGTTGATGAGACTGATCAATATATGGACAAAATACATTCACCTTCCATGTGAGAAGTCAAATAGAGGGGGAGAAAAGGAGGGGCTCATGCTCACCTATGACCCTGGCCAAATCTAACCCATAGCCTACATTTATTTAAGACAGGCTATATTCCTCCCATAGTTGTGACCCTTAGAGGGTACAAATGTGAACCAAAAGGACCCGCTAGGGAAGGGGTCTGAAAGAAAAATCATTAACATAGTAGTCTACGTCATTGTGTACTTTACAGAATATTTCGTGAAGATTCTTGTAAACCATATTTTTTCTGTCCTATGGACCCTAAAGGACACAAAAAAAGTGGTTTACATTTTTTCCCTCCACCCTAACATTATTTTATCACCATGGCAACATGGCGTTATGTATCAATCTGTCTGTATTTCTGTCAACATCATTTCTCCAAATCTGCCTGCCCGATTTACACCAAATTTGGTCCAGAGGTGTATAATGGGCTCAAGAACACTCCATAAAAATTTCACCATGATCGGCCCATAGGTGGCGCTACAGTACCAAATTCAAAACCAAAAATCGTGATTATTCACAAACAAATTGTCTAATTTCAATGAAAATTGCTGGGTTCTTGCACAATGGTCTGAGACACAAGCCCTGCAAATTTGACCACTATCCACCAATAGGTGGCGCTACAATAACATATTTAAAATGACCAATTCGCTACAAAAACCTTAAATAATCGCGCGCAGACAGTGTTTTGTTTCAAATAGAAAAAAATAACTTGACTTTCTCTTTTGACAAAAAGAAATTGCATCCACGATAATTGGACATTAATAATACTACCCCCCACCGTCTATTATTATTAATAATAATCTGAGTGGGTGTAGGAGAAACTTATATAACGCTTTTTTGAGTACCCAAAGACACATTGCATGGGGGGTGCCTACAGAGGTAAAATAAAAAGAAGCAACTTAATTGAGGGGAGTCAGGTTGATCAGTGCTTTATATGGGGCCAGGAGTGTTTTGAAGTGGATTCTTTGTTTGACTGGTAGCCAGTGAAGGTCACAGAGAACAGGTGTGATATGATCTCTGGACCGGGTGCTGGTGAGCAGACGCGCGGCTGAGTTCTGGACATATTGAAGTTTATTGAGGACTTTGGAGGTGGTGCTGTGGAGGATACTCTTGCAATAATCAAGGCGTGATGAGACGAAGGCGTGGATGAGAGTTTCAGCTGCAGAAAATGACAAGAAGGGTCAGAGACAAGCAATGTTCTTGAGGTGGAAGAAGGCAGTTTTGGTGACATGGTTGACATGGGGAAGGAATGAGAGGGTGGGTCAAAAAAGATGCCAAGGTTGCAGATGTGGGTGGAAAGTGAAACAATGGAACCATCAATGCTGAGTGAAAAATCCTGCATAGAACTGGTGAGGGAGTTGGGACCAGTGATGATGATGATTTCTGATTTATTGCAGTTATTGGAGTGATGGCTTTGGTGGAGAAATACAACTGTGTGTCATCGGCAAATGAGTGGAACTGAAGTCCATGGTGATGGAGGATCTGACAGAGTGGGAGGATGTTTAAGATGAAGAGCAGGGGACCAAAAACAGAGCCGTGGGGGACACCATGGGTAACAGGGGTAGTGGAGGAGTTGCAGTTCTTGACAGAGATGAATTGTTGTCGATCAGAGAGGTAGGATTTGAACCAGGAAAGAGCAGTTCCTGTTGAATCAATGGAAGATTGGAGACGGGTGATGAGAATGGAGTGACTGATGGTGTCAAAAGCGGCACTGAGGTTGAGGAGGACGAGGATATTGTTGGTGACTTTTGTGAGAATGTTTTCTGTGCTAGGGAATGGAAAACAAATTGAAGTGTTTCGTAGAGGTTATTGGAGTCTATGTGTAACTTGAGCTGAGAGGCAACAGTGTGTTCCAGGATTTTGGAGAGGAAAGGAAGGTTGGAGATGGGACAGTAGTTGCCCCAATATTTTTCCAATATTGGGGTAAAAGTGGCAAGATGAGAGCAGGGGGAGCTGGACAGTGGAGAGGGAGGTTTATGATATTGGTGACAAGTGGAGAGAGAACAGGAAGACTGCAATGAGAGAACAGGAAGACTGGCAATGACCAAGGTGATGGGTATCGGGTCAAGGATACAGGTGGAGGTTTTCATGCCAGAGGTTATGGAGGAGAGGTTGGATGCAGTTATTGCATTAAAGGATTGAATAGTTGCTGCCGGACTGAATAACAGATGAGTAGTGGGACAACTAAAAAAGTTTTACTCTGATTACATTTTGGGTTTGGCTATTATAGCCTGTTCAAAATTTGGCTCTCCACATTTTGAGCTATCGAGGTGCATGCACTGTTGAGAGCATTTTTGTATTGTTCCAGATGCGGTTTGTAAGCCTTGGAATGAACCTGTTTTCTTGACAAGCCGTTCCAGTTTACGACCCTGTTTCTTTAGTTGATGTAGATGATCCGTGTACCAGGGGGCTGAGTGGGTGTAGGAGTTGATTGAGACAGGTTGAGAGTGTGTCATTGTAAACATTGACCAATTTAGTGTTCGGGGTGGGTGGACTAGGGTCAGATATGGTGTTGGACAATAATGAGGACATGGAGGAGGGGTTAATAGATTTGAGGTTCCGGAAAGTTATGGAGCGTTTTTCATTGTTGAGGGGAGTGGGGGTGTCAATGTCCATGATGATGGCTAGGTGGTCCAAGATGGTGGAGCCAAGGTCCATGCTGGTGACATTATGAGTGGTTATTCCTGTAGTACAGATGAGATCCACAGTGTGTCCTTCTGTGGGTGGGAAAATGGACGTGCTGAGTAAGATTGATAACGTTTAAAATGTCAAGGAATTCAGTGGCGCTTTGAAGTCAGGTGAGTCCACGTGGATATTGACATCTCCAGACAGAGATATGCATCTCAGTGAGCAGTGTGAGAAATACAGAAAATTGAGAGGGAAACCGGTGGATTGTACAGTCCAGGAATAAGGCATTACCCCAGGTGAAGGAGTTTAAGTATCTCGGGGTCTTGTTCACGAGTGAGGGGAGGATGGAGAGGGAGATCAGCCGGAGAATCGGAGGAGCAGGGGCGGTATTGCAGTCACTATACCACACTGTTGTGACAAAAAGAGAGCTGAGCCAGAAGGCAAAGCTCTCTGTCTACCGAGCTATCTTCATCCCTACCCTCACTTATGGTCATGAGGTGTGGGTCATGACCGAAAGAACAAGGTCATGAATACAAGAGGTTGAAAAGAGTTTTCTCCAGCGGGTGGCTGGCATCTCCCTTAGAGATAGAGTGAGAAGTTCAGTCACTCGGGAGAGCCTCTTCGCCTGGAAAGGAGCCAGCTGAGGTGGTAGGAAGGTCCTCGAGGCACGTCCCACTGGGAGGAGACCCCGGGGCAGACCAAGGACCAGATGGAGGGATTACATTGACTCTCTGGCCTTGGATCGCCTCAGGATCCCCCCGGAGGAGGTCGCCCGGTTGCTCGGGAGAGGGAAGTCTGGAGCTCTGTGGAGTTGTTGCCCCCGTGGCCCGAACTAGGATAAGTAGATGAAGATGGATGGGCAGGTTTGGGCAGTCTATGACTGCTGCGACCAGTGGTTTAGGGCCAGACAGTTTGAAGGTGAAATGTTCAAATGAGAAGGGAAAATTAACTGGACTGATTTTGATTTGATGTGTTGTTTGTGTATTATGACTATGCCACCACCACGTCCCTCGATGCGGGGTATGGGGCGTGGTCTTATTTAGTGTAAAATATTCCAAGGCTATTGCCTCTTTCTCCCCCAGAGCTTTAAAATTTACTTAAATGTGACGAGAATCACATTGCAATTACATGAAAATCACTGTATTAATATGTGAAGACCAAGCATCTGCTTCCTAAATGGGTTACTGTAGCGCCACCCATTGGTGGATTGTGGTCAAATTTGCAGGGCTTGTGTCTCAGCCCATTGTGCAAAAACCCAGCAATTTTCATTTGAATTAGACAATTAGTTCGTGAATAATCGCGATTTATAATTTTTAATTTGGTACTGTAGCGCCACCTATGGGCCGATCATGGTGACATTTTTATGGGGTCTTCTAGAGCATATTATACACCCCTGGACCAAATTTGGGATAAATTGGGCTGGCAGATTTGGAGAAATGATGTTGACAGTAATATAGACAGATTAATACACAACGCCATGTTGCCATGGTGATAAAATAATGTTAGGGTGGGGGGAAAAATGTAAACCGCTTTTTTTGTGTCCTTTAGGGTCCATAGAACAGAAAAAATATGGTTTACAAGAATCTTCACGAAATATTCTGTAAGCTGGATTTTGCTACACAACTACATAGACATCTTGATGATGTCATTAGAAGTATTTCACCATGTTAATGATTTTTTTCAGACCTCCATTTTTAGGGAATACAGAATTGGGAGGACGTTTTTATCATGTCCACACAACATCTCTAAGGTATATTAATTAAATTAAATTAATTAAAATGTTGAAAATGGGTGGAGTTCCCCTTCAAGCGTGAGACCATTTACCAAGGCTTAATGCAGATTGCAGAAAAGGAAGAGACCAAGGAGCCCAATGTAAACAGTATTTATTTATTTATTTGTTTGTGTGTGCGTGCGTGTGTTTATTTATTTACTTTAATTTCCTATTTATTAGTATAATTATTATTTTGGACAACGCTGTCCTTTTGGCCCCGCATATGATTGGTCGACAACGGCGTACCGTATCGCAGCAACGGAAGATTCCAGAGCAGCCATTGGTTAAGTGGGTGCAGCTCCGTCTAGTAGAAGAGTTGCGACATTACGGGGGCGAAAACATCTATTAGCAGAAACCGGAGTGCTCGAGCGCTGTTCTTGCTGCGTGTATTGGGACAAACCGGAGTTGGAAATATACCGGTACGTTGAGGGCGGTGCAAATAAAATTCAGAGCAATTTTAGGCACGTGCACCACATGTCAGCTGTTTTTAAAGTATTGTACAGTAAAAATCTAAAACATATATTCTAATGTTTAGCTTGTACTAGTAGTCTAGTAATATTGACAGGCAGTATTGCGAGTCCATTGGACCTTCCCCATGAAGTGAACGGCGATGTCGCAACTCTGTCTACGCTCTATGGCATCTGGGTGGAGCCAAACAAGTGAAGCGACACCAGCGACACAAGAAAAGTTAGTAGTTGTGTGTTTTTCTGTCAAATTAGCCTGTTAGCCTCATTATTCTCTCTGCTGCTGCTCCAACAGCAGTTGTTTTTGTAGTTCATTCGTCGTTTTCGTCTGCTCCTTGTGTGCAACGGTTGGGATTTGTAGGTAATTAACATCGTGGCCGTGTTTAGTCGCAGCCTGCCAACTTTGGGGCTGCTCTGCTGAGTTGAATTGTTGATTAAAAAACCGCAATATTAGTAGTAAACATCAGATCAAGCTAGTTATTAGCCGAGCTGTGTTCATCATGGTAGTCCTGAAATATGTCATAACAATCATGAATGAGTCATGTCATGTGATGTGAGCCATGTGTCCATGGCTTGTGTAATGTTATCTGCATTGTCCTTAAAGGGGAATTCCACCCATTTTGAACATTTTACTATCCCTTCAATATTCCATTGACTCAGATTTGTGGTGTGGAAATAAATGATGTTTCATAGAAGTGGAGGGCTACTTTGCATTGTAAAGTACATCATCAACATGACCCCACACAACAACTCTAATGTACATCAATGGCAATAGGTGGAATTCCACTTTAAATGTCTTATTACAATGGTTTTCAACAGATTTTGACCCAGGGGCCACGATCCTTACCACAAACAATGTTTAGGGGCTTTATCATGCAACATTCTATGGTTAGAACTAAACTTTGGCCAACATTGATCAAAACAGCAATGACTTTACATTCTGTAATAGTGTAGACCTCAGGTAATTTGGACTAATTTGTGGAAAATGAACATTGAATGTCAAGTATAGTATAGCCACCGGATATTATAGGACTCCATTTTCTTTTAGGATATTTCCATTCGGGAAAAACATAGCCCAATTTATATTCAGGCCAATGTGGTAATTGGTCTGCACTAATGTTCGTGCAAAATAAAGCATGTCCATTTGGTTATACCAGCGCGGGACCCCTGGTTGAAAACCACTGACCTATAATAGCAGTGGTTTACTTTTCAACCCCTTTTCATGTTCCATTATTCAGCTTTTGAGCTACAGAAACCACCATTTGATGACATTTAGCCTATCTGACTCAAAACCTAGAATATTTTGTTGTTAGATAAATATCTTGTCCACAATTCCATGAGGTTTCGATGTTGGTACCATTAGGAGAGGTAACAGGCAATGACCAATGTTTTGTAAAGAAACAAAAGTTGTCTAGAGAAGTTCAATTTGCATCTTCGGCAAATGCTTTTGTCTAAGATTCATAACGCTTGTATTTAATATAGTTCGATATAGTTCGTCCCTAATCCTACCCCAATCCACCCTGCCTTTTCAGCGTTCAATCCCTGTCACGTCCTCTTCTGTTCATGCCATATCTATACGGTGAATTGGCAACGGATCACATGATGAACATACTTTTGCCATTTTGCACGGAGTTTGGAAGGTTGAAAGAGGTTTTCGTTCTTTACCTTTTAGACTTTACAAGCAGGATGGATTCTTGCCAGGGAGAAGATGGGGATCTGTGCAGCTGGGCGACCTCAGTGAGTGGCGATCATACAAAAATATAACACACACACAGACAAACATACATACACTTGCATTTGCCTGTTCTTATCCTTTTGTAATGACTTATGGTGTTGTAGCTCTTGCATTGTATTATGCCATCTTAGTACATGGAACACATGCTTTAATATTTGTATTTATACCCAACCACTAGTATACACATACTGATAGTTATTATCATTATTATTCGACAAACAACAGAACAGACACGGTTGGTTCAGGCGTCTGTGATAACTTTCGCTAGTTCTAGTTCTAGTTCTAGATCTTAGTTTGCGATACCTCACTAAGAACTTACTATGTGATTGTTACAATTATGACATTGCTGTAACGTTGGTGGAACTAACACTCGGGCACTTATTGATTTTGTCTTCTTAGATGTTGGCGAACAGCAGGAGTGACATCAAAGCGCGAGTGCTACAGTTTGTGGAGGAGAGAATGCAGACAACCATGGTATGTATGAGATAAACTAATCTACCGTGACTGCTGCCGATTATTGGTGCCTGCGAGTCGCTTCAGACTCTTCCTACGGCTCCGCAGTGCAGTCCACACTTATCCACGCATGCCGGCAATGTTGTAACCAAAATGCAGAGTATGCACATTTGTGGGCAAAAAAAAAAACAGTTTCCAGGAAGTGTTTGACTATATCTAGACCACATCTTACGGAATGAAACACAACTTGATCATGTAATCAAGTTGTTTCACCTTTTTTTTCCTCCTAGACCTCCATTTCTAGGAAACAGAATGGGGGGATTTTTTTTTTCAGGGCTAGACAACCTCTCTATGGTATATTAACAACATAGTAAAATGGGTAGAATTCCCCTTTTACAGATAGAAGATTTCATGTTATTCGTGCAGGGATACTAGTGTTACAGTAAAGTATCATGGAATTACACCGACCAAAATAGTTCAAACCACCTAGTAGCCATCTTAGCTTGAACAATCGACAGAATTTCGAGTAGGACTATACCTACTTCCATCTTCCTTCAGTCAGTCAACAGTATGGTAACAGGAGGCTATGGAAAAGGGAACTACAGTCATGCACAGAGCCCAGACAGACACACAGACAAACTCCAAATCTGATCTTTAAAGTCAATTCTGACTTCGATTGTGAAACTTTCAGCCAAGCCATGCATACCCCATTCATACTGTCTTGTTTTTGGATTTTGCCTTTAATAATAATAATAATGGATTGCATTTTTATAGCGCTTTTCTATGCACAGCGTGATACTCAAAGCGCTTACAATGGTCCATTCATTGATACATTATTTATTGATGGATGCAACTGAAGATAGACAGGAAAGAGAGAGAGAAGGGGAGAGACACGCAGCAAAGGTCGCCCCGAAAGGGTCTCGAACGTGCGGCATGCTGCCACTAGACCAGCCGGCACCCTGTGCTGTTATCTTTACTAACAATTGGAATATGATCCCATTATGCGTGCAACATGGTCTCACTTTCTTCCTGGACTAAAAGTCACACACCTTTTGTGGGAGAGGGAAGTGCACTAAGCATCATGGGCATTGTAGGGATTCAGTAATCCAGGCAAACACACAGACTACAATATCATTCTGGCCAATTTGTGTTATCCACTACAAATTGCTATTCAACATTGAGCTCATGCACTTTCTTCCAGCTGTGAAATGCCCCTTTAAAGTCACATGTAGGACCAAAAAAACACATGAGGTCTCATTTTAGACCATGCGCCTCTTCATTGGTCGCTCTTAAAACAGACTTTGTTTTTGCTTTTTCCCCCCACCTCTACTACAAGTTTATCTTTGTGCATTTTCGTTTATTTTTATTGAATGTTTTTCATTGAATGTGAAAAATAGCAACTATATAAGCTCATGGACTTGTGCTTCTGCTATTGTGGAAGGAGAAGTGTTGAGAATGTTTGAGAACTGCTGATTTAGAAGACATTTGAGTCGGCCTCAGCCCTGAAGTCTGACGTCAGTTGCGCTAGAGGGCGCCAAGCCCACGTGTACTTTGTTATTTGCATTATAATTCCCAGAGGGAGGATTCTATATCTTATGAGAACTGTGTTTGAAAAAACAAACAAACAAAAAAAAACATACTCCCCACCATGCCTTTGGCTGATTTTACTCGTTTGGACATGAAAAATCCACTGTCGTTACTGCTGCTGAATCAGTTAACATTTTAATTAGAAACAGACCGTCTGAAATATGAGTGACTGACGTGAACGATACAGAGACACCTCCCTGACAGAGACCATCTCCAAGCTATTCTTCGCGGGGGAAAACCTTTCATGAACCAGGGGATGAGCGTGTGAGTTTGGCACTCTATCACAGTGGTTTTCAACCTCCACAATTCCAGGCAGGATTTGGGGAAACAAAAACAGGCAAACATACAGATGAAAATGACCATTAGTCTTCTACATTCTCTAGTTGTGTAGACTTGGGCTGATTCAGATGATGAATATTCTAACTTAAAAGTGTAAAAATGAAACCAAATGGACCCGCAAGGGTCCGTTTGGTCCGGGCCACTGGTTGAAAACCACTGCTTCCCAGTTGTGAGAACTGCATTTGGGAAACATGCTTTTTGTGCTGCATCATGCTCTTGAAATCTACTCCACGCAAGCCAGATTGGACACTTTGCTTGCCAGTAACAAGTAACAGCAGATTAAAGGCAATGAAGTTCATGATAAAATCTATGAATTACATCATTATTTAAATGAATAGTATTGTACATGCCTCACATGCTGCTATGTCTAGCGGCTTTCAACACTTCATTAACTATCACCTTAAAATATATATTTTAGATTAACTTGTTCTAACTTACATTAGCTTGCTCTAACTATCAAAAATACATTTGTTTAGCTGCTGTCTAGGCTGCTATTCAAACAAAGTACATTTTTAAATTAATTAACTCATGGTGTCTTGAGGCGAATTGATCCGCAGCACTCTTCTGAGCTCAAATAGGTAATTTCAAAAAGAAATATTCAAGCTTTATGTTTTGTTCTTATTATAATCATTGCTGTGTCATCTTTTGCTTTGCAGTCGCTACTGTGCATGTGTGACTATCGATTGTAAGGGAAGAGAGATGGATCAGTTCTCTTTAGTTTAGTTACACGTAATTCTGGAAAATCTATGGTTAAGGGGGGAAAACACCCATGATAACTCCAGCGATTTATTGCCAATACCATTAATAGATTATTAAATGAGTTGACAACTAATCAAATTAGCGATTAGATTGCAATTCACCGATTAATCGCTGCAGCTCTAACGATGGCGTTTCAAGTCTGTGAGGAACGCTTGATTTCGACGGTACGGAAGCAAGCGGGTGCCTTTTGCGCAGGCGTCCGTTCATTCGGCATGCGTCCTCTTTTTGTTCCGTCGTGTGTAAATGTTCTCATTGCTCTAGCCCTCGTCTGCCTCTGTGAATCTCCCTCTGCAGCTCACGGGCGTGCTGATCGGAGCTGCTGTCGCCGTGTCCCTGATCGGCGTGGTGGTGCTTCTCCTGTACAGAAGATACAGTCTGACCAGTGAGTTGGTGTTGTTGTTCTTCCCACTCCGCACTACTGTGCACAGGCACACAGTCTGGCGTAACACCTCGTTCACGCTGAAGAGCGACGCATGCGACAATGAAATGTTAGTGTCATATGTGATTGGCTAAAACGCTGCCCCCCCCCCCCCCCCCACAAACTAGCACCACCTTTCCTGAGCCAGATGAATGTTTTGTTTTCATGAGTTGCTGACGACAACAAAGTCCTGGACCGTCTGCAGGACGAAGCAAGTGTCTGTCTGCAGGGAAACAGCTGCGGCATCAAGGTAGAAGCAATGTAGGGGGGGGGGAGGCAAAAAATATAGCTACAGGTATATATCTATTTTGATTTTTGCCTAATAAGTTGCCTCAATTACCTTAAAGCGAGCGGCCACATTTTGTGTGTTCGAGTTCCTTTGAATCATTATCATCATTGAAAGATTTGTGCCACATTTTCACTCTGTGCCACGCTATGAGATTGTAGATCGGCTATTTCTAGCCGCCCCGAAGATGGGAAGCCCTAAAAGGTTGGTTCTGAAAGAACATATTGAAAGATTTGCGCTGCGTTTTCACGATTTCCTCCAAAAACAGCAGATGTTCACGCCCCATACTATGGGGCGTGAACACCTGCTATTTTTCAATAAAAGTTAAACACCAAAAGTACAGTACAGCATGGTTTAATTCAAAGCGGTCGTTTTTGATTATTGTTGGTATACAGTACAAACTCCCTTTGTTCCCGATGATTGGTTTTGACTGGTCTTAGTTTGCTATGAAGCCCAGTGACGTCATGTGCGTCTGATACTCGGTCCAAATATAAACGATTGCGAGTGCACTGGTTTAATGGTTCTCAATGGTGCTTAAAGTGCTAATTGAAGAGCTTCCTTTCTTAGATGATTCCTTTCTGTTACACTGGTCAATCAAGGCTTTGTCTTTTGAATAAATGCCCTCTCAAGCATGGAGCAGGATGTATCTCTGGCTCTGATGCCTAAACCCCCCACCGGGATTATTTTGCAGCTATAATCGGATCATCGTACATGATGTGATCCGGGCCAGCGCACTGGTATTGTGTTTACTTTTGTTTACTACTTTCTAACGAGAGTGGTTCATCTGAGGGCGACCTGCCGTTTCCGCTAAGCCGCTTCGAGAATGTGCCCTTCTGTTGGACCAGAAATCAGTGTAAGAAGTTTAACTGTGCGTGTGTGTGTGTGTGTCTCTCTCTCAAGGTGTACGTGAAGCCGGTGAACCTCACTATCGCTTCCGAAAGAGGGATAAAGTGCTCTTTTATGGGAGAAAGATAATGCGAAAGGTCTCTTTTAATATTCACTCACTCGTTTTTTGTTTGATTCATTGAAGAATATTTTATTAACAGTTAAAAAAAAAACATGCACAGAAGAGTAGCAAGGCATTGCTAAAACACTCATGGAGTGCATTATCAATGTGTGTTACGCACCCTGGTTATGGTTTTGTTACAAGTAGGTCGCTGTTAACAAGCGGTAGCACGTTGTCACTGGTGTATTTCTATTTCAAGCCTAAAAATGCATGCGTTTGTGTTATGGCTCCCTTTATGCATAAAGCAAAAAGAGCACTGGGTGCTTTTTTCTCTTTCCACCACTAGAGGGCAGAGTTTAATTAACATTTAACTGAAGGATTTAGTACCTGAAGTAACCTGATAACACATTTACCTTTTTAACAACTCAAACCCACTTGGTTGACTTCCAGGACTTTAATATATGTGCCACATAACTTAAAGTCCCAGTGAAATGAAAGGGACTTTTCCCTCACTTTAAGACCACATCTGCAGTCATCATATGGGATCCCATTTCTGAATTGTCCTCCAGACACAGCTGGTTTTGACTATGGAACTAGTCAGTTTTCTAGATGGCATCCAGACGGTGTATCACTCGGATTCAACTTAATCGCCCGCTAAAATACAGTAGAGTATGTATCTGAACACACTATAGGTTAGGAATAAGCCACAGAAGTAAACTACTAGAGCTCGCCGACTGTCTGTCTTGTAATCACACACACGCCATGCCTCTTTCATGTAGCATAGCTACCGTCCCATCGCCTGAAGGGATGCGGCGCTCTGATTGGTTCAGAAACTTCACAAATCAGAGTTTCCGGTGGGGAAAACGGCATCCCTACAACAGAGCTTGACACTAACACTTGCCCGCTTGCCCGGGGCAAGTAAAAAAAATGGTGGGGCAAGTGAAGACTGCTACCTGGTTGCCCGATCGGGCAAGTGTGCAACATAGTGCACTATAACACAACACAAGATAAATTTCCCTGCTTTCTAGCTATCCACAATTCCAGGCTGGATTTGGGAAACAAAACAGGCAAATTAACATACACATCAAAATGACCGTTAATCTTCTACATTCTATAGTTGTCAAGACCTGGGCTAATTAAGATGATGAATTTTAACTCTTGAGAGCGTAAAAATGAAACCAAATGGACCCGCAAGGGTCCATTTGGTTTCATTTTTGCGCTCTCAAGAGTTACATCTGGTTAACCAACTTAACTGGGGACCTGGGGGCAAGTAGAACCTGACTTGCACTTGCCCGATGGGCAAGAGCCTCAGAGACCTTAGTGTCAACCCCTGCCTACAAGCACATACCACGCCACATTTTCCCCGCCCCTTCATTTGGAAGCATTATTTTCACATTTCACTGTTTTCCTGGGCTCATTCAGTGATAAATGCATCTATCATTTATCAATTATAGTTGTATAAGTGTGAGGTGCTTTTTGGGGGGGTTTGTAATCACGTCAACACCTAAAATACAAAATGAGATGGTGGCCAGCAGGTTAATCTATGCTTAGCCCTATAGATAAAAAAAACTACAACACGTGTTTTCGCGTCATAAGCAGACAACAGAATAATCAATCACGCCAAAACGCATGGTAAATCTGTTAGTTAAGGAAACCCATTCTAAATAGCTTCCGTCGATGTTTCTAACTTGATCAATGTCAATTGCGTTGCTTTGTTTCTTGTCCGTATTGAAAACGTTTTTTAACTTGTTTTTTAACTTGTATCATTCCTGGTCCCAGGTCCAGACCCTGTCGTCCACGCCCTCCACTTCGGTCTCCAAAACGCAGCGCGTGCGGAAAAGAACCAAAGTTCTCAGCATAGCACACAAGTATGACCTGTTTCTTACGTGGCGAGTAATATGTGCGTCCATCTGTGGAATCCTTAACTCATTTGTGGACTGTCCCCTCGTCTAAAACAGAATCCTCCGGATCCGTAAGGACCCTCCCACCCTGCAGCCCAAGGAGCCTCCTCCCTCCTTGCTGGAGGCCGACCTCACAGAGTTTGACGTGCAGAGCTCCAACCTGCCCTCCGAGGTCCTCTACATGCTCAAAAATGTCAGGTAACCAACTGGTTTGCGTATGCATTTGTGGCATAAAAAAAGATCCATTCATTGTCAGTGGGAATTTAACGTTTGCGCGGGGGACAACGACACACCGATTCGGTCAGACGCTATCGTGTCAAAATTCTCAATTCGTTGTCAACCTGAAATGTAATGTTGCAATGTGCAAGACATAAACCTACCCTGATAGCTGAATATAGGATGGGCTGGCGCCTTTCAAAAAGTGAGGAGGAAGAAATTGGAGATGCCGGATGTTAGATTGGCTGAGGAAAGTGTTCTAAGTGTTGTGTGTGTGCCTCCCAGGGTCCTGGGCCACTTCGAGAAGCCTCTGTTCCTGGAGCTGTGTCGTCACATGATCGTCATCGAGCTGCAGGAAGGGGGAGGGGCTGTTCAGGCCCGGGGAAGACGACGACAGCATCTACGTGGTTCAGGACGGACGCCTCGAACTCTGCATCCATGAGAATGTAGGTTACACATGCATTGTATACAGTTTAAACATTACTAGCCAGTTTTTTATTTATCAAATTATTCCCATTCAAATAGGGTCTAGAGTAGTTCGAAGTATGACCAATGATGGCTGATGGCCAGAAGTGGCATAGAGCTTCTTTTTCTGGTCCAGCAGGGAGATGTAACTTCTGTAGTTTTTGATCGTACAAGGACAAAGGATCAAAATGCAAAAGCTATTGGGATATGATGTAAATATGGACTGTAAAATGCTGTATTTGGGGAGTCTAGTGGAGGAGAAAGTTCAGGAAGAGGACAAATATCTAGTCAAAATTCTATTAGCAGCAGCAACGAAGGCTATTGCCAGGAGGAGGGAAATGGAAGTTGAGAGCAACAGTATGGGAAGGGAAAGACCGGGGGTTGTAACATGATATCTGGGCTGTGAGATGTGGAAGATGGCGTGTATCTTTTTGTTTCATTTTCTATTTTATTTATTTATTTTGCTTTTCCCCCTGTTTTTTCCTTTTTGTTTTTCTACCTGAAAATAATAAAAGAATATGTGAAAAAAGACAAAGACAAGGGCTTAAGTCCTATATTGTGTCTTGCAGGATGGCACAGAGCCAGTAGTGAAGGATGTTCTTCCTGGGGACAGTGTCCACAGCCTTCTCAGTATTCTGGACATCATCACAGTGTGTACCTTATTATCTACTGTATCTAACAGTATTCTGTCCTGTCTCTGTCCTTATCCCTAATGTTTGACCTATCCAGATTGGAATTAATGTTAATATTGTGTGTTTTTGAGGGGCGTGAGTTTGTTTTAGAACAATGCTTTTTTTCAAAAACGCCATGGAATGAAGAGGTTTCGTAGTTTAGACCAGTGGTTTTCAACCTTCTTGATACCAGGGCCCAACATTTATTCAAAATTAGAGCCACGGACCACCATTTGATGACATTTCAGCCCCACAGACCCCAAAACTAAAGATTTATTTTGCTTTTGTCCACAATTCCAGGCTGGATCTGGGAAACAAAACGGTCAAACATACAGCTCAATAATGATCTGTATGATCATTAATCTTCTACATTCTCTAGTTGTAGACTTGGGCTAATTCACATGATGACCGGCAAGGGTCCATTTGGTTTCATTTTCACGCTCTCAAAGAGTTGCATCTGGTTAACCAACTTTCCATCATTCATCATCATTTAGCCTGGGGACCACCTGGAACTCTTTCAAGGACCACTAGTGGTCCCTGCACCACTGGGTGGAAACCACTTTAGACAAACATTATCCCCTCTCGCTTAAGCAAACATTACATCCCATTAACAATGTTATTACAAAAGGCACTCACATGCACACACGCACACTTTTGTTCTTTTGTGTTCAATACAAATGTGTACATATTGCTGCAATTCTTGTGGGGTCACTCTTCCTCTAATGCCACACAGGGTTATCCAGCGCCGTACAAGACGGTCTCGGCGCGGGCCGCGTCTCGCTCCACCATTTTGCGCTTGCCTGCGTCAGCCTTCCAGTCGGTGTTCGAGAAATACCCAGAGACGCTCGTACGCGTCATTCAGGTAATGGGCTCCTATACCGATCAACATCATCTGTGTTCATTTAAACAAAAACATTTTTTTTTATATATTTCCCTTTTTTTGTATTTATTTTGGTTATCTGACCGCAATTGCATCCGGTAAATCTGAACATTTAACATTCAGTAGGTCAGGGGCACGGTGGCACAGTGGTTAGTGCTGTCGCCTCACAGCTAGAAGGTCCTGGCCTGGGTTCGATTCCCGCTAGGGGCGCTGCTGTGGGTGCTGGCGGCGTGTCTGCTCCTCCACGTCATCAGTGTCCATACCTGAGGCGGGGTTGGTGAAAGGGCCTTGCATGTTCTCCCCGTGTTCCCTAGGGTAGATACCCTCACAAAAACATGCTGTAATCCTGCGCTCTAAACTGTCGGGGTGCCTGATGGAGGGGACAGAAACTGGTTGGAATAACGTGTTCCTTCCACGTGCTATGTCCAACCAGGGAAACTCCCCCTGTCAGGTGAAAAGAAGACAGCTTGGACTCCTCATGCATTGAAGGAGTTGGTGGAGGATGTGTAGAGCCCAGGATCACATTAGGAATTGGCACTGGGTGAAAAAATGGGTTGCAAAATCGTGGGATAGAAAAAATTAAAAACATTCAGTAGGTTTTCTGTGATCTGTTATTAGGTTAACGGTCCACAATTCCCATTTTGAAAGCCTTTTGATTTGGCTGTCGTTACCACACCACCTACAGCGAAAAGACATGACCGTGTGTGTGTGTGTGTGTGTGTGTGTGCGCGTGCGTGTGTGTGTTCCAGATAATCATGGTGCGCCTCCAGAGAGTCACCTTCCTGGCTTTACACAACTACCTTGGCCTGACAACTGAGCTCTTCAATCCGGTAGGCAGGAGGGAATCACATCAATGCCACTTATTCTCTTATCATTGTACTGTATATCTCCCAAGCTGCAAATCCCCCCCCCCCCAACACTGTGCAGCGTTTCATTGTCACGGTGTGACTTCCAGGAGCGGCAGGCCGTGCCCCTGTCCAACGTCAACAGCGTGGTCGGAGAGGCCAGCCCGGCCAAGATAAACCGCCGGCCTCACTTCCAGGAAGACTCTTCTGCCACCGAGGTCACCTCTGACACAGGTACTGACACACAACGGCAACGCACACCACAACAACACAAAGAACCAGGGCCCAGGCATGCACGGGCATGCCAAACATGATGGCACGCAAACAACCCAAATTTCAAAGATATTTCAAATCAACCGATTGTGTCCTGTCTAGATTTCTAGTTTCTGGATAACATAATATTCAAAGGTTTGCACCATGTTTTGACGATTTTTCAAAAATAGCAGAGATACAAGCTCATAGCGCGCCACTCGGTGGCGCGCTATGAGCTTGTAGATCTGCTATTTTTCAATAGTTAAAACATAATGCTTAGAACACTAACGCGTTCAGTACACTAAGGGTTAAAGCGTATACAATAAATACAATAAAATGATTTGAAACACTTCCTGCCACAGACCAAAACAACCAGCTTTTCTGCCAAATAGTTCCTCTCCAAATAGTTAAGAATGCAGTTCTCAACAAAAACGTGCCGCGTGAAGGCCCACACCAATAAAGGCGAATAAAAATGAAGATTCACCCGTTTTTATTCCCATTGCTGAATCATTCTCCAAACACGCGTTATTTTAACTAATCACCAGGCTAAAATATGTATCTTTCTTTCTGAAATCATTATAGGGTAGAAATAAGCCTCAAAGCAGTAAACTGCTTTGAGGCTGACAACGAGACTTAAATAAACACACCATGCGAGTATCATAGCTACGGCCCTCGTTGCCTGATGGGATGCCTCTGATTGGTTCATAAAAGTTTCAATGACAATGAAACGCCGACCGTTTCTGTTTCACTGGGACTTTAACTTGCTTAAAGACCTGTGTTCATACTGCTCATATGTTCACACATACAGCATGTTCAACTGTAGACTATTCAGTCCAAAATGAAACGGACCGCTGTACGGTTTGGAGAGTCCTCTTTGCTGCGCCCGGCCGACAAGGTCCTAATGCTCACTGTCCCTTTCCTCCCTCACAGCTAGTGAAAGATCCAGAGTCAGCGCGGAGGAGCTTTCCTCCAGCCCCGTCATTCACAAAGTAAGACCTAATCCCAGCCATACATTGTGCATTTTCGGGCGCCCAACCATTTTCGCTTGTCGCCGACTAACACTGTAACGTTGTTTTCACTTAGGAAAACTAATCTAAGATGACTAAATTATGACTTAATTTTCAAGAAGGTACACATTTAGAAAATGTAGAATTGCCAGTTATCTCTTCTAAATTGTTGACACTCGAAATCCCTTAGTTTTGGGTCCGAGAGACTGAACTCAACATCAATCCTCTGTGGCTAAAATGCGGAACAAATAGTGGTGCCCTGGTATGGAAAAAGGTTGAAAACCACAGAGCTACTCGATTGCCTCTAAGCAGACCTAATATTGGCATGTGAAATCTCTCCGTAATAAACCCTCGATGACAACCCGATAACTGCTGAATGCCGTGAGCGCAGTGTTGCCGACTGCCAAAATCCAAATTGCACGAGTGGCACTTCCAAAATGCACTAGAATGCGCTAGAGCAGTGGGTTTTCAACCATTTTCATACCAGGCCCACTATTTATTCTGCATTTTAGCCCCGGACTACCATTTGATGATGAGTTTAGTCTCTCGGACTAATTTAGGAGAAATAACTGGCAAAATGTTGGTCAAAATAGCAATTCTTCTACATTTTCTAAATGTGTAGAATCTTGAAAATTAGGCAATTCAGATGTTTAAATATAATTTAGCTGTTTTGAGACTATAATGAAACCAATTGGATCTGTAAGGGTCATTTTACGATCTCAAGGGTTACAGATCTATAAGGGTCCATTTGGTTACCGACGGTCCTTTATAGGAAGGAATGAGGACTCTATCATAGGAGGAAAAATGGTGAAAAACAGGGGTTTTATGATCTCTGGCGCCTGTCAACCAATTTCGCCCCAACGCACCAGAAAAAAAAGCACTAGATTTTCCGCCAGTAGTTTTTCACTAATTTTGGCGCTATGAGGGGGGGGGGGGCTAAATATAGGGACACTGTGTGAGCGTTGATCACTGTCTCTCTCTCTGTCACCCCCGTCCTCCTCACCTGCTTCTATCGTTATCAAGAAATAATTCCCAATAGGCTGCTTATCAGCACCATTTTATCGATGATAGCATGTTGTCTGGAGCCTACTCACTGATGACAACTGCGATCTTATCCACTGATAACAGTCAAATCTGCTTGCGGTTAGGTTTAGGGGTAGGTTTAGAGAAGGGTGTAGCAATGTTTGTAGCAAAACCCTAGCCCCTTCCAACCGTAACCCTAAGCCTAAATCCCCGCATTTAGGATTAGGGTTACGGTTGGAAGGGCTAGGGTTTTGCGTCTCGGAACAATGGCAGTAGGCAGAGCATGGCCGTTTTTCTCATGGCCATTCTGAGAAAAACTCCTGCTGATGACAACGTGATAACTGCGATCTTATCTACTGATAACAGTAGAATCCGCTGTCCTCCTCCTCCTTGTCTTCCACCAGTCCATCCTGAAGAAGAGTGTGACCATGCAGCCCGCTCCCTCGGCTGTGTTCCACTACTCGGAGGGCGGCGGCGGTGGCGGAGGCGGCGGCGGCGGAGCGGGCGTCCACCCCAGCAAGATCAGCGCCATCTTCCAGGCCGCCAAGAAAGACCTGATGGGCATCATCGAGCTGCAGGCGAGTAGAATTGAATGCGTTTTAGTGTTCAATGCGTTATGTTATGTACATGTTAGCTATTGAAAAATATCAGATCTACCAGCTCATATCGCGCCACCGAGTGGCGCAATATGAGCTCTGATATATATATTTTTTTAAATTGTGAAAATGTGATTCAAATCTTTGAATATATTCTTTCGGAAAAAATATTTTGTGCTAATATCGTTGCTTCTGGGGGGATCCCTAGAACAACACGTTTTCAGATGGGGACATCCGCAGCCAAATCTAGATAATTCTGGTGGTCCTTGGAATGAAATATGTTGAGCATCACTGAAACAGGAACATGGAATTTTCAGAAAAACTAGAATCTGTCAGAAACTAGCATCAGAAACAGAAACTAGGAACTAGTCAGAAACTAGAATCCAGTGTCAGAAACTACAATCAGGTGTCACATAGAATATATTCTTAGATTTGTGCATCATTTTCACAGTTTTTCAAAAAATATCAGACTTACAAGCTCATATCGCGGCACTCTGTGGCGTGATATGAGCTTGTAGATCTGATATTTTTCAATAGCTTAAGTGTAACAATGCATTGAACACAAGTGTTCAGTACACAAAGGGTTAAAGGGGAATACCACCCATTTTTGACATTTTACTACGTCATTAATATACCGTAGAGATGTTGTGTAGATATAATGAAATGAATCATGGTGAAACACAACTTGATGACATCGTCAGGCTGTGTTTCACCATGTTAACGAGTTTTCTTTCAGAGCCCCTTTTTCCTGAGAGTGTACAAATGGACCTGCTAGGGTCCACTTGGTTCACATTGAATCAGTGGCGGCTGGTGACTTTTTCTTTAGGGGGGGCGCTATAAAAAAATCATAATAATAATAATGATGATAATATAATAATATCATCATATTCAATGGAAGCAAAACAATGAGTTGGTGTGAATGGATGCTGTCAGCCAATCTTTACCAGCTCTTTGAAAAGGTCCTGGACCTCCTGGGTAGGCTACTGGTGTAGGATACTCTCTTCCTCTGTCCTTGGATTTTTGTGTGATGATTACATTTATCTGGTTCCAGCTCTTTAGTTTTAAAAAAATCCTGCAGTGTTTTGCTTTCAATTGGTGTTTCTGCATTGCTTTATAGTTATCTTATAATATCTTTGTCTTGTTATTCCATTATCAAAATTAATTCAACTACTGTATATTCCTCCCTTTACCTGGCTCTGTGTCTCTTCATTCATGTCTGTGGTGGAGTTGTGTTCAACTCTATGTAAAACTGTGTTGTGTGCTGCCCTCAAGTGGTTTGGTCGTGCACATTTTGCGACCCAGATCGCTCCTACCGCTTGCATTGAAGTCAATAGGACCGCAATGCATTGCCCTTCAGTGCAGAGCTCAATGCCTAAAGACGAATGCGAACCAACACGTGAGACTCAGTAACCTATCAGCAATGTTGTACAACGTAAACAACTTTTGACATTTCATGGCAGTATATTACAACTTTTAATCACTTTGTGGTTAGAGTGGGCTTTAGTTACTTATATTATATACAATTTGCCATGATGGATTGCTCATTTAAAGAAAATGACAAGCTGCAGATTTAATTTCTCCGTCATTCATGAGGTAGGCTATTGCATGGTGGTGCGGCGCACATGCGCCCCTATTCACCGGCCGCCACTGCATTGAATTATGGTTCAGCTTGAACTATCCTCTAATCTGCATTCAAAATCCACTGTAGACGTGTTATGAGCTACTCCCTGTCAAGAAATTACTTGCAGAATTTTGATTTTATTCCAAGTGCTGGAGTTTGGAAGACGTGCTTGTTGACGATCAACTCGACAAGCTCACACGTACCACCTGTGTTGGTTTTTGCATAGACTGCAGGAGACAGCAGGAGGTTGCTGTACTGAAAGCAAGCGTTTCCAAACTCTTGCCACTCTGGCAGAAAGTAGGTCAAACAAATTTGGTGTATCGAGAGAAAATAATTCAAGATTTCCATACAGCTGCAAACAAGTTGAAGTTGCAACAGGCACGAAGCATGCATAAAGCTTTCTGACTCAGAGATTTTTCTTTTTTGAATGATGGAAACGCTGTCAGTTTAGTGGTGTGACAATTGTAGTTACTAGCGCAGTGTATCGAATCATTTTAAATATAACTACTTTAATTTGAAATATCTTTGAAATTTGGGATGTTAACACGCCCTCATGTTTGCCTAGATCCGGCCCTGCTGTCAAGGCCAGATATATATATATATTTTTCCACTCAGTGGTTGTTCCTGCTTAACATACGATGAAGTCACCTGCACACCTCTGGTACACAGGGCCGGATCTAGCCCCCGTGTACAAGAGGTGTGCCCTGACTGCCCCACCGAACATGACGGCATGCAAACAGCCCAAATTTCAAAGATATTTCAAATTAAAGTGCTTATATTTAAAAATGATTCGAAACACTACTGCTGCTACTAACTACAATTGTGGCACCACTAAACCAACTGCTGGTATATGGATATTCCAAGCTACACTTTCCATTGGTACAGTTGGCGTCTGTATGTGGAATGTGGATGGCCAGTCGACAACATGGCGGTTTGGGTTAAAGTTGAATCTGTTGCTAACGTCTCTCTCCCTGTGCAGGACCCCAGTCTGCTGGAGGGCAGGGTGACCCTTCACCAGGTCAAAGCAGGCTCCGTGGTCGCTCGCCAAGGAGACCAGGTCAGTAAACAACCACACTTTTTTGACTTGAGAGCTACTTTCAAAATGACTGGCTCAACAAGATCTACACATAAAAAAATCCATTTCAAAGCCCCCAAGAAAGGTTGACTTGAAATAGTAGTGATAGTGTTACTTCCTGTTATAGTGTTTAAGAATAATGCACTTATAATGAAAATCGAAGGGGAAGAATTGTTTGAAAACCGTATTTGGAGTTTGAGTTGACAGTTTGTGATGTTGAATTTAGTCTCTTGCACCCAAAGCTAATAACGTTCATGTTTTTTGTCCACAATTGGGAAAGAGAACTGGCAAAACATTGGTCAAAATAACTATTCTCCATTATCTAATTGTGTGGACTCTTGAAATTACGTAATTCAGATGTTTAAAATAATTTAGCTCTTGAGAGTGTAAAATGAAACCTTGAGAGTGTAAAATGAAACCTTGAGAGTGTAAAATGAAACCAAATGGACCCTTATGGGTCCATTTGGTTTCATTTTAACACTCAAGAGTTACAGATCTATACATTTTAGAGGACTGTCATGTGATCTACCTGCATGGCCTGTGTGATCTACTGGTAGATCACGATCTACCTTTTGGGCAGCCCTGCTCTATACCAGGGATGGGCAATTATTTTTTCCCAAGGGGCCAAATTAAGATGCATAAAATAGTGGAGGGCCATGGCTAAATGCTGAACTAAAGTCTGTAATATTAATTTAATTTCAAGATAAAAGTAAGAGTAAGACCAACCATTTTGACACCAGGGCCCACTATTTATTCAGTATTCCAGCCACGGACCATCATTTGATTACATTTTAGCTCCACCGACCCCAAAACTAAAGATTTCTTTTGTTTTTGTCCACAATACCAGGCTGGATTTTACAAACAAAACAGGATAACATGGATCAAAAATGACCATTCTTTTACATTATCCAATTGTGTAGTCTTTGGACATGAAACCAAATGGACCCCCATTTTACCCTCTCAAAGAGCCAGCCAAAGGGCCGCATTTGGCCCCCGGCCGCATAATGCCCAGGTATGCTCTACTGTATACAACGCAGAAGTCCACAGTTGGTGCTGAGAAATGAGCTCTCTTTAGTCTTGCGAGATCAAATTAATGATTGATAATTATCTTAATAGCCTATTTTTTTGTATAATGGTCTGGTTTATGTGGCCCATAGTGTTGTGGGAACTTGCACAGCATTTTTATTACTATTTATTTCAAATTCCAAACTTAAATTGGCATTTGAATATTCTTTACATTTTCATGTTTGAATATTCTCTCGAATATGGAATATTTGTTTGCAGCCCTAGCCCTATTCGTCATCGATATGCTAACCACCGATGTCGAAGTTCATTACAATTCAGTGCGCTTGAGGTGAAGTATGACGAAAACCACACTAAACCGCAGTGAGTCGTGAAACCCGGATACCTGCCGAAGCTGTGATATTTTCATTGTCTTTAAATGTGCACGTCTTTACCTAACCGATGGTACTGTATACAAGACATACAGTACCATCTAATACCGACGTTGTGCTTCCTCTGCCCAATCTCAGGGCTGTTTTGATAGTGCTGTAAAGTTCACTGTGTGCAGTAAATCACCGCTCAGCGGCGAAGCTGCATTATACGGCCTCGCTGCCAGGGGCGGATGTAACATTTCCCATTTGGGGGGGCAGGAGAAAATGGTATGGGTGCGCGTCGCGCCACGGGCGATGAAGTCGCACCCATACCATTTTCGGTTACAGGACTTTTATTAGTCAAGTAAAGCATCAATAATAACATCACTTGTCGTTGAAGTTGCAACAGACACGCAACATGCATAAAGCTAAAGGTCTGACTCAGAGAGTTTTCTGTTTTCAATGGTGAAATGCTGTTGGTTTAGTGGTGAGACAATTGTAGTTAGTTAGTAGCAGTAGTAGTCTTTCAAATCTTTTTTAATATTGGCACTTTAATTTGAAATATCTTGGGTTGTTTTGAATGCCATCGTGTTTGGTGGGGCAGACTGGACATTTAGGGGGGCATTGCCCCCCCCCCCCCCCCCCCCCCCCATGCCCATGCCTAGATCCGCCCCTGCTCACCACTCGTGCCGGTGTGTGCTTTATGGTTCATCTGACCAAATGGAAATGGCTTCATAAATACTTGAACCAATAATATGGACGCCGCGGCCTCACACATACTGTGCACGCACACACACACACACACACACACACACACACACACACACACACACACACACACACACACACACACACACACACACACACACACACACACACACACACACACACACACACACACACACACACACACACACACACACACACACACACACACACACACACACACACACACACACACACACACACACACACACACACACACACACACACACACACACACACACACACACACACACACACACACACACACACACACACACACACACACACAGGTTATGGCTGTAAACTGTGCAGAGGCTGGCTTCTCCTCTCCCGCTTCAGTCGATTAGGCCCATAAAAGCATCATCTCAGTAAAACGGCTGTGTGCATTCCATTATACATTGTTTTTGTGATGCTGTCAATGAATGCACGTTTTTGTGTGATTTTGGAATGTTGTTTTCCTAGTGTTTATTTGACTCCGTTGTTGACCTGCACACAAAATGAAATGCACAGGAGAAAAGGCACACACCGTGGTCTTGGTAAATGAATATTAAGAAACGACCATGATGCAAAAGCTTTTTAACTCTATGACAGATTGACTGTAGGCTGAGTAGGTCTTGTAGGCTTGTTTCCATTAGGTACTATTGAAACCATTTATAGAAAATCCTCTGTGGTGAATTTATGCGAACAAATGAGATCCAAAGACAGCATAAAGTGTTTACTTTAAGGAAAAAAATACACTGACACATTTTACAAAACAGTCTGTACACTGTATATTTACATTTTACTCTTTCCAGCACTCGTTCAGAGATCAGTGCATTTAAAGTTGTATCATTTATCAATTAAAGTTGTAAATTCTGCAAGGGGTTTTCTGGGTATTGTAGTGCAATCGCCACTTAAAGAACTTCATGAGTTAATCTGAGTTTTTGACAGCCGCTTCGACCTCTATCCATCGATTGAATAGACACTTATCAACAGAAATGTTACGATCCAATCGTGCCGGTATAGCAGATATTCAGATACCCGCCGGGCAAGTAGATATTTTGTATTCATTGCATCGGTGGATCACGGATACTACTAGTAGGGCGGGGCGAAGCATAGTTTTACTGAAGTTATGTTTAGGGTTAGTAACCGCATAAAGCACCGTCTAACCCTAACCCTAGCCTAATCCTAAACCCTAAACATAACCTCAGTAAAACTAGGCTATGCCTACACCTAACCCCAACCATAAACTTAACCTCAGTAAACTTATGCCTAAACCTAACCTAACCCTAACCATAACTTCAGTAAAACTTCCTTCGCCCCGCCCTACTAGTAGTATCCGTGATCCACCGATGCAATGAATACAAAATATCTACTTGCCCGGCGGGTATCTGAATATCTGCTATACCGGCACGATTGGATCGTAACATTTCTGCTGATAAGTGTCTATTCAATCGATGGATAGAGGTCGAAGCGGGTGTTTTTGAAGTGCTGCAAAGCACTTCCCTTAGACGGTTTACAAGCTGCCGTGTGTCCGTGCCTGCCTGCCTGCCTGCCTGCCTGGATGCCTGTCTGGCTGCGTGCGTGGAGTCAGGCGGCATGTTGCCACGTCCAGAGAAACAAGCACAATGGGACGTTCAGGCGGCATGTTGCCACGTCCAGAGAAACAAGCACAATGGGACGTTCCCATTCAGACTCCATGCAGGCAGGGACAGACACAGGCACGGCGCAGCACTTCATTTCACACGGGTGTGATTTTTAATCAGTCACTCTAAAAGTTGTGCTAAATCTGTCAAGGAAACCAACATTTTTGAAACTAGCTGAATTTGCAAACTGAAGCCACAAAGACGAAACATGTTTACACAATTGACATTATGAATGCAACCCAGCCTGATATTTTGGACAAAAACAAAAATAAATCGTTAAGTTTTGGGGTCTGTCATCAAAGGGTGGTCCGTGGCTCAAATTGTGAATAAATAGTAGGCCCTGCTATGAACAAAGTTGAAAACCCCTGGCTTACAGCAACCCTCCTCTCCTTTCCTCTGGGCTCCTCTCTTCCAGGAGGTGAGCATCCACTTTGTGATCTCTGGCCTGCTGCACGTGTACCAGCGGATGATCGACCGCGAGGAGGAGACGTGTCTGTTCGTCACTCACCCCGGGGAGCTGGTGGGCCAGCTGGCCGTGCTGACGGGAGAGCCGCTCATCTTCACCGTCCGGGCGCTGCGCGACTGCAGCTTCCTCGCCATCTCCAAGACCCACTTCTACGAGTCAGTACCACGCGTCCTCATTGGGCGCCACACACACACACACACACACACACACACACACACACACACACACACACACACAACAGAACCTTACAGTCTCAGAGTTACGATATATTCACTCCTATGTCCCCGGGCGCTCGTGCTACTGGAGGAGCATGGGGCCAACAGCACCCCATTCACAAATTGTTGACAACTGACAATCTGGCGACATGGGGGGACCGTCTGCGAGGCTGCAGCCGGGTAGCAGTAGCAGAGTAGCAGTAGGAGTATGCAGTAATGTGTTGGACTCAGGTATTCAAACCAGCTGTAATGACTTTAAAACCCTTTATTTTTGTTTTTTAATAATAGTACAACATAAACATTATAGAGACGGTAGTTGTGACTGAACAATACTTTAAAACAGTTGTCGCTTTGCATACATACCTAACATAGCTCTTATTTGTGCTCTTCTCGCTGAAAACAATGTATTCCCAATTTCAGTTAGGACTCGGTAATGATGGTATGCTACAACAACATAAAAATACCAAGGGTTGAACAGCGATTTCACTGTCACTGATGTCACTGCCGATAGACTGAAATGACACAAAATGGAAGCCATTTGTAAATTAGATACTGACCCGTCCGCTGATGAATCCTTGGTATTTTCTTTCATGAGAACAGACCGAGGTCTCTTTTCACCGCTGTTTTGGAAAAGTCGGGAGTATTGTGTAGTAAGTATAGTGAGCCCGCTGCTCACACTTCTCAGGTCTTTTTTATTCTCAAGTTCTCCTTCATGTTTTCGAGCGGATTTTTATATGATAGGGAAAATATGGGACTCCCTTCTTGTGGAGCGGTGGTTGGGAACCAATGGATCAAATCACCTGGAGATTTGGCTGAACCAAAATCATGTCATATTTAGTCGCCTCCCAAAACTGGACTGACTCCAAAACATTCCGGGTGACTGAAATAATTATGACTAGAAACCGAATGAAGTTTCATTCGGTAGACTGAACTAAACTAAAAATCACACCCGTCTTGAGTGAGTGGTGCTGTAATGTACTGTTACGAGCTCAACTACAGTGTGTGCGTTCACGTTGCTTCATGCGTGTGCGTTTGTTTTGTTTTTCCCCTCGTACAGGATCATGCGCGCTGAGCCCACCGTGGTGCTGAACGTGGCGCACACGGTGGTGAGGAGGATGTCGTCCTTCGTGCGACAGATCGACTTTGCTCTGGACTGGATGGCCGTGGAGGCCGGCAGGGCCGTTTACAGGTAATGGCGAGTGGTCCGGGGACCACCAGTGGTCATTCAGAGGGGTTACGCAGCGCAGTGTTGTTTTTTTGAGAATATTTTGATTTAGTCTTTGTCTTGGTCTTTTCAATAAGGGATATTTAGCCCTTTAGTCCCATTTAGTCTTCTGAAATTCATGTTTTTAGTCGAGTCTTCGTCGACGAAATGTCAAAAATGTCTTAGCCTTAGTTTAGCCCCTGACACACCAAGCCGACGTCGCCCGACGTCGGCCAACTGCTGTGTCGCCTTGCGTCGCCTTGCGTCGCCCGTGTCGGGCCAGGTCGGGCTCCTTGGACACACCGCAAAGACGACACACGACGGTCAACTAGCCATATACGTTCTGCGCATGCGTGCTGCTTGTGGAAGAAGAAGAAAAGAGGAGGCGAAAGATAAGAAGAAACCCAAGATCACCTCTAAACATCGTGTGTGGGGCATATAATAGTAGTCGCACCAACCCCCAGGTGTCTGCTGTTAAGACGCTGTGAATAAATGAGTTGATGTGTTATAATGATGTGAAAACTTTTTAAACGATCTGGTATCATCTGTGTTGAAACAGAGCCATAGAGTATAGACAGAGTGACAACTCCATCCACTTCATGGGGTAGTCCAATGGCGGCTCTTCTGCTTAGACTTCAATAGAGAATGGGGACAACTCCTGGACCTGAACCATTGGATTCAGGCAACAGCCCAGCGTTAATGATCTTAAATCGCTTTATTTTATATTGTTTTTAGTGATAGTACAACACAAACATGTCAGCGGTACAATAACAACGTTACTGTACCGTTGACATTTTGAAACCTTGCCTAAAATAAGTCTCTATTCAGCTGCATCATATGAACTGCATGAACAGCAGCTCGAGCGCTTAGTTTCTGGCCCCTCAATGTCGCAACTCTTCTACTATGACCAGATGAGTCTAAGCGGCGGGGTCCTGCGCATGCGCCGTTGTTTTCTCTGTTGGCTGCGTAGTGTACTCTAGGTGGACAAGAGTTGCGACATTGAGGGGTCAGAAACCAAGCGCAAATGAGATAAAGTGACAAACTGTTGGAAATGCATTGTTTCTCAACGAGGGCGGCGCAAATAAGAGCTAATTTAGGAATTTGTTCATCGTGGCAACTGTTGTAAGGTATTGTACAGGCTTACTACAAAAATATCATAAAAGCTGGGCCGTTGCTTGAATCCATTGCATAGGCTACTACTTCCAGTCCAGAACGTGTCCCCTTTTGTTGTGCTAATTCAATAGAAGTCTATGTAGAAGAGCCGCCATTGGACTGGCCCCATGAAGTGAATGGTGTTTGCATAACTGTCTATAGCCTATTATAAGGCTTTGATTTCGAGCCGAGGACCCCTTTGACATGTATTAGTTTAAGGACCCCCATTTGTGGCATTTCTATCTCTGAGACCCCATTTTTAATTGTAAAATCGTTGTTAATTAACTCTTGAATGTACAAATGGTCCATTTGATTTCATATGTACACTTAGTTTATACCCTGGCTATTATGTTACAAAGTATAATGTAGCGAGGGACCCCCTGGACGCCTCTGTCTTTGGGAATCACTGGGCCACAACAAAAAGCAACGGCTTGTTATCTGAACAGCCAATCACAGAGTGAGCTGTTCCGCCGATGGCCGACGCCGATTCAACATGTCAAATCGGCTGAAAAGCTTCCGACGGGGGGCCGACGTGTGGCGACGTGCGGGACACACCGGGGAAACTAGGCCGGCCAACGCCGACCGACGGCCCGACGGCCGACCGTCGGCTTGGTGTGTCAGGGGCTTTAGCCTTAGTTTAGTCTTGCAAACAAATACTGTACATTGTAGGTTTATATATGTTATACAGATTTATTGTTTTTAGTATGAAACATGCAATGTATACTGCAGATATGTTCACACACACTTAAAAAGAAAGAAATGAAAGTTATGATTTAGTCTTCGTCTTTTGAAAATCATTTTTGTTAGTCTAGTCTTAGTCGACTAAATATGAAAAACCTTAGTCGACTTAGTCTTTAGTGTTAGTCTTGGTCCACAAAAACAACCCTGGTTAACCAGATGTAACTCTTTGAGAGCGTAAACATGAAACCCTTGTGGGTCCATTTGACAGTTTTGTTTCCCGAAATCCAGCCTGAAGCAAAATAAATCTTTGGTTTTGGGGGTCTGTGGGGCTAAAATGTCATCAAGTGTTGGTCCCTGGCTCAGATGCTGTGTGTATGTGTGTGTCTCAGACAGGAGGAGCGGTCGGACAGCACGTTCATAGTGCTGAGCGGTCGCCTGCGCTCTGTCATCATGAAGGAGGACGGCAAAAAGGAGCTGACGGGGGAATACGGACGCGGAGACCTCATCGGTGTGGTAAGGAGCTGCACCGTCTAGGCATGGGGGGGGCAATGCCCCCCTAAATGCCTCCCTAAATGCCCAGTCTGCCCCACCAAACACGATGGCATGCAAAACAACAACCCAGGATATTTCAAATTAATGTGCTTATATTTAAAATGAAACTACTGCTACTAACTAACTAACTACAGCTGTGTCACCACTAAACCAACAGATATCATCATTGAAAACAGAAAACTCTCTGAGTCAGACCTTTAGTTTTATGCATGCTGCGTTTCTGTTGCGACTTCAACAACTGATGTTGTTATTGATGCTTTACTTGCCTAATAAAAGTCCTGTAACCAAAAATGCTATGGGTGCAGCTTCATCTTCATGATGCCGCCCCCATACCATTTTCTCCTGCCCCCCCAATTGGGAAATGTTACATCCGCCCTGGGCACCGCCGACTCCTCAACTAAGGTCGCACTCTCACCTAACGCGGTACTGCAGTAGACTCGACGCAAATGGCCGAAGAAGTTATGATGATGATTCCTGCATATATAATTTGCTGCGGTTTGCTTTCGCACCAACTGCACTGTCATCCACAGCAAGTGGGAACGTGGCAGCAGGGACCTTTATCAAGGCTCGATTCATAGATTACACTGTGAAATATAGTACTAACCCTCTCAGGGCCACGCTACAATCTCCCATTTTTCAGCCAGTGCCAGCTACCAAAGCTCCAAAGCAGGAAGTTTGTGTCACCTTAAATAATCTGTGGCGTTGTCAGACTTCATGTCACATCAGCCTCTATGTGTCGTCCCTCTTTGAACAGACCGCATGTCTTTGTCAGACCGCATGTCACGTCAGCCTCCATGTGTCGTCCCTCTTTGAACAGCCAGCAGCCTCCGTAGCAGTGCTGTATAGACCTGCGCAGTGACGTCACCAACCCTGTTCCACTAGTGGATTCCTCATTCATTTTCCTCATAGACTTCTCGAAAATGGTTAATTAAAACACGATTGCGCCGCAGCCAAAGCCAACTCGGGCCGTGACAAATCATGACAACAAACACAATATCGTCATATAATACATAATTAGACGGAAGTAGAAAACGGCATGATACAAGACTTTTTGTTCCGTTTTTTCATCTTAGAAATTATTTGATTGTCCCAAAAGATTGTGTGTACCTGTACCATCATGAATCGTCACGACCCTAGTTGGCTTTGTCCACGGCGTAAACGTCTTTATATAAATTATTTTCGAAAAGTCTATGAGAAAAATGAATGGGGAATCCGTTTCTGAAACAGGGGCGGTGACGTCACTGTGCAGGTCTATAGAGCCCAGCATAGCAGTCTGGCATGGGAGAGACAGCGAAAACAATTCGTGACCGTGATAGGTGTCGCGGCAGTTAGAAAACTGTCGTGTCACCTGCCGTGGCAGTTATAAATTTGTCGCGGCAGGTGAATTGTCGTGGCTGTTTTATAACTGTCGCCTGTTTTGGCCATTTGTCACGGCAGTTTTATTAACGCTCTCTACCAAACCTAACCCCTAACCCTAAACATAACCGCAGTAAAACCTATGTCTAAACCTAACCATAACCCTCAACCGTTATGCCAACGGCTGCGACAGTTATGAAACTATCATGACCCTTATGCATAACAGTCGCGATGTATGCTGTGAGCATTTTTCAATGCTTCATGTGAGCATTTTGCAATGCTGCATGCGAGCATTTTGCAATGCTGTATACAGCATTGCAAAATGAATGCTGTGATGACCGTTGACCACAACGCTATTGTGGGCTAATAAAGTTAATGGGCATTAGGAGTAGGAGTCAGACAGAATGTGAATTTGTTGTGGGGTGTTTTAAAGGCTTTTGAGCTGCAACGAAAACACACAAAACGATGACATCTGCTGGAAAATCCCATTTGACATAAAACCCCAAACCAAATGAGCTTACGAAAACCTTTTTTTTTTTAAATCCATTTAAAGGGCCTCTGACATCCTCACGATTTTAGAGCACATCACGTGGTCAAATCAAAAACGTTTTGTAGCGCGAGCGACTGCCCTGACGGTCCAATCAGCTGGCAACTGAGTGAGCCGTCCTACCTGCTTACCAGACTACCACTACTACTGCATGTCTGTTGCTATAGTGGTTTCAACGTTTTTATGGCTTCATATTCCTAGCAAACCTCATTGAACAAAAAGATGTTTTGGTCGAATATTTCAGTTAGAATGCAAATGACGTTGGCGTGAGATTTCTATTGCTGTATCAAATATATCGCACACGAGTCCAACGCTCGCATTCAACTCAGTCTAACAACGTCTGTTGCAGCGTCGATATACACACAGAGACTGAGAGTGTGTGTGTGTGTGTGTGTGTGTGTGTGTGTGTGTGTGTGTGTGTGTGTGTGTGTGTGTGTGTGTGTGTGTGTGGTGTGTGTGTGTGTGTGTGTGTGTGTGTGTGTGTGTGTGTGTGTGTGTGTGTGTGTGTGTGTGTGTGTGTGTGTGTGTGTGTGTGTGTGTGTGTGTGTCGCAAAGTCCCTCCCCTCAGCTGAAAAAGTATCATGCCCGGGTGTAACATTTCCGAATTGGGGGGGCAGCCGAAAATTGCAGTTGATTTAGTGGTGTTTGGTGGGGCAGTCATGGCATTTAGGGGGGATTGCCCCTCCCCAGGCCCGTGCCTATATCCGGCTCTGATGTGATCTCTCCTTCCCTCTGTCTGATAGCGTATAAGTAGTTTTCCTCCTCGGCGCAGTCTGTCTCTCTTCTCCTCCTCCATCACTAGATAGTAGGCTACTAGTACTACTACGACATTATTTTTGTTGCGATCGCGTTGTTAGTAACTTCATTGGCGGGGGACGACGACGACAACTGTCATTCGCCAAAGAAGTGTGGAGGAGGAGAGGAGAGCAGCAGACAAGTGGCGGCTCGATTCTTCACTCCACCGCCACTCAACTTGCAGATACAGCCGATAGCTGATAGTAGTATTGCCCGGTACCATGGGACGAACGTTCGAAATTGCGATTATGCAACAGTTAGTGTAAACAACAACACCTCAAGCCAATGTCATTGTAACTAAGATGTTCGAGTGAAAATAATATTTTTCAAGTGGATATTTGACCCAGTATAAAGCCATATGTAACGTCAAAACGACTAGCCTGTTGCTATGCTAGTGCTGACTATGGGGGAAGTTACACCTCCTGCGTGACGTCACGACAAAATTAGCATCTGAATTACCATTTGTTAGCTCCCCAGGGGGCGTGTCAGAGGCCCTTTAATGTTTGTCTTAATAGTCCGAGAGAACGTTCACTAATCAAATGAGAATGCCATCTATGACAGCTAAATGGCAGCTATCATTAATTCATCCTGAACGCATCAATTATTAAACATAATTAGGGTATGGAAAAACCTTTAGAGGTCGAGTTTGTCAGCAGCACGCTATGACGGAAAAGGCTAAAGTCAGCACATCCGTTCTCTGATTCATTTTTCCTGCGTGTACTAGATCAGTTTACAACCTTTTTGATACCAGGGCCCACTATTTATTCAGTCTTTGAGCCACAGACCACCATTTGATGACGTTTTAGCCCCACAGACTCCAAAACTAAAGATTTCTTTTGTTTTTTTTGTCCACAATACCAGGCTGGATTTCAGAAACAAAACGGGCAAATTAGAGGCAATAGATCAAAATGACCATTATTTGAGTGTAGACTAATTCAGATGATAAATATTTTTAACTCTTGAGAGCGTAAACATGAAAGCAAATGGACCCGCAAGGGTCCATTTGCTTTCATGTTTACGCTCTCAAAGAATTACATCTGGTTAGCCAACTTTCCATCTAGCTGGGGACCACCTGGAATCCTCTCAGGGACCACTGGTGGTCCCCGGACCACCTGTTGAAAACCCCTGTACTAGATATTCTATTGCACATGTACAGTATATATACCGCATTTGCTGTATGCTATGGAAACATCCATAAAACAGCCGCGCACTTTTGCAAATGGGACCATACATGACATGAATTACTAAAACAACATTTCTATTCCATAGATGGATAAACAGCCTTAGTATTGTCCCTCTCCTTTTTTTTCTATCCATCTTCAAACTATTCTTTTGCCACTTTCACCCACTTTTTTTTCTCTTTTTTCCCGATGGGCTGATGATGACGCTGTCTTCTGATGATAATAATATGTACAATTGCCCACGCTTCTTCTAGGGGTGGGTTGGCTGGGTGCCATGGTTACTGTTACCCAGGCGGAGTGTATAATAAACCTTAGTTACCACCAGAGTCTGTGGCGCTGGGAAATAAGACGCTCATAAGGGTTGGCTGTGTGGCATCGCGGGGGACGGATTTAGCTCTGTTACGCGCGGACCGTCGTCATCAACCTGGGGATGATTAGATATAGTTATGTTGAGATATGGATCTCATATAACCCTTCATGTACTGAACGCGTTTTGGTGTTTTTAGCTGTTGAAAAATAGCAGATCAACAAGCTCATATCGCGCCACCGAGTGGCGCGATATGAGCTTGTTGTTCTGCTATTTTTGAAAAATTGAAAATGTGGTGCAAATCTTTGAATGCATTATTTCGGAAGCAAACATTTTTAACTTATCTTTGCTTCTGGGGGATCCCTAGAACAACATGTTTTTAGATGAGGTTCTGCAGCTAAATAATAGATATTTCTGGGGATCCTTCCTATGAAATATGTTAAGCATCACTCACACAGAAAGAGATTTTTCCGGAAAAAAATAGAATCTCGCGCCAGGGACTAGAATTTAGTGTCACAAACTAGAATTTAGTGTCATGGACTAGAATCTAGTGTCAGAAACTGGAATCTAACTTCAGAAACTACAATCTACTGAGAGGAGCTAGAATCTACCGTGGGGGACTACAATCTAGCATGAGGAAGTAGAATATATTGTCGGAAACTAGAATCTAGTGCTGTGGAACTAGAATCTAGCATCAGAAACTAGAATCTAGCGCTGTGGAACTAGAATCTAGCATCAGAAACTAGAATCTGATCAGACACAATGGGATAACAGGGGCCGGTAGATTGTACTCGTCGTGGGTGGCTCCAAGAATAGAAAGTGTGTGTGCGTGTGCATCTACTGTGTTTGAACATTTAAAATAAAAATCGTGGAAGTGTGACGACCGATTTTGGATGGCATTTTTTTAGGATCTAGGTCCCTTAACCCATTCTTTAGACCCATGACCATATTCTCAAAAATATCTTCTAAATCATGACAGTTGTCTGAAAAAAAAGAAAAAAAAATCCCACGTTTCTATATACAGTGCTGTGATTGCTTCTATGTCAGCAGCACTGACATCGAGACAGATATTTCAGAAAAATCGGAATTTAGAAGATTTCTTTTTAATAATTATTTTAGGGACTCGGCCTCAGTTCATAGTGGGTAAAGACGGTCCCCGTTCTCCTGAACCTAACGGGGGTGTGTGTGTGTGTGTGTGTGTGTGTGTGTGTGTGTGTGTGTGTGTGTGTGTGTGTGTGTGTGTGTGTGTGTGTGTGTGTGTGTGTGTGTGTGTGTGTGTGTGTGTGTGTGTGTGTGTGTGCGTGCATGTACGCAGGGGGGTAGTGGAGGGGGAACGCGGAGGGACGGCATCCCCCAACTCCCCCCACTTCTCACATCTAAAATATTTTTGGGGCAAAAGTAGGCCTATGTTTTTTGTCTTGTTATTTACTTTTATGGATACATTTAGATCGTAAACAGTCTTTCTCAATATGCTATACCTGTTTTAATAGCTTGTCTCTGTGTGTTGCGCAGGCGCACGCAAATGCGCATGCACATGCAAGTGTGCATGCATGTGTCTTAAAGGGGAATTCCACGCATTTTCAATATTTCACTATGTCATTAATATACCTTAGAGATGTTGTGCGGACATGATAAAAAAGTTCCCCCCCATTCTGTTTCCTAGAAATCAACGTCTGAAAAAAAAATCATTATGGTGAAATACATATTGATGGCATCATCAAGATGTGTTTCACCATGTTAATGGGTTTCCTTTTTTTCTGAGAGTGTACAAATGGAACCAAATTTGGTTCACATTTGTACACTCTCAGAAAAAAATGAAAATGTGTGGAATTCCCCTTTTAAGAGGCATCCCCCCACTTCTAAAAGTCCCACTACAACACTGCGTGTGTGTGTGCGTGTGTGTGTGCGTGTGTGTGTGTGTGTGTGTGTGTGTGTGTGTGTGTGTGTGTGTGTGTGTGTGTGTGTGTGTGTGTGTGTGTGTGTGTGTGTGTGTGTGTGTGTGTGTGTGTGTGTGTGTGTGTGTGTGTGTGTGTGTGTGTGTGTGTGTGTGTGTGTGTGTGTGTGTGTGTGTGTGTGTGTGTGTGTGTGTGTGTGTGTGTGTGTGTGTGTGTGTGTGCGTGTGTGTGCGTGCGTGCGCGTCCTTGCTGTCCAGGTAGAGGCCCTGACCCATATGAACAGAGCCACCACGGTCCACGCTGTACGTGACTCTGAGCTGGCCAAGCTGCCTGAAGGAGCACTCAGCTCCATTAAGAGGAAGTTCCCCCAGGTACTGTATGCCATAGGGCTGTACTGTGAACATTGTGCAGTGACTCATGTTCTATAAGAGCTTGATTGTAATAATTTTGGTTAAAGGGGAACTCCACCCATTTTCAACGTTCTAATATGTCATTAGTATACCCTAGAGGTGCTGGGTGGACATGATAAAATAAGTTCCCCCCATTCTGTGTTTCCTAGAAATGGAGGTCTGAAGAAAACCACTAACATGGTGAAACATCTTGATGACATCATCAAGATGTATTTTCACCATGTTAATGGATTTCTTTAGACACTTCTTTTTTCTGAGTGCGTACAAATGGAACCAAATGAACCTGTTAGGGTTCATTTGGTTGCATTTGTACGCTCTCAGAAAAAGTGTTGAAAATGGGTGGAATTCCCCTTTAATAAATGACAACCGCGGACCATGCGGCATAGCAGATTTTTTCCTTTCTGACTCTTCGGTTTCTGGTGAACTTGTTAAAGGGACACCGTTTTTTTTTTGCAAAGAATTTATGTATGTTGACGTTTAGAAATGCTTGCACTACAATTCCCATAGCGCTTTGGTGCACTGCTCCTGTAGTCCAGGAAGTGGCGTCCATGACATCGGAGACACTGGGCTCCCTGCTAGAATCTAAATCTTCTTTTGCTCAGAATTGGGTACTGTGACGATAAAGACTCCTCTCAAAACAGGTTGTCACCAGGCTGATCCATTTACTGGGGCAGAAGATCCTCCAGCAGGTCAATGGTCCTCTCACAGGTATGATGTTCACATTCACGTGTGTGTGTGTGTGCAGAGAAGTGTGTGTGCGTGTGCGTGTGCGTGTGCGTGTGCGTGTGCGTGTGCGTGCGTGCGTGCGTGCGTGCGTGCACACGTGCAGAGAAGTGTCTTGTTAGATGTTTTTTGTATTTCTCTCTAAATTTGGCAGCTTAGGGCGTGCGCACAGACTGGTTGTTGGAGGCTTCCCATTTCCAACAACTTGGGATGCCCAAAAAGATCGCCAAAAAGGCTGGCACAGATACTGGGGTGTCTCCACTCTAATTGGCAGCTGATACTGGCAGTGATACTGTTACTCATACCTAGGGATGCACCGATCCCTGGTGGTACCCGGACCACTGGTTTGAAACACAATTTACAATTTAGGCATTTAGTCTGGATTTACAATACATTTTACAACATACAATGAAGCGCTAAAAACATTGTAATACATTAGGCAACCTATATAAGTCATTGCAGCAAGTACTGTGGGTTGGTATATAATACAAGTGCTATGGGCTGAGATGGAGTCTGAAGAGGTGTGTCTTAAGACTGCGGCGGAAGATAGGTAGTGAGTCTGAGGTCCTGATTGCAGGGGGAAGTTCATTCCATAGTTTTGGAGCCAGGAGGGAGAAGAGCTTGGGGCGCTTGGAGCGTTGTCCAGGCGTTTTTAGTGGGACTACTGCCAGCTTCCCAGTGTCGGCTGAACGGAGTGTGCGGGAGGGCTTGTAGGGTTTGTAGGGTTTATGAGGCCACTGAGGTAAGGTGCAGTCAAACCTTTGGTTGCTTTGAATGCAAGCGTGAGAGTTTTGAACACTGTGCGTGCAGCGACTGGGAGCCAATGGAGGGAGCGGAGAAGCGGAGTGACATGTGAGAATTTGGGCTTTTGTATCCTATCAAGCCAGGCGTCACAGCCTGCTTGGTCAAGCAGAGTCACTAAGAAGTAGGTAACTAATAATGCTTTCTGTGTGTGTCCTGGTTGCTCTCAGCTCGTAGCCTGGCCCTCCACACCCCGGGCAGCAAGTGGGACGCAGGGACCCAGGCGTCCAACCTGTCCACCGTCACTGTGCTGCCAGTGTCTGAAGACGTTCCCCTGACCGCCTTCACCTTGGAGCTGCAGCATGCGCTCATCGCCATCGGTACGGAAACACACACACACACACACACACACACACACACACACACACACACACACACACACACACACACACACACACACACACACATACACACACACACACACCATGGGTGGATCTAGGCCCCCCTAAATCCCCTGACTGCCCCGACAAATGTGATGGCATGCAAAACAACCTTATATTTATGTTTTAAAATGATTTGAAACACTATTACTTCTACTAACTAAATACACCATTAAACCAACAGCATTTCATCATTGAAAACAGACAACTCTCTGAGTCAGACCTTTAGCTTTATGCATGCTGCGTGTCTGTTGCAACTTGAACAACAACTGATGCTATTATTGATGCTTTACTTGCCTAATAAAAGTCCTGTAACTGAAAATGGTGTGGGTGCGACTTCATCACCCGTGGCGCGAAGCGACACGGGTGATGAAGCCGCCCCCATGCCATTTTCTCATGCCCGCCCCCCAATTGGGAAATGTTACATCCGCCTCTGAGTGTGAATTGCATCAAACTCCATAGCACTTCAGTACCACAAGGGCGCACTAAAAATGTTGCCATTTCAGCATTCTGCGCCCCCAGTGCCAAGGTCGCGGATGCACTAGTAATTTGAATCTGTTAACATTGTCCTCTTATCTAGATCTACAAGCTCTCTGCTATTTTTGAAAAAAAAAAAAAAAAAAAAAAAAAAGTGAAAACGTGGTGCAAATCTTTGAATATATCATATGTTATTTCCGAAGCAAATGTTTTTAACTCAAATTTTTGCTTCTGGGGGAGTCCTAGAACATGTTTTCAGACGGGGGTCTGCAGCCAAATATGGATACTTCTGTTGGTATCTATGTTGACACAGGAACATAGACTTAGTCAGACTTGTCAGAAACTAGAATCTAATGACAAAAACACTAAATTTTAGCATTGGAAACTAGAATCTAGCACCAAAAAAACTAGAATCTATAGTGTCGGGAACTAAAATCTAGCATCTAGCAGTCTAGCAAATCTAGCAGTCTTCTAGCATCAGGAACTAGAATGTAGCATCAAAAACTAGACTCTAGTGTCAGAAACTAGAATCTAGTGTCAGAAATTAGATCAGAAACTAGAATCTCGTCAGGACAAAACGGTTTAAGAGAAGACTAGAGGACGTGCAGATCTTGGGGGTAAAGGCGGTGGCTTTTGTAACCAAAATGGCGTCTCTTTGTTTGTGTTGCAGGTCCGACACTTTTACTGACCAGCGGCTCCATCAAGCAGCGCCTCGGCGCAGCTGCTCTCGACAGGTACGTGCAATGTGCTTGTGTGACTAATGTTCAAGACCGTTCAGTGGCGTTAAGCATCGCGTTTAGGCCACTCTAAAGGGATATTTCACTTTCAAAAAGCGTGACAGATGCTGCTCTCCGATTATTATTTTTAAATGTATCCCATGTTTTTTTCACCCAGTGCCAATTACCTAATGTGCTCCTTCTTAGACTCCAGTGCCCCCCCCCCTCTGTCTCTCTCTCTCTTTCTTTCGCTCTCTCTCTTGCTCTCACTCTCTCCCCCACTCTCTCTGCCTCGCTATCTCTCTCTGTTGCTCTCTCGCTTTCTCTTTCTCTCTCTCTCCTGCTCTCTCTCGCTCGATCTCTCTCTCCCTCTCGCTCTCTCTCACTCTCTTTCCCCCTCTCGCTCTCTCCCTCTCCCACTTTTCCTCCATCAGCCACTCATCAAATTGACTTCAAGTGTCTTTCCTTGCGTCACCCCAGTGTGCACGAGTACCGTCTGTCCAGCTGGCTGGGCCAGCAGGAGGACATCCACCGCATCGTCCTCTACCAGACGGACTCCACGCTGACCCCCTGGACGCAGCGCTGCATCCGCCAGGCCGACTGCATCATCATCGTGGGCCTGGGGGAGCAGGAGCCCGTGGTGGGCGAGGTGGGTGTGTCTATATCAGTGGTTTTCAACCTTTTTGACACCAGGGCCCAGCATTTATTCAGCATTTGAGCCACGGGACCACCATTTGATGACATTTTAGCCCCAAGACTACCTAGAACTACCTAAAAACTAAAGAATTATTTTGGATTTTGCAAACAGAACAGTGTAGACTTCTTGCTCATTCAAATGATGAATATTTTAACTCTCGAGAGTGTGAAAATGAAACCAAATGGACCCGCAAGGGTCCATTTGGTTTCATTTTTACACTCTCAAGAGTTACAGTACATCTGGTTAACCAACTTTTCCATGCGGACCACCTGGAACCCTCTTAAGGACCACTGGTGGTCCCCGGACCACCTGTTGAAAACCCCTGGTCTACATTGCATAGAATTTCTTGTTCTGAAGTCAGATGGTCGGTTGCCCCTGATTGGAGCTCACCGATCTGTCCGTCAACCCCCCCCCAATCCCCTCTTCCTCTCTCCTCCATTATCACTGCTCTACTGTACGGCAGTGGTTTTCAACCTTTTTCATAGCAGGGCTCACTATTTATTCACAATTTGAGCCACAGACCACCATTTGATCGACATTTTAGCCCCACAAAACAGAACGATTTATTTTGCTTTTGTCCACAATTCCAGGCTGGATTTGGGAAACAAAACAGGCAAAACAGCCAGATCAAAATGACCATTAATCCTCTACATTCTGTAGACTTGGTCTAATTCAGGTGATGAATATTTTAACTCTTGAGAGCGTAAACAGGAAACCAAATGGACCCGCAAGGGTCCATTTGGTTTCTTGTTTACGCTCTCAAAGAGTTACATCTGGTTAACCACCTTTCCATCATTTAGCCTTGGTACCACCTGGAACCCTCTCAGGGACCAATGGTGGTCCCCGGACCACCTGTTGAAAACCACTGCTCTACGTGAAATCATTTGGAGCCACGCCCACCCGGAAGAGGGTGGACTCCCCCTTTCCAGGCCACCGTGGGAAAGGATTTAGTTCTGGCTTTCACTTTGTTGCGCAGCGCAGGCGAAAATGAAAGCCGGGCTGCTCAGGCTATGGCCTGTCTATTGTTAAGAATTTAAGAATTCAACATAATATCGAAATCAAAGTATTTAAGTGAATCGTCCCACCCCTACTAGTGTGTGTGTGAGGGGGGGGGGGGGGGGGACTTAAAAAAGTAAAAAGAATATTGTGGGCAATTAGAGGGGTAAACATCTGAATTGCTTAATTTACTAACACGCAATTGCTATTTTCATCCCTGCGTGTTATTTTCTATCAATACAGCGTGGAATCGTGGACTAAATCTTACCCAGCGATCCAATTCTTCTTTGGCTTTGGGTCACATGCCAAATCAATTATTGGCTCTTGACATGAAGAAAGGTTGAAAAACAGTGATCCGAGGCAGTGTGGTCCGCTCTGCACCAATCGATCGTCAATCAATGGATATATAGACTACTAACGTAATTGCGTCTTTTCCAGTTATCGCTGTATGTCAGATATCTATTTGAAATGTGGGGAAGACGAGTATCGTTTTTTTTTCCTCCACAGTGCATAAGAATATGCGCAAAACTAAATAAAAAAAAATCTATCGAGTTTAGCATGCATAAGAGATGTTCGCAGTCCTTCGGGGGCTTTTGGCTCACAGATTTAACCATGGCCAGGGGTGAATCGCGGTCGGTGCACGGTCTATGTCCATAACTATATATGTCATGCATGATTTATGACTTGGACAAAGTTTCTAACCCCTTTTGACTTCTACACACAATGTAAAGAAGCCTTGGCCTACTGGCTGTGTGCACAAGACCATTGGTGATCATTGACTCCAGTGGTTTCCACATTTTTGCTTGGACAGGCAAATAGCTAAGGGTGGGAAAACAGGGGCGGATGTAACATTTCCCAATTGGGGGGGAGGGGGGGGGGTACAGGACTTTTATTCATCAAGTAAAGCATCAATAATAATAATCAGTTGTTGTTGAGTTTGCAACAGACACACAGCATGCATAAAGCTAAAGGTCTGACTCAGAGAGTTTTCTGTTTTCAATGATGAAATGCTGTTGGTTTAGTGGTGCCACAGCTGTAGTTAGTTAGTAGCAATAGTAGTGTTTCACATCATTTTAAATACAAGCACTTTAATTTCAAATATCTTGGATTGTTTTGCATGCCATCATGTTTGGTGGGGCAGACTGGGCATTTACGGGGGGCATTGCCCCCCCATGCCCATGCTTAGATCCGTCCCTGGGGGGAAAACACCCGGACAGAACAAATACAGTATAAGCTCCCTCCTTGCTACAGGATCTAGTGCATGTGAAGGTGTAGGTGAAGAGCTACAGTACATGGACTATGCATCGTTAATGTCAGTTTGTCACATTCAGTAGATCCTGTGATCTTTTTTTGACCAGATGTAATTTCTTGGAGTCCATTAAGGTCTATAGTAAATCAAAAAAATCACCATATTTGGCAATGACAAAAAAAAGTTATTTAGCACCATGCTCGAATGCCCCCGCCTACTGTCAAAAAAACAAAAACAAAAAAAGCATCAAATTTAAAAAGTGTACATGTTTTAGATTGTTTAAATTTTGTTTAATAACAATCTAAAGCATGTACGTTGGTTGTAAAAAAAAAATGTTTAAGGTTGCACACAATGTGTAAATCACAAGCCGGCATTGAAACGATATTGTTTTATTCTTTTAAAGATCGTTGCATTCTATACTCGATGAAAGTCTAATATCCTCATGCTTTGTTCTAGTGCACGCACGCTCAGCCCTTTCAGTCGCCCCTTTCAGCCTGACGATGGTTTTGTCTTCCTAGTAGAGCCTGTTTTCCTGCTCCCCCTCTGCATTTGCACAGCGTTTCATCTCCTGCTTGTGATATTCCCTCTCCAGAGGCTGAGCGCTTCGCCGCATGAATCGCTACACAGGCTATTAAGCGAACCGCTGTGACCGTTCTGAGTCTGGCGGAGCGGCTCGACGTGTTTGATCAGCTTAATGGTTGTAGCGGCTGTTTGAAAAGCCGAGGAAGATAGGAGGGGCACAACGGCACAGGGGGTAGTGCTGTCGCCTCACAGCTAGAAGGTCCTGGGTTCGATTCCTGCTAGTGTGTCTCCTCCTCAGTGTCATTAGCGCCAATACCCGAGCCGAGGTCACGTGAAAGATCCTTTTTCTATGTCCCCTAGGGTGGGTACCCTCACATGTTCTCCCCATGTCCGCTAGGGTGGGTACCCTCACATGTTCTCCCCGTGTCCCCTAGGGTGGATACCCTCACATGTTCTCCCCATGTCCGCTAGGGTGGGTACCCTCACATGTTGTCCCGTGTCCCCTAGGGTAGGTACCCTCACAGAAACATGCAGTAATCCTTGTCAATAGACTGCCTCCAAGGGCCAGCCGGGGCACCTGTCGGGTAGAAAAGAAGGCAGCTTGGACTCCTCATGCTTTGAAGGAAGCATGAGGCCAGTCCACTGCCCTCTCCCCGGGTTGACGGAGGATGTGTGTAGAGCCCCGGGATCACATTAGGTAATTGGCAAAAGACAATTGAGAAACAGGCGGGGGAGGATGTAAGCCGATTCGATGCACGTGTATCTGCTGTATCTGCTGCCTTTTTGTTTTGCTGGGGCAAAACAAAAAGGGATAAAGGAGAAGAGTGATTGGTGGTTCACTTTCATCAGGATGCCGAGGACACAAAAATGATCGATATTTTACCCAGTCACAGAGATGAGTCATAGCTCTGCACGATTGAATTTATCCTTCTCGCCACGTGCCCGGCCCTGCCCCTGGCCTTGCACAGGGGTGGATGTAACATTTACCAATTGGGGGGGGGGGGGGGGGGGGGGGGGGCAGGAGAAAATGGTATGGGGGTGGCTTCATGATGAAGTCGCACCCATACCATTTTTGGTTCCAGGACTTTTATTAGGCAAGTAAAGCATCAATAATAACATCAGTTGTTGTGGAAGTTGGCACGCAGCACGCATAAAGTCAGCATATATCATTTTAAATATAGGCACTTTCATTTGAAATAATCTTGGGTTGTCTTGCATGCCATCATGTTTGGTGGGGCAGACTGGGCATTTTGGGGCATTGCCCCCCCTCCCCCCCCATGCCCATGCCTAGATCCGCCCCTGACCTTGCACCCAGACACTAAAACATTTAGTGCGTGGAGCCTATTGACTGACTCCCAAGGAGAAATGCGTTGCAGCGTGACCAGGGGGGGTGACGGTCAGGCGCCATGACCTTCCCTGTCGCCCGTGGCGGTTTTATCGCACCGCTAATGAGGAAACCCCGTAGCTATATGGCTCTGATGGAAGCCCATCCTAAGAAGAGAAACGGTGCATTTTGTCTTCCATGCCATCTCGCTCCCCCTTTCCTGTATAATGACTCTAACCTATCAATAGGCCACTGAGAAACACTAGTAGATATCAGGGCTTTTATTGTGATAAAAATAATATAATAGTTCTGTGCATTTATCCATTATGCAGATGGTGCTGAACTGGCGTTTCATTTTTAGAGATTAGATTTGTAGAGTTCTCAAATTCTGCCCAAACCCGACCCGACATTTTAGGGCCAGGTTAGGCTTAAAATCTGTGCTAATTAGCCGGGCCTCAATTTTCAGGCTCTCTGAGAACTCAGCAGTGTTGTTTTTGTCACCACTGCCCTAACGCATTATAACAAGGATACTACTACTACCGCGTGTTACCAGCTGATACCGACAATAAGCCACCCCCAACGTATTTCTTCTTCTACTTCTGCCCCAGTATATTTAGTTAGACCGTAGGTCTTCATATAACGGGGGCTGTACCCCCCCGAAAAATAGCCAATCTATGTAGATGTGCTGTTTCTTTTTTGTGCAGAAGTGCATCTTGCGGTATTTCAGCCCCCTGCACCCCTGCTCTCTAACCATTATCTCTCTTGCGTGTCCCTGTGTCCGTGCACGTTTCGCTCCTTTTCAGCTGGAGCGCATGCTGGAGAGCAGCGCGGTGCGCGCCCAGAAGCAGCTGGTGCTGCTGCACCGCGAGGACGGCCCGCCGCCCAAAGGCACCGTGGACTGGCTCAACATGCGCAGCTGGATCTCCAGACACCTGCACCTGTCCTGCCCGCGCCGCGTCTTCTCCAAGAGGAGCCTGCCCAAGCTGGTAACGTTGTTGTTACGTTGTTAGGGCCGGTGGTTGGCCTCGCCAACACCGGGAAATGTGAACTTTTTCGACTTTTGTGTATTTTTTATAATCGATTTTTAATTAAACTAAAACATCTTGCATGATGAAGTATCCACTATCACGTCAATGAAAGCCAATAGAAGTCAAACATATGATAGCAGTGTGAGAAACAAAACAAAACAAAAATGATAAGATTAGAAGATTTAGTTACATGATTACAGATGAGAGACCTTTTTTTCCATTCCTGAATTGTCCTCCACAAGCACAGGTGCTTTGATTACAGTCAGAAATACTCACGTTTTTAATCCCATTCTGGCATCCAGACAGTGTATTAGTCAGTTTCTTACGCAATCATTGCGTAAGAAAATTTTCGGAATCGTGTACGGTAGTATAAGACACATTGCAGTAAAGTGGACTGTTGGTTTACTATTGCAACCCGAAAAATTGGGTGAGATCCATAATAAAAAACCCACTATTTCTGGCTCATTCCACCTTCAAGTGAACTAGTAGATGCGCGCAGGTGTGGATTTGGCAACAAGGGGTTAAAAATTGCCAAAGGTACACCCGCTCGCCTCTGGTGACAAGAATGTTAACTTGGTGGCAAGCTACGAGCTTGTAGATGTGATAATTTTCAACAAGACCGAAACACCTGAAGGGGTTCCGTTCAGAATGGGTTAAATCCCTTTATTTTTTATTGTTTTTAGTAATAGTTTAATATAAACATCAGAGACTTTAGTTGTCACTGTACAATACTGTACACAACGGTTGGCATGTTGTGCACATGCCTAAAATAGCTCTTATTTGCGCCGCCCTCTTTGAAAACTAATTCCAGCTCCAGTTTGTCTCTATTCAGGCCTTTCAGCGTATTCACGAACAGCACTCGAGTGGCTCAATGTTGCAACTCTGTCTATGCACTATGGCTCTGGTATTCTGGTAACCACATGGTTACCGGTTCAAACCCAACATTGCTCAAATGTTTTTGAGTCTGTCTATATACTGTAAATCACTGTCATTTACAATTTTACACTTACAGTATTAGCCCACACACCCCCATTTTGAAAAGGGGATGCCCAAGGTAGGACCAACCCCCACAAGAGAAGACGTATCTTTATGCTAGAACAGTGATAATCCAGCATTTTCATTTTTCGAGGAAACCCCCCACTTTGACGTGCATGACGTCGCCCCCCCCCCCCCCCCCCCCCCCCCCCCCCCCCTCCTCCTCTCTCTGTCTCTCTCTTTCCCTCTCTCTCTCTCTGTCTGTCTCTCTCTCTCTCTGTCTCTCTCTCTCTCTCTCTCTCTCTCTGTCTCTCTCTCTGTCTCTCTCTCTCTCTCTCTGTCTCTCTCTGTCTCTCTCTCTCTCTGTCTCTCTCTCTCTGTCTCTGTCTCTCTCTCTCTCCCAGAGAGAGATGTACCAGCGCGTGTTTTTGAAGCCAGCCGACCGCCACTCAGACTTCTCCCGCCTGGCCAGGGTCCTCACTGGCAACGCCATCGCCCTCATCCTGGGAGGAGGGGGAGCCAGGTGACAAGTGTTGTCGTTTTTTTTTGGCAGTTTCAGTCATTTTAGTTTTAGTCATAGGGCCCTATTTTGATTGTCTTTAAATATAGTGCGCTATTTTGATTGTGTTTAAATATCAGGTCTTATGACAAAACTTGGAGGTGTGGCAAAGCTGTTTGGCTGTTCTCACTTCATGAGACGTGATAATTAAGGTGATCAAAATAGGGCCCATTGTTTCAACGACACACTTTCTGCGACAGAAACCGCAAAATGAAATCCGGGGGGAGTACAGGGGTGAAAAAATAAATCGCTTTTGCACATCAATCGCTCTTGCACATCACCGTGGAGTTCCACAGGTCCTGTAAAGAAAAAAAAGTGTTTGGACTAGGCTCAATTTTATCCGGATTCCACAGCTCAACCATGCAATCTGCACGTCTGGGTCTGTCTGTGGGCGTTGGGGAACGCTGTGACAGCCTTGGCTAGGAATACTACTACCTAAATACTGAATAAATTGTGGGCCCTGGTGTCAGAATGGTTGGTCTTACTCTTACTTTTATCTTGAAATTAAATTAATATTACGCAGACTTTAGTTCAGCCTTTAGTCTTGGCCCTCCACAATATTTCATGCATCTCATTTGGCCCCTTGGGAAAAATAATTGCCCTATAAGCCGCTACTTTTTCCACATGGTTTTGACCCTGCGGGTTATACAACGGTGCGGCCAATCTATGGATTTTTACAGGTAACACAGTGGTGGTCCCCGAGAGGGTTCCAGGTGGGCTAACCAAATGTAACTCTTTGAGAGTGTAAAAATGAGTTATGATATTCACCATCTAAATTAGCACCACTTAATTAATAACTCATAGTCATAGTCAAGTCATAGTCATTTTGGTCTCATTTTGATGTTTTGCCTCTTTGGTTTGCGAAAATCCATCCTGGAATTTTGAACAAAACCTAAAGAAATTTAGTTGTGGGGTCTGTGGGGTGAGGATGTTGTTAAATCATGGTCTCTAGCTCAAATGCTACATAAATAATGGGCCTGGGATCAAAAAAAGTTGAAAACCACTGCTCTAACATGAAGCTTATTGTCTGGTGCGGCTTATAGTCAGGTGCGGCTTATACAAGGAAAATCCGTATTTTGCCCCAGATTTAGCTGGTGCAGCTTATTTTTAGGTGCAGTTTATAATCCAGAAATTACGGTAATCGACAACGTAATACACACCACAGCCAGCGTGCAAAAATGTCTGCAGTTCCTGTGAACGGAAAACACTATTGTGTGCAAACTCTTGATAAGTCTATTTTAGTCAACTAAATATCACAGGATTTTATTTGCCTAAATCTGCCGTTGATTTAGTCAATGTGTTTAGGCGGGACTAGTTCCTTCCTGACATTTTGGTCTTGGTATTAGTTGAGGGAAACTACACTGAATCACACCTACCGTAATCGCAACTATTTGAGATACATAATTCACAATTATATGAGATAATTCAAAATTATTTAGAATAATCACCATAGTTGTTTCCATGTTAACCCATTAAGGACGGGAATCCATATTGGATCCTGTACAGTATGTACAGTATTCAAATATTCAATTTGTTTTTATGCTGATATATAAATATTTGAAGTTTTTCAAAAACCTTAGGTCAGGCCTATGGGTTAAAGAAGAAACACACACCTTATTTCTGTACCATATTGTGTTCGTTACTAACAGTTTACGGCTTCTGTATTTTTATGTGCTTTTTATCCTTGAAGCTTCAGTCTGTATCTATCCTGTGCTTTCATACTTGCTGATAATACCACAACTGCATTTCTTCATTTATTTCTATATATCAGAATCGGTCAAGTCGGTTTGCACACAAAATCAATCAGTTGCCCAAAGAGAGGAAGTAGGAAGGATGAGAGAGCGAGATTGTTCTTCATAGAGATGCTCCAATGATCAGTCTACCAAGTGACCCGAACCGTGATCTGTACTTTATCTCACCTCTTATCTCTCATCTTTGTGACAAGCCCATACATTCTCCACCTCTCCCTCCTCACACACAGGGACAGTTCTAACATGGCCTTTGACATATGAGTTTGGAAATATTTAAATTTTCGCCTTACACACGAGATCGTTATTAGCCGATCGTGTGAAAAAAGTGATCGGTGAGTTGGGCCCCAAAAAAATCCTGATCGGAGTATCCCTAGTTCTAAAAGTATGTTACAATGTTGTTGTTGTTGTTTTAACATTAATAATGGCGGCTCTTCATGCCAACATCGCGCAATCTCTGTGTAAAAGAGGGTTACGTTGATGAGCATGACCAGCTAAGTTGGTTAACCAGATGAAAAGTTAGTTAACCAGATGTAACACTTGAGAGCATAAAAATGAAACCAAATGAACCTTTGCGGGTCCATTTGGTTTCATTTTTACTTTCTCAAGAGTTAAAACGTTCAAGTCTACTCAACTAGAGAATGTAGAAGATTAATGGTAATTTTGATCTGTATGTTTGACTGTTGTTTTCTCCAGGAATCCAGCCTGGAGTTGTGGACAAAAGCAAAAGAAATCTTTAGTTTTGGTGGTCTGTGGGGGCTAAAATGTCTTCAAATGGTGGCCTGTGGCTCAAATGCTGAATAAATTAGCGGGTCCTGGTCTGAAAAAGGTTGAAAAACACTGGTCCACACGATGTGTCGTAGGTTTGGTTGACCTTTCTGATTTTCTCTCCTGTGTCTCTCTTCTCTCTGTCTTTTTTTTGTATTCAAGGTGCATTAAGGTTGGTCTATTCTTTTTTTTGTGCTCGTCTCGTTTCTTTCATGCAAATACTATTGGGTTGACATTTCTTTTCTGTTTGTCTTTCTTATTTTCACGCAAGAGGCAAAGAGTAGATGAATGACGTCTAAACTATGGCAACAGCGGATGGAAATGTGGGAATCTGAAAGTGGTGCGATACGAATCTCCTTTTTTGTTGTTTTTATTTTGTTTTTCAAATTCAACAATTAAAGTGGCTCCACGTTTTTCTATGGTATTTGGAATTTTTAGGTTGACTAGTATACTTTTTACACCGACTTTATTTATTTATTTATTTATTTGTCGGTCAGATCTTCAATGAGAAATCTGTAAATTTCTGTGTGAGTCTGAATGGGCATTCTCAGATTCTTCCATCAAGGGATGTACTGTAAGTCCAAGTTCGCCTCCACCCTTTAATTCATTGGTATGCATGGATCATCCCGGTCCCCATCTCCTCCCACCGTGGTTCACCCCTTCCCAACGAGACTGGGGTGTGAGGGGATAAGTGGTGAGGAGGAACGGGGCACAAAGATCCCAGATATGGACAGTTTTGGTAGTGCAGCTGAAAATGTAAATAATACATTTGATTTAAAATTTCACGGTGGAGTCCCTTTAAGAATGAATGATTGTTTTGCAGTAATCCTGGGCTCTAAACTGCCTCCCCCTGGCCAGCGGGGGCGCCTGATAGAGGGGACAGGAACTGGCTGGAATAACGTGTTCCTTCCAACCAGGGAAACTCCCCCCTGTCAGGTGAAAAGAAGTCAGCTTGGACTCCTCATACATTGAAGGAAGCATGAGGCCAGTACCGCTGCCTTTCCAGGTTGGCGGAGGGTATATAGAGCCAAGGATCAGCACTGGGTGAAAAAATGGGTTACAAAATCGTGGGATAAAAAAAAGCATTTTAAAAAATAATGAATGAAACAAAACGCACAAGTCGAGTGTTCTGCAGATTTGCATTCATTTGCACTCGACTTTTCGCATTTGCAACCCGTCCGGAATGTACTGCCAATTCCTTGCCTCAAGGAATATCTTAAATCACTAATGTCAGACAGCTATTTTCTTTTTTTCTTTTTTTGCTTTTTTTTTGCTTTTTTTGCAAATCACACAACGACCCTCCGCCAGCATGATAAACGGATATCGGGGGTCGTTTGCCACAATTCACACTCCTCTGACCTTAATGAATGATCCTGCTCGTGTCTGGAGTGTATGGCTGCGTCTCGACTTGTGCATGTGAGCTGCTGAGCGCAAGATATAGCCGTCAGTAAAACAGATCCATTTTTGTTTGTGTTTTTTCTCACTTACCATGGTCTCTGTTGGCTCTTCCCCTCAGGGGCTGCTCCCAGGTGGGCATACTGCGGGCGCTCTGCGAGGCGGGCATCCCCGTCGACCTCATCGGCGGCGTGTCCATCGGCTCCCTCATGGGGGCGCTGTATGCAGAGGACCGCAGTCACAGCCGCATGAGGATGAGGGCCAGAGAGTGGGCCATGGTGAGGTCATCCAGTAGCCATACCTTGTGGAGTTTAACAGTGCCGGAGATTAGCTGGCAACAGACGGTCGGAGTTCTCAACACACTAGAGCAGGGATGCCCACACTTTTTTTTTTTTTACTTGAGAGCTACTTTAAAAATGAGCAGCTCAACAAGATCTACACATCAAAAATGTGTTTGTTCCATTACTGAAAATCCATTTCAAGGCCCCCTAGAAACATTGAGCTATGAAATATAGTGGTGATGGTGTTACTTATTGTTATATGTTTAAAAATAATGCACTTTATAATGAAAAATAGCGGGGGAGAATTGGAAGGTTTTCCTGTATATGCCATTAATGATGTTTGAAAACAGTATTTGAGGTTTGAGTTGACAGTTTGTGATCTTGAGTTTAGTTCCTTGCAACCAAAACTAATATCTTTCACATTTTTGTCACCAATTGGAAGAGAACTGGCAAAATGTTAAAATAACGGTAAAATAACGGTAAAAATAACAATTATTCTCCATTTTCTAATTGTGCAGACTCTTGAGAATTATGCAATTCAGTTTAAATATAATTCAACTCTTAAGAGCGGTAAAATTAAACCAAATCGACCCGTAAGCGTCCATTTGGTTTGATTTTAAGGCTCTCAGGAGTTACAGATCAAATAAGGGTCCAAGTGCTGGGGGGACTGTCATGTGATCTACCTGCATGGTCTGTGTGATCTACTTGTAGATCACACTTCTAGAGTTCTCAACGGGCCTAAAAACTGAGATTGCTCTGACTTTTCACACGGGCGTTGACCATAATATTATGAAGAGATTAATGAAGCCCTTTTTTCAAATCAAACAATTGCTGTGGATACTCAATAAAGGGTACCCAGGAAGCATCCCGACCCCTTATGGATCGATACATTGTGTGGTCTCGATTCTCTGGAAACACAAGCACACAGGATCGGCTATTTACGAGTGTGTGTGTGCGCCATAGTGCATCACTGACAGACTCCCCCTTTCCAGTGGCTTTCTTGATATCCTCAAAAACGCTTACTTTAATGCAACAAAATGAATTATCCCCACTTTCCTGTGCCCCTTGCTTTGCTACAACTGCTTCCCATTTTCCATGATCAAGTACACAGCTACATTAAAGCAGCACTTCGCTCAAATACATCACTTCTATTGATATTAAATCACATTCACCACACTGCACATCATTCGGGGTTAGGGTTAACTCTAACCCGTTGTTCCTAACAGGTAAGGTCCTAGTATTTTCAAATGGGGGGGTTGTGGGCTAGTGTCCATTTGGGTGTCCTTGACATGAAAAACCTTAGGAACCACTGTGTCGTGTTTGTTTCGCCCTTATAATCCACCCTTCACTGGTGTTGCTGACCTCACTAACCGTGAACAACCCACTGTCTGCTGCAGGAGATGACGTCTGTGTTCAAGAAGTTCCTGGACCTCACCTACCCGGTCACCTCCATGTTCTCCGGCGCCGCCTTCAACTCCAGCATCAGCAACGTCTTCAAGAACAAACAGATCGAGGTACGCCGGGCGCCGACAGAATGGGTCGAACACGAGACTGCACATCTTCAAATGATCTGTTAACTCTGTTTTTGTCGGTTGGGGTGGCACCAGAAAAGGCGAATCTTTACACTGAAAAGCCTCAAACAAACAATCCAAACAAAATACCGTATTGTCCCGAATATAAGACGACTCATTTATAAGACGACCCTTATTTTTCAAGACCCATTTACAGAAAAAAGAACATTGATGTCAAATAGTATAGCCCCTGAATATAAGACTATTCCATTTTTTAGATATTTCCATTGGGACAAAACATAGTCTTATATTCAGGCCAATAGGGTACAAAGATCTCTCTATAGAAGCGTTTCTCTCCCTTGCTGAAGTCAGAAATGATGACAAAACATTGTGAAATCTGTGGAGCACCCCTATATTTTTAGTTATGAGCCATTCCAATATACATATATATATATACATACATACTGTGTATATATGTATATATTGCTTTTAGAGGAAAGCATCAGGTATCATCAGAGGTATGTGGTGTAACTACATTGTAACTACAACATTATCCGTGGGCCTGGAAAAAAAAAAACATTTTCAAATGCATAATAACTGCATGGCATGTGAGAATGTCAGTCATTTTAAAATACCAACTTAAACAGATGAAAGAATTGCTCATTTGACCGTTCCTTTTCCCCCACCCGACCCTCTTTAAGATTATTAACGTAATCATGCTTCTCCATTTAAGCTGTGCTGCTTCTCTCTTGGCATTTAAGCTGCCATCATCTTGGCTGTTGGCACATGACATTGCAAAAAATGTCTGTTCAGCCAAAGGAGAGGAAAATGACTTGTCATTTTGTTGTGACGTGCCTTGCATGCAGGACCTCTGGATCCCGTACTTCAACATCACTACTGACATCACTGCGTCTGCCATGAGAGTACACACAGATGGTGGGTACAAGAATGTATTTATGTTTTTGTTTATTTTTGTCGTCGTCAACCACCCTCGGAGCCGTTACCCTCCAGAACGACGATCCTGAACCTTTTCCAAATTTCCACCTACACTAACGCCCTCAAAGCAGCTTGAGAGCGCTGTGTCCTTTGGGACTCCAGGGAGCCACACTGCCAGCCTGGAAACCAGCCCAAAATGACACAAGCAGAGAGGGGAGAAAAAGCAAAACGACAAGCCTGGGAGTGTTATTAGTCTGGCCCATGGTGCCAGGCTACTAGCCTGGCTAAAGACAGACCGAATCAGCTGTTGGCCTGTGAGCAGATTGGTCTGGAATAGCTCAATTGTATATCCATTTCCTACTCCAAACTGGGGTGGCCAATCAGGACGCAGTATTCAAATACGTTTGCATACTGTGTCCTGATTGGTCACCCCAGTTTTCTGGAGTTTTTTCTTTTACCAACAGCTGATTTGGTCTGGCTTTATCCAGGCTACCAGGCTACCACACTGCCTTACTGTTGTAGCAAAAACAATACTTTTGAGCTTGTAGATGAGCTATTTTCTTTTGCTATTTTTTAATTTAAATCCTGAATAATGTTGGCTATTTGGAACTGGAATCCTGGAAAAGTAATATTTTATTCAAGTTCAAATGCAACATAGTGGCCCTCTCTATCGTTACAGTTGCCAACCAAAGCTTTATACAGTAGCTTCATTCATAGAGGGGAATAATTCTCATGTTATTTTAACAGACTTAAAACACATCTAGTATGAAAACAGACAAGCGTCAATCAGAATGTGGGACAGTCGGGGTCTCACTTTGTGGGACACCAGGGGTGGATCTTGGCATGACCATGGGGGGGCAATGCCCCCCCTAAATGCCCAGTCTGCCCCACCAAACAGGATGGCATGCAAAACAACCTAAGATATTTCAAATTAAAATGCTTATATTTAAAATGATTTGAAACACTACTACTGCTACTAACTAACTACAGCTGTGGCACCACTAAACCAACAGCATTTCATGATTGAAAACAGAAAACTCTCTGAGTCAGACCTTTAGCTTCATGCATGCTGCGTGTCTGTTGCAACTTCAACAAACAACTGATGTTATTATTGATGCTTTACTTGCCTAATAAAAGTCCTGTAACCGAAAATGGTATGGGTGCGGCTTCATCGCCCGTGTCGCTTCGCGCCACGGGCGATGAAGTCGCCCCCATACCATTTTCTCCTGCCCCCCCCCCCCCAATTGGGAAATGTTATATCCGCCCCTGTGGGACACCTGAAGTCTTGGAAATGAGGGACTGTCCCTACGTAAAGCAGGACATCTGGTGCACCCTGGTGACGTTGCAGCTGAATGTCTCCCTGTCTCAGGTTCTCTGTGGCGGTACGTGCGCGCCAGCATGTCTCTGTCGGGGTACCTTCCTCCACTCTGTGACCCCAAAGATGGACACCTGCTGATGGACGGAGGTTACATCAACAACCTGCCAGGTTCCTCCTCAGTATTAGTATTTTTATTGTTTTATTATTCTTGTTTTTAGAGTATTTTTTTTCTAGAATAACCTTTTGTGACACCTCCAGGTGATAATACTCATGACAACACTTTTAATTACGCCACCATTTAAAGAAAAAAAAAGTGCCTAGATAACAATAGTCTGGTTGCCTTGCCTCCTCCTATTGACTAGTTATTCTTGTTTCTAGAGTAACCTTTTTTCACCTCCAGAAGATGATACTCAGGACAACAATTACGCAAGGGCGAAACTTTGCCTTTGACATTGGTGGGGTCCTAAAGTTTCGCCCTTGGCAGTGACATCCCATGAGCATTCACTTTATGCACTCAAAGACAGAAATGAACCATCATCAGCCTATCATTGTTTATAATGGTAAATTACGGGACAACTTTGCCAACTACTAAATCATCATTCAGCTTCACCTGTGACTCTTTCTCTCCATTGCCGTCTGACTGTGTTGTAGTGTGGAGTTGTGGTGTTGGATCTGTCACCTGGACAACATAATGGGCCATGAATGCCAGTTGATTTAAAAATGGATAGGTTAGCTATGGATAGCTTTTTTTGTCTGACTGTCACTATGCTAACACCCACGTTTTACGAAGGCACCCTCGTAAATGATGAATCTGTCTCATGTTATGTATGATGAGGAGTGATTGTGTCACTGTCACAAAATTTCTATCATTAGTAGGACATGTGCCTATCGTTTTGACAGCCATCATTGGATGATTTTCAACTACAGTCTACTGTCTCAGTCATCATAAACAACTTGTCTTGATTCATTGATTTAGCAGGGCACGATTTTGCCCTGCTAACGTGATGTGTTCCAAACGTGATTTCATTATCGAGTGATAGTGTGACTTACAGATTTCTTTGAAAAAAAAAAAAGCTCCGTATGTCCACCTTGTTCCTTTTGCTTGCCATCTCACTCGCGTTTGACAGTCATGTGCCCACGTTGCACCAATAAGGCCTTACACGGAGAAATAAGAGTTTTTCCCCACGTCTCAGCGCCGTAATGAATGAATGGCCCGATCCAGTCATACCACGCATGGATAGACGCTAGAGACCCTATAATGTTCGTGTCCCAGCGCAACGACACAGCCCCCAGCCGTAGCACTCCCCTGGCTTCAATACAAAGTCAATGGATGGCGTGGGGACACATCCGCACACCCCGACTCACGGCATGTTAGTAGTATCGGTCCCATGCAATGTTTTGGTAAAGGGACTATTTAAGCAAAAAAAGATGGATCTACAGAGAAACAATTTGGCGCTCCGCTACAAAGGTAATCATTAAGCATAGGCTATAAATAGACGGAGCCCTTTCTTTGCTGCAATGTGAATGAGACGGGTTTTTTTTTCAGACCCCACCAATATTATTGGTGGGGTCCAAACAATAATCCCTGGATATTGGTGGGGTCTGGACCCTTGGGTCCACCCCAAAGTTACGCCCATGCACTCACGTCAACAATTACGCCACCATTACATCATCACCTAAATCGAAAAAAAGTGCCTAGATAACAAAAGTCCTGTTGCCAGTCTGGTTGCCTCACCCCCTCCCATTGGGTAGCCGGGAAAGGGTTTGGGTTATGGAAAGGGTTTGGTTAGGTTTAGGCTAAGGGTATGGGTATGGTTTAGGGCAAATGGAGTTTGGTTTAGGGTTAGCGTTAAGGTAAGGGTATATTCCAACTATAAACTAGTTGCAACCAGGTTGCGACAACTTGTTACCAGGTTGCAACTAGTTGCTTACTAGTCGTGACTTGTGATGATAACACACTATACGCAACCAGAATCTAGTCAAGAACCCGAGTCGCGAGTCGCGACTAGTTTCTTTGTGGTCACGACCAGGATGCAACCTGATCGCTGCCTATTGGATCTCGCCGTCACTCGGACTGAGCTGACTGAACCGAACTGATCTACAAGCTCACATTGTTAAATATAATATTGTATTTAACGCATGTTGTCCTAACATTGTAGATTCTACAAAACATTTACTCTGAGTGGCGCGCTATGGCGTGTGAACTAGGCCTGTCCCCGACTAAGGATTTCTATAGTCGAAATTAATATGAATAAATGTGCCGTTAGTCGACTGCCAGTCGAATGAGCCCCCCCGCGCGGGCAAAAAGTCGAGGCCCATTTTTTATTATTATTATTATTAATAATATTATTATTTCTTTAGCCCGCGGCGCCCGCGGGACCCAACGCAAAATGTTGCCATACGGCTCACAACGCAGCCGTGAGCATTATGTTCTGAGAGAATCGATGTTAATTTAGGCTACTGTCACTGTGTACCTTTTGCAGTATTTTATCAAAGATATAATCCATATATAATCCATAATCCACGAGGGTTGAGGGAGGGGAAAGAGCGTCTGTGGATCTCCTTCTTTCTTTCTTTCTTATTTCCTTTTTTTGGGAAGCATTTGCAGAGCCGGATAAAAGGCTGTGCACAGGGGGGGAATGCCCCCTAAACGCCCTAAATCTCCGGAATCTCCGCTTAAACTTTTCGCCTGCCCCCCCTATTGTGAAATTTTATACCCGGACCTGAAGACACTAACGTTATAAAGCCGACAACAAGAGAGAGCGCGCACACCGGAGCTCGAGATTTGACAAGAAAGCAGTGACATGTTCACAAACGGCTCCTCTCATCACGTTGGTGGTGAACTTTAGGTGTTTGTGCCGTGGTTCCAAAAAATAAGCAAATAAGCGATCATAGCCGCGTTCTTTGAGACAGACTGCGGGGGGAAGGAGGAGGAGGACAACGCCGCCGGCAGCAGCAGCAGCACAGACTCGCACAGCACAGACATGTCCTCGGTACAGCGATAGTAAAATAAGCAAATAAGCATTTCTCTTCCCTATAAAACAGTAACGTTATAACGTTTTGAACAAGAAATGACAAAGAATACAGCCGGACAGCGATGCATTCATATCCTGCGCTCCGTCTAGGTTATCATTGGCTTGTCCTCTGCTGTTCTCTCCACTGGGCGTTTGTGAGATCGAGTGCACGGTCGGACTTTTTACTGACAGTTAAATCTGACAGCACTTCAACAATAGGCTCTCTCTGTTCATTTTATGTTAGACATTAACCACCCCAACCCCGAGAGTGGAATGATAAAAAAAAAAAAAAAAAAAAAAAAAAAAAAAAACGACATTCGACTGGGAGGTTGTCAGTCGACAGCGCCCCCTACCGACTGACTAGTTGACTAGTCGACTAGTTGGGGTCAGGCCTATGGCGCGTGAACTCCTGCTATTTTTCAATAAAACTTAAAACACCAAACCTACAGTAAAGAAAATGAGCAATGTCTCATCACCACATTGTTCATTTTTTGCCTTGGGGCGTCTTATTGTATTATCAGTTGTAGTATGACTAACTACTCGGCCAGCATCCAGTGGTTATCTACTGTAGATTAGCTTTAGGCGTGCATGCACGCACAATCGCACATACACACACCAACACACGCTGACCCCATTAGAGACGGCACGCCTCCTGCAGGGATTAAATGATCAAAAGTTGTCTCGGGTTTTCCGGTTGTTATTATTTTTTTATCCCCCCCCTTCCAGCCGACGTGGCGCGCTCCATGGGAGCAAAGGTGGTGGTCGCTATTGATGTGGGCAGCCAGGACGAGACCAACCTCACCAATTATGGAGACTCCCTCTCAGGCTGGTGGCTGCTATGGAAACGCCTCAACCCCCTGGCTGAGAAAGTAAAGGTAAAAGAGAGAGAGAGAGAGAGGGATAGATCTGACTGTGGAAATGTTATTGCGTGGGGGGAAAAAGGTCCTATTCAAAACGTACTGTAATTCAGAATTTCAATTCAAATATAGCAAAAATAGTTGATGCTTGTAGATCAACTATTTTCGAAACAGCATTACATGTGGTGTGGCTCCTCTGGAGTGAGTGTGGAACTATAGCGGCCCTCTGGAGTGAGTGTGGAACTATAGTGGTCCCTCTGGAGTGAGTGTGGAACTATAGCGGCCCTCTGGAGTGAGTGTGGAACTATAGTGGCCCTCTGGAGTGAGTATGGAACTATAGTGGCCCTCTGGAGTGAGTGTGGAACTATAGCGGTCCACTGGAGTGAGTGTGGAACTATAGCGGCCCTCTGGAGTGAGTGTGGAACTATAGTGGCCCTCTGGAGTGAGTGTGGAACTATAGTGGCCCTCTGGAGTGAGTGTGGAACTATAGTGGTCCCTCTGGAGTGAGTGTGGAACTATAGCGGTCCCTCTGGAGTGAGTGTGGAACTATAGCGGCCCTCTGGAGTGAGTGTGGAACTATAGCGGTCCCTCTGGAGTGAGTGTGGAACTATAGCGGTCCCTCTGGAGTGAGTGTGGAACTATAGCGGTCCCTCTGGAGTGAGTGTGGAACTATAGCGGCCCTCTGGAGTGAGTGTGGAACTATAGCGGCCCTCTGGAGTGAGTGTAGAACTATAGCGGCCCTCTGGAGTGAGTGTGGAACTATAGTGGTCCCTCTGGAGTGAGTGTGGAACTATAGCGGCCCTTTGGAGTGAGTGTAGAACTATAGCGGCCCCTCTGGAGTGAGAGTGAGTGTAGAACTATAGCGGCCCTCTGGAGTGAGAGTGAGTGTAGAACTATAGCGGCCCTCTGGAGTGAGTGTGGAACTATAGCGGCCCTCTGGAGTGGAACTATAGCGGCCCTCTGGAGTGAGTGTGGAACTATAGTGGTCCCTTTGGAGTGAGTGTGGAACTATAGTAGCCCTCTCCATTGTCAAAAGTTGCCCACCACCCCTATACCTCCAGGTTCTGAACATGGCAGAGATCCAGACGCGGCTGGCCTATGTCTGCTGTGTCAGGCAACTGGAGTCGGTGAAGAGCAGCGACTACTGCGAATACATCCGGCCTCCCATCGACAGATACCGCACCCTGGAGTTTGGCAAGTTCGACGAGATCGCTGTAAGTCAGTGGTTTTCAACCTTTTTCATCCCAGGGACCACCGTTTATTCAGGATTTGAGCCACGGACCACAATTTGACGTTCTTTTTGTACATGCCAAAAACATGACTTTCAGGTTTGAAATGACATTTTGTCATATTACGCATTTTGTTTTATTGGCATTCAGATAACTGTGAGAAGCTAAATTTGAATCATATCAGACCTGGCTGTCACAGGGTTTTACTAGGTATTCCTTTCATTTCCTTTTTTGTTTTATATAATCTGTTAGTGTAGCTCTTTGTATTACACAAACATGAAATTCCCATTGACGCTGAACGGATAATTTATGTCATACTGCGATAAGATGTGACCTCCCCGCACTTCACACGGGTGTGATTTTTACAGCTGTTACAATGCAGGTACATGTACAATTATTTTTGACACTGTGTGTGTGCGTGCGTGTGTGTGTGTGTGTGTGTGTGTGTGTGCGCGCGTGCGTGTGCGTGATCCAGGAAGTGGGCTACCAGCACGGCAAGACGGTGTTTGACGTGTGGAGTCGCAGCGGTGTGGTGGAGAAAATGCTGAAGGACAGCCACCAGGAAGAGTTCCACAAAACACAGAGCAACACCAACGTAAGCATGACATGAAGTACCGTAATTTCCAGACTATAAGCCGCGCCAGCTAAATTTGGGGCAAAATACTGATTTCTTTCCCTTGTATAATCTGCATCTGACTATAATCCGCACCAGGCAATAAGCTTCATGTTAGAGCAGTGGTTTTCAACCTTATTGATACCAATATCTTCACCCCACAGACCCCAAAACTAAAGATTTCTTTTGGTTTTGTTCACAATTCCAGGATGGAATTTTCGCACACAAAAGAGGCAAAACATCAAAATTAGATCAAAATGTACATGACTTATGGCTTATTAATTAAGTGGAGCTAATTTAGATGGTGAATATCATAATTCTTGAGAGTGTAAACATGAAACCAAATGGACCCGCAAGGGTCCATTTCATTTTTATGATCTCTAAGAGTTACATCTGGTTAACCAACTTTCCATCATTTAGTCTGGGGACCACCTGTCGAAAACCCCTGTTACCTGTAATAATCCATAGATTTGCCGCACCATTGTATAAGCCGCAGGGTAAAAAGCATGTGAAAAAAGTAGAGGCTTATAGTCCCGAAATTACGGTCAGTCGAAATCAGTGAAGGTGGTTGCACACACTGGTTCCCAAACACTGGCTCAAGTCAGGATACATTTGTTGGGTCCCGCATGCTTTTTAATAATGCAATAAGACACTCGAGGTCGCAGGTTACCAGTGGGTTTTATCCTGTGGAGGCGTAGGCATCCACCGGTAAACTGCCACCTTGTGTGGCTTATTGCTTTTCGAAAACGGAATTACGGCAACATTAACTAACCAATTAATAAGTACCATTGCCCTTGACACTTTCTTGACGCTTTATTTAATTCCCAATGATTGTGACATTAATTTCAGGTGGTTAGCATTTTTTTTTACCATGATCGGCTAACAACAGGTACAGCATGATGATGCATTATGATGATGATGATGATGATGATGGAACACAAGACGGATGGATAAATCAGACAGACAGATCATGGAAACTAGTGTCATTTGATGCAGTCATTCTCTACTGTTTCCATAAACAATAATCACAGCACCCATCGCTGAAACAGTGTAGCCGGTGTAGAGGATGACATCCTGGTTAATTAATTAAATCGTATCTCACCGTTATACCGAATCACCGTTCAACTGTACTGTATATGTGTGTGTGTGAATGAATGAATGAATGAATGAATGAATGAATGAATGAATCTTTATTTTCGTGTCTTGTCAAAGACCAATCCCTTACGGGATTATAAGACACCAAAAACATAAACAAACAGTAACACTTCCACACAACTACATGAAGTATTAATATGCTAAGACAAACCAAATGTAAACAAATCAGAAATGTGTAAACAAATCAGAAGTGTGTGTGTGTGTGTGTGTGTGTGTGTGTGTGTGTGTGTGTGTGTGTGTGTGTGTGTGTGTGTGTGTGTGTGTGTGTGTGTGTGTGTGTGTGTGTGTGTGTGTGTGTGTGTGTGTGTGTGTGTGTGTGTGTGTGTGTGTGTGTGTGTGTGTGTGTGTGTGTGTGTGTGTGTGTGTGTATATATAGCATGTGCTGCCTCTGTACAAAAAAGAATGTCTGCCATACTTTAATCGTCTCCTTAATGTGTTTGCACCACACAGGTGATAACGTGTCCCAACGCTTCGTTCACTGACCTAGCAGAGATTGTGTCCCGCATTGAGCCTCCCAAAACCACCATAGTGGATGGTAAGACAGACGCACGCGCGCACACACACACACACACACACACACACACACACACACACACACACACACACACACACACACACACACACAGATGGCCAAGGCACTCTGCTTTATTCGACAAGAATCCCCTCTGGGGATCGATGCAGCTTTATCTTACCTATCTTAATGGGGAAGTAACTGTTACAGTGGCTGTGGCTGTTTCCCTCTCTTCACCCATGCGCGCTCACACACACACACACTCACACACGTGCGCGAAAACATTGTGGAATTGCCATTCCGAATTGTTCATAGAAGCGTCCTGTGGATTAAATTTGTCCAATCTCCTCCTTGGCCGTATTTTAGACGCTAAAAACTCTCTCGTCCTGGGCAGGAAATGGGTTAAGTGGTTGGAAAATAACTCCAGCACTAGCCTCCTCCTAAGAGACGGACCGGAATGTAACATCCCTATGTGCGCCGATCTAAAATGTCCGACCAAAAACATTACGATTCTAACTGGTATAAAAAACACATGTAGATCGCACAAAGATTTTGCACCGATATGATTATGCAGTGGCACAGTCAAACTCGTAGTAGTGCCTTGTAACTGTGCTGACATGATGTCGCAAGGAACTTTCCATATCTGAGACGTTTTCCACAGATACGATATGGCCTTATGTGGTCACATCGGGGGGCCGATATGACAGCCCCATACAGTGGCGTTTTTTGCCATTAGACAGACCAGGCAGTTGCCTGGGGCGTCATGGGGGAGGGGGCGGGGGGTAACCTGACTCTGCCAGATTGCGGTAGTAGTAGCTCACAAGTTCCCTCCTCCTACCTTGATCTGGGAACTCTCAAACAGAAACTATGTGCGACAACAGCAGAACAAAAATATGATATATCCAAAATAATTTGGAATTGTAGTGTTGTTAGGTTGTTGTTTACATTAGAGCAGTGGCACAGTTTCAATATGTCATCAGTCTCACGTTGATCCAGCCTCTGGCAGCCGCGTACGGAGGCATATAGCTCCAATTTTTGTTCGGAGACCATTGGGTCTGCCCCCGTGCTTCCAGATGGGAGCAGTAGAAGGAACGCACTGCTGCCGGAGTCAGGTTAGGCGGGGGAGGGGACCCCGGGGGGCGGACCCCGGGGCAACCACCAGACATGCTTTAAAAGGATCTGATATGGATAAATACATTATACTTGTTCACTAGAACTAGAATTGAACTTTTAAAACGGTATGTGTTTTTTTAGTTTAAAAACGGTTCATAATTTTATCCCTTGAGGGCACCTTTTTACTGTGCGTGTCATAGTTATGACGTCATTGGAGATTTTCCCTGGAGGACTCCCTACCTGTAAGTGTAAGGGGGGCTCCAGGGAAAATCTTGCCTAGGGCTCCAAATTGCTTAGAAACGCCACTGGCCCCATATACTGTGTACCGGTCGTCCTCTGCTCCGTCGAAAAGAGGAAAAGCAGTAAAGATTGCGAGACCGAATGGATTAAAATGTGTACATGTTCGGAGCTCAGTACAGCTCATACAGTATGAGCTACTATATAACATGCAGTCCTGACCCTCGATTTGAGTTTCATTCACTACAGTAATTTCCGACACTAGATTCTAGTTATTGACACTAAATGATAGTTTCTGATGCTAGGATCTACTTTTTGACACTAGAATCTACTTTCTGATGCTAGAATCGAGTTTTTGACACTAGATCTATAGTTTCTGACACTAGATTCTAGTTTTCTGAAAAATCTGTGCTCCTGTGTCAGTGATGCTAACATAGCCTATTTCTAGCCAAGGACCACCAGAATTATCCATATTTGGCTGCAGACCCCCCCCATCTGAAAACATGTGGTTCTCGGGGGTTCCCCAGAAGCGAAAAATTGAGATAAAATATTTGCTTCTAAAATAATGTATTCGGAGATTTGTAGCACATTTTCACATTTTTTCAAAAATAGCAGAACAACAAGCTCATGTCGCGCCACTCGGTGGCGCGACATGAGCTTGTTGATCTGCTATTTTTCAACAGATAAAACACCAAAACGCGTTCAGGACACTAGAGCTACGATATAACATACTTGCAGTAGCATATATAATATATGCTACTGCATATGTTATATATATGGACAGACGCCAGCACTGAAAGGCGCCGGTGGGAACCCGTTCACGTCCTCCATAAGAAGAGGCCTTGGCAAATGTCATCCGCGCTCAAAATATAACTCCCAGCTACCAGAAACAATTTCATTTTCAAAATGACATTTGGAACTAATGTTTATGTGCCTCGTGATGTCGAAAAAGCTTTTTCAAGGGATTGTGGCACATAATATCCTCACAAAATCTTTAAAAGGTTAGATCGGTGGTTTTCAACCAGTGGTCCAGACCAGGGACCATCAGTGGTCCTTGGGATGGTTCCAGGTGGTCCCCAGCTACATTGGTTAACCAAATGAAAAGTTGGTTAACCAGATGTACCTCTTGAGAGCGTAAAAATGAAACCATTTTTCATGTTTACACTCTCAAGAGTTAAAATATTCATCTGAATTAGCCCAAGTCTACAACTAGAAGATTAATGGTCATTTTGATCTGTATATTTGCCTGTTGTGTTTCCCAAATCCATATTTTGGACAAAAGCAAAAGAAATTTTTTAGTATTGGGGTCTGTGGGGCTAAAATGTCATCAGATGGTGGTGCGTGGCTCAAATTCTGAATAAATACTGGGACCTGGTATCAAAAAGGTTGGAAAAACACTGGGTTAGATGAGTACATGGTGAATACATGGTGGTTTTGCACTCAACAGTCCTTTCTCTCTCTCTCCACCTTCCTCATTGTTCGTATCTTGCCGAATATATCACCCCGTGCTGCTACTGCTTCTACGTCTGCTGCTGCTACTGCTTCTACGTCTGCTGCTGCTGCTTCTTCCCACTTTCCTGCACCCCCTTTTTCTCCTCTTTTTCGACCCACTCGTCCCACCTGCGTGCCCGTCCGCCCACCCACCTCTGTCTCACTCCTGCTCTCTCTTCACTCCACCCTTCACTGCTCCTGGCTCCTCCCACCCTTGCTCCCTCCCGGCGGCATCTCTCGCCCGCTCCCCCTCCCTCCCCCTCCCCCAGAGGAGTCAGACTACCACACTGACTACGAGGAGGAGGCGGTGGAGAGCGCCCTGTCCGACATGGAGCCGTACGGTCACTACGGGGAGCACACCACGGAGGAAGGAGAGGAGACGGCCGACACGGTGCGGTGAATATGTCCACTCCACCAGGGCTCAAAAGGGATTAGTTTGCCCGTTTTAAGTTTCAACAAAAAAAAGTGAACTATCCCTTTTTAAATGGGTACACGCAAACTACTTGACACACTGGTTCGCGAACGTCTGCTTGACTTCGGGCACCATTTGACGGCTGTGGGACACGATTTGATGGGTGCCTTTTTATTGATTTTTTTTTTTTACATATTGTTTCATTTTTAAATGTTGTAAGTGATGTATGGTGAGCTTGTAGACAGGCTAGCATCACTAGTTGCGTCCCGGGGGCGACATTAGATTTATTCCTTGTAAATCTCGTAAATCGTGATGAATTTGGAAACCACTGACTTGATCGTGTTATATATCTGAGGCCAATTTTACAAATGCCTTGCAAGTCCTAACCTACTGTAGGTTTTTTACACAGCATTCCAAATGATATAAAATTTACAGTTGCTTAGCAGTAGTACAACATCGCAATTAGATTCCTAGTGCAAGGTTCCAAGCCACAGTGCTTTGACAATAGTTTTAATATGAATGAAGGCCGCCGGCTAGTTTGACAACCTGACCCTTTGTTAATGAGACGAGATGGCAGAGCTTGCAACGGCAGCTGAATTACCTTGGGACAGGCAAGACCACGGTTTTGCAAATGATATTAGGATTTCAAGTCATCAGAATGCATGAGGTTGTTTGGCAAGTCGCAACAGGAAAATGTGCCTTTTGTGCCTTGATCACAGCAGAAATATAATGTTGGTGTGTTTACATCAGACCCTTGTAAGTTGTAATGCTCAATTATTATTCTGCTTCAAGACAGCATTTGCCGTCAATGTTATTATTTTCTGTGCATGCGAGTGCACAGAAAACGTGTCTCGCAATCTTTAATTTGGGTCCCAAACTAGACATGAAAATTCTCATTTTGTTAACCAGTCGTTCAGAGGTCCCTCAATGGCTGATAAAATGTTGAGGTAGGTTTTGCATTTATTTGTAAAACAAGCCCCTTCTGAAAACCGAAGATCGCAATCTGCCTCATCTTGAGGAGCGAAAGGACTACTACACCTGCTTAATGCTTATTATTCAAATCTTGTGAATTGGCACCTCGGTACCCAAGCTTACCTCATCTGCGCTGCAAAGATGAAAGCCCGGGCACGACCTGAGGCAGAGTGGTGTCCGTCGTCGGAACATCCATCAGACGGTTTTCCCCTGACCAATCACGGCATGTGTTTGATTCCCAGAGAGTAAACTCGATGTGCAAAGCATCAACAGCATAGATTCTACAGCGCTGGTCTCGCCCATCGCGCCGTGGGATACAAAAGCAAATCTTTGAATATATATTCTTTTGGAAGCAAATATTTTGAACTAAAATCGTTTTCAGATGGGGGTCCGCAGCCAAATATAAATAATTCTGGTGGTCCTTGGCATGAAATATGTTGAACATCACTGACACAGCAGCATTTTTTTTTTTTTTTTTCAGAAAAACTAGAATCTGTCAGAAACTAGCATCAGAAACAGGAACTAGAAAGAAAACTACAATCAGCCAGAAACTACAATCAGGTGTCGAGAATATATTCTTAGATTTGCGCATCATTTTCACAATTTTTAAAAAAAATATCAGATCTACAAGCTTGTAGATCTGATATTTTTCAATAGCTAAATTATAACATAATGCATTGAACACCAAAACAGTACACAAAGTACACAAAGGGTTTTAATAAGTTGCTATTAATACTCATGCCTGCTCATCAGCTGTAAAACAGCATATGTACCGTGCATTGTTTGCCAGCGCCGTTGCAGCACTCCTTCAATGTGGCCCTGTCTGTCGTCCCTCAGGATGAAGAGCTGGAGATGAGACTGCAGCAGCAGCATGTCCCCTCTCCGAGCAGCAGCGACGGTGGGAGCAACCCCTTCCTCTCGTCCGGCGCCCCCACCACTCCTCGCACTCGCTCCGACTCTGCCTCACCCGAAGTCCACGAGTGAAGATCCGACCTTCTCGGCACGGCGAGCGAAACTCTGAAAACCACTGAAAGAAAATCGTGATCTCCTCACCTCAGCCCGATCAGGTCGTCACACACGCGGTCGGGGGTCACCGTTTGTGCCATTTTAGTTCCGCCATTTTAGCCTTGTTGACCACAAGTAAAATGTCTTCCAGCGAAATGCAATCAGGTAAATGGTAAAAAAAGGTGCATTGCATCCATAAAGCGAGGCACATCACAATGATTGCGTTACGTTAAACCCGTTTACACACCGGGAGCAAATTTGGTGGGGGGGTTCAATGTCTTGCTCAAGGACACTTTGACACTTTAGCTCTTGGAGACGCACCCAGGAACCCAGGTTTATATATAGTACCTGTCCAGCTGTCTGTGAAAGCATTCTAATCATGACTACACTGCATAGAGAGCAGTGCCGGTTGTAGGTATTTAGTGGCCCTAGCCAAGATTATTTGATGTGCCCCACCGCCCCCGCTCACTGGAAATGGTAGCATGTACAGTATATGTTCTTTTACTTCTCAACTTTACGAACTCTAGAACAGACTAGTGATTAAACTACTAACATAGACTGAAAAAGTGGGTCATGTTTGAATGGAGTTGCCACAGCTGAAGTCAATAATATATTAACCTGTGAAGATGGGGGCCACATGAAAAGAATGAATATTCTCCCTGCAATGTGGCCCCCTTAGTGTTTGTGGCCTTAAGCGACCACTCATATTGCTTATGCCTAGAACCGGCCCTGGAGAAGTGGAGGGGAAAATGGAGAGCTACATACCTCATACACTTAAACTGCACACTATAATTTCCTTTTTTCAGTTACTGTATAAGAGGAGCATCTGTTACATGTACGTTTTAGTTGTAATTTTCCATGAAATGGACACCACCAGCTATATATATCCAGGTGAACTACCTATCTATCGTGTTGATTTAACCCTAGTGACAAGCGATTGTCAGTCTTCGTTTCGAGGTATAGAGGAAGGGTAGGTGACAGGAATTTCAAACTCTCAGTTCGCCCCTGAGCATCTGGGCCTAAAGTATTACAGTCCAAGCTACAGTAATGGCTATTGACACCGCGGGTCGTCACGCGCCATGCGTTCGGAGATGGCAGCCCTGGTTTTTCCTCTGGAGTGACAAAAGATCATTTTCTCCCCATCTGTCTTCTGGCTTGAAGCTGATCGGTACGCAGACCGAGCGGCAAGACAGCGGAATAATTGCCTTTGTGTAATTCTGAATTCCACGCAGTTTCTGTAGAATTCGATCAGAGATCGAAAACCCCTCATCTAAATGATGAGACCCCCACATATTTACCTTTACCATTCAGTTAAAAGCATAGGCTTTGAGTTTGATGCATAGTTGCATACATACAGTATGGTGCACGAGATTATAATTATACACACAAACTAGGACTGCACTCGGTAGAGTGCCAACTTGCGCATTGCACACAAGTACACCATGGCCTACTTGTGCGTGAGCAAAGCGAGTGACCAGAGAACACACCTACACTTCCAGGAGATAATACTCATGACAGAGCCAGTCCCAAACTACAGCGAGTCTCACTCGTTGGCCCATCCGCAGCCATGTAGTTTTGCTACTGTCATGCATTGTTGCTGTGTACCATCGTAGTAAAGTGATGTAGTGTCACTTCGACTAAGGCATTTCCGGGTTGTGTCAGCGCCGATCCACTTGATGCGTTTGATTTTAAAAAATGTGCATTTTAAAGAGAAGCTGTGGCATTTCTGTATCGTAGGACAACTGGACAAATCACTACCCATTGTGTCGTCATACACTGTATACGACTATACTAATTGTTAGCATCGATTGACGCTTTTTAACTCAACTCAAGCCCATCAGTGCAACTCCTTTTATATTATTCACATGCACCTCTTTGTTTTTCATTAGAGCCAGCGTGCCTCAGGCTGCATGCGTTGTACTGCATGGAGCGACAGCCTTAACCACTAATATGGATGTTGTAGTGCCTAACCGTTGCTTGCTTTACTCATGTGGACGATGGACGGATGAATCCTTATACGGCGAGAACATGGAGAGATCCCGGGTTTATGAGGGTTTATGTTGTAGAGTTGAGCTACGGTGCAGAATGTGTGCCGTTTTAGCACGATTTAGTCTTCCACTCTTTATGGAAGGTGTTTGGAATCTGTTACCAGTTGAGGTGGTGGTGTTTGTCTGTCTGTAAGTTTAAAAGGACACTTTTAAAAAAACAGAAGTTAAATGACATTTGGGATTGGGGGTCTTTATGTGTGTAATATGTGTTTTTATTTGTTTATTTTAGATTTTAGCAGTGAGGCCAGTCTTGTCAGCACTACTTCCTGGACTACAATTCCCATAATGCTCTGCCCCTACTTGTGCAGGAGGCCAGCTGACGTTCTGCAGACAACATGTTGTCTTACTGAGACATGTATTCCAGGAAGTAGTGTCGACGCCATCAGAGACACTGGGCTCCATGGTAAAATGTAAAATATCATAAAATCATATATTACAGACATAAAGAGCACCAGTAACGTGTCCCTTTAAGGGTGATCACTGTGTATTATATGTACGATTCCGTACATATTATTATTACAGCAAAAGAGTAGAAGTGTGTGTGTGTGTGTGTGTGTGTGTGTGTGGGGGGGGTGGTCCTTGGCTTTTTTTTAAAAAAAAGGTGCTTATTATGGAGCCATACATGATCATTCTTACCAGCATATAAAACACTCAAATGTAGAAGACCTATCGAATCTGTCCCTGGAAATTAGACTGTACCCAACCCTACCCAGATGCGTCTTCACGCCATACCGTTTGATCCACTTAACCGCAATGGTGCGTTTTTGATTCAAAAATGAATGTCCACGATGTACAAGGAATCAAAATGGCTGTTGCCCACATGACAAGTACAGCCTTTGAAAACAATCAACGTGAGATAATTCTTTATACCTATTCACATTGCAAATACGAAAGGATCTGTTTGGTGTCAAAGACAAATGAATAGCTGTATCTGCAATTCCACTGAAGCCTTTCCTCATACAGTGTCTTCTGAAAGATGAGTCAAAGACTATACTATTTAGGCCTTTAGCAGAGCAAGCAAGAACAACACAAGTAGCCAATTCATCAAAGTGCACAGAGAGAATTAGTCATCCAGGATCATAAATAAGCACACCTATCAATCCAACAGTTATATCTAGAGCTGAGGTTTTCAACCTTTTTCATAGCAGGGCCCACTGTTCTTTCTGCATTTTAGCCACGGACCGCCATTTGATGAGTTCAGTCTCTCTGACCCAAAACTAAGGATTTACAAGTTTTGGTCCAAAATTTAGGAGATCCACTGTTTGGAAACCACTGATCTAGAGTAATTGTGCCTACATAGAAACCTCCACAAACAATATGACCATTGGGTCAATAATGCATGGAACTCACATTGAACTTTTACCAAAATCTTTTCTCTTGGACAATCGCCTCGTATCTATGATTTAGTGGACAGCCTGTGTGATAGAATATCTGGAAATCTGTTTTTAAATCACTTTAATTCCCAGATGTACAATCATGAGTACTAGCATTAATTATGTTGTTTTTGATGTACTGTATTTTATTTTGCTGTGAAGTAAACCTTTCATATGAATTTCTCTATGGTGTCATATTATTGAACTGGATGCACAAAATGGACATAGTTATACCCCACTGAGCACTACATATAAAATGTCTAAGCTTGGCTTGAACATTGATTCACGGTTGTTTACACCTCCAAAATTCTTTAGATCTAAGTGAGACAAGAATGCATACACATTACTATATCCTACTCTATAAACTACTATTGCATGACTACATGGATTTGAACCATGGACATGGAATAACATGAAATTAAACTTTCTGTTTTTCTATCCCCACAAATTTGAACAATCAGGCCGTATAGGAGCTTTAATGTAAATTGCTCTCAGGAACAGCTCATCTGATTTTTAGCCTCATGATGTCACCAACCTTTGTATAATTCCTCGTCCCCTTCAGTCTTCACTTCCAAATTTGCATTTCCACTTGCACTTGGAATGCCAGCTCATGTATTCAAACATACAGTACATACACTGTACACATGAACAATATTACATGACACCAATATTCTAAATCAGCAATCGTTCCCCTGTTCTCCCTCTGTCCTGCTGACGGGTAATATTTTCGACCTGTTTTAAAGGTGGCTAGAGATTTGCTTGTTTTAAGGCAAAGAGACGAGGCATTCCACCCCTGAAGAGCAGCGCAGCGGAAGGTGAGTTTTCCCATTATTTGTAAGTGTGTCGCTGACCTTTTTTTAACCCATTGTGTCCTGTCTAGATTTCTAGTTTCTGAATAACATAATATTCAAAGATTTGCACCGCGTTTTCACGATTTTTCAAAAATAGCAGAGATACAAGCTCATAGCGCGCCACTCGGTGGCGCGCTATGAGCTTGTAGATCTGCTATTTTTCAATAGTTAAAACATAATGCTTAGAACACCAAAACGCGTTCAGTACACTAATCAGCCAAGTAAGTTGACACTGAGGGAATAGCTGCATGTACAATGTTAGACCATAGGGGTTTTCAACCTTTCTGACACCAGGGCCCACTATTTATTCAGCATTTGAGCCACGGACCGCCGTTTGAGGACATTTTAGCCCCCACAGACCCAAAACTAAAGATTTCTTTTGTTTTTGCCCACAATTCCAGGCTGGATTTTGGAAACGAAACAGGCGAACATACAGATGACCACAAAATGACCATTAATCTTCTACATTCTCTAGTTGTGCAGACTAATTCAGATGGTGAATATTTTAACTCTTGAGAGTTAAAATATTCTCTATAATAACTCTTGAGAGACCTGCAGCTGGTTAACCAACTCCATCATTTAGCCTGGGGACCACCTGGAACCCTCTCAAGGACCACTGGTGGTCCCAGGACCACAGACTGTTGAAAACCACTGTGTTAGACACATTGACACTGAGGTGCATAGTTGCATGTACAACATCTTTAGTGGACAGGATTTGTGTTGGTTGAAATCGGGTGACATTCTGGGGGTCAGATTTCACTAGTCCTGGATTGTCTTAAGCAGAACACAATCAAAATGTCACTCATTCGTCCCGGTCTGTTTATGCAGGTGTCTTCGCCCTCCAATAGCCTTGGGCGGTGTCCCACAGTGCCAGCCTGATGCTACCAGCTCCCTGCTATAGCCTCATTCTTCTCTGTCCCTCTCTGTGACCTTGTCCAGCCCCTGTGGAGGTAGGCTACACGTTTCATTTTGTCCACCCAGGTTGCATCAGGTGCTGTCTAGAATATATTGTAGCCTACATGTACAGTATGTACTGTATGCTTACAGGTAAAAATGTGTTTTCGGTCTATTCGGTTTTGGCCCAAATTTGGCAAAAACTATATCACTGAAAACTGTATGCAATTAATGCATGCTGAATAAATGTTTTATGGTGCCATAATAATAATTATTAAGTTAAGTTTGCTATAATTATGTCTTTTGCTTTAATCAAGTAGCTTTAAAGGTAAGGCAACTTTTTAGCCCAAAATACCGGTATAGCTATATACTGTATATTTTTTCCACTCTACTTTGCTACGGTGCTGCAGCTGTTTCCCTGCAGACAGGCACTTGCTTCGTCCTGCAGACTGTCAACAAATGATGAAAACAAAACATTTGTTGGGCTCAGGAAAGGTGGTGCTAATTTGTGAGGGGGGGGGGGGGGTTGTGTGGGGTGAGGCCGATGGCTTGTTTGTACCATATAATATGTTCGGATATACTGTATATTCTAACGTGATGATTAAACCGAGTAATAGACTGTCTGGATGCCAGAATGGGATGAAAAAATGGAGTAGGTTATTTCCTAGGTACCTGTGTTTGTGGATGATGATTCAAGAATGGGATAAAAACAGGTCTGTGTAGTTTCTATTGGCTTTTAATGATGTAATTGTGGATACTTCATCATGCAGCACGTTTTGGATTACAGGAAGTAATTAAACATCGAGTTTTGATATAAAAATACACAAGTATGGCCATATAATGACCACAGGTGTGGTCTAAAAGCCATTTTCATTTCATTGGTATTTTAAGGTGGAGCCCTGACAGCAATGGTAAGAAAAAGGCTATATAATATTCATAATCGGCTCTTCTATTTTCAGCCAACTGTTTCCATTATTTGGTCTTCAGTTTGGGTCAGTAATTTCCCTCTTGGTGCATACCTGTTTGGAATGCCTTACAGTCCAACATATCTTTTGCTTGAATGCAGGGGCGGATGTAACATTTCCCATTTGGGGGCAGAAAAAAATGGTATTGTGGCAGCTTCATCGCCTGTGAAGTCGCACCCATACCATTTTAACCATTAATAATAACATCAGTTGTTGAATTTGCAACAGACACGCAGCATGCATGAAGCTAAAGGTCTGACTCAGAGAGTTTTCTGTTTTCAATGATGAAATGCTGTTGGTTTAGTGGTGTTAGTAGTTAATCAGTTGCAATAGTAGTGTTTCAAATCATTTTAAATATTAGCACTTTACAACAACCTTGGGTTGTTTTGCATGCCATTGTGTTTCGTGGGGCATTTGGGGGCGCATTGCCATTGCCTAGATCCGTCCCTGCTTGGCTGTCTCGTAAATGAGGTAAAATGTGAAAGCGCTGCATAGTAGACAGCAGTGGCACAATTTGAAATTTGTTGGTGAAATTAGTATATTTAGTCTTAGTTAAAGTTTGGTTCATATGCTGTAGGTGGAACTCGAACCGCTCCTAATGTGTCTTACTATTTATGTTACCCTTATTTACACCCTCTTGTGTCTCCCGGCTTGCACGGATTTGGGACAAAAAGGGGCTTAAATACAAGTGGGTCAGGCTATTCTCAGGTGTTTGAATGCCCCTCTCTGAAGTAGCAATGCAAGAATATAGAACAGACTACCGTAATGTGTGGGAGCTGTGCTCGTGTTGAAGTGCTCACTGCAGCTGCAATTCGACATCCAAAAACACTTATTTCTCCAGTATTTTTAAAATGTTGTATTTATTTCCAACCGCATTATTTGGAATGTATGGCAGCCATGCTACCGTGAGTTGTCTGTTATACATAAATCAATAGGTTATTATCAAAGGTAGCCTTTTTAATTTGGTTAATGCTATGCTCCAGCAACAATTAAGCTCTTATTCGTGCTCAGTAAAAATCAATTCCTGGACTTTGGCAGTGGGAAGATTTACATATCAACCCACAGTATACAGTATGTAAAGTATATGCATTTATATAACACATAACTAAAATTGCTCTCTGTCGAAGTGCCAACTTGCACATGGACATTGCTTGGACATTTTTGGGCCAATGCCGTCATCACATTTTGAGAATGTACATTGATTTTGAGAACATTAGATTGTGTACTTACGTGTGTGTGTGCGTGTGCGTGTGCGTGCGCGCGTGTGCACTGTGCGTGAGAGACAGAGGGGAATACAAATGTCTTGGCAGGTTAATTGGATTGTTTATTCATCCACTAGCATGGTGCTGTAATTAATTAGATGTGTGGAACACACTCTGCTGGTACATGGAAGATACAGAACATGAACTGCATTCATTATTTACACCAGCTTCGGGCCTCTCCTGAAAAACCCCTTGATAGGCAATCATAGCCAATCGGAATCTGAATCATGCCTGTCTTGGCCTGCTGAATTGCAATTAGAATATTTGGATGATGAAGAGAGCAAACCGACATGATTGAATCAATACACCATGATGACCACTATAGCATCGACACAAACCATACCTGACAGCTTACTAACTAGTAAATATTATGCACGGACCATTCAAATGCCCGGGAAGCTTGAGCGTTGGTATATCGCAGAACGCTACGTTGCCCAGAATTTGATGTGTGTCGTCGTGACAATGTGTGTTTGTGTTCGTTCCCACTCCCAGGTGTTGGGGTCATTAATCAGTGATTTTTGCATGAATTTGCTGTGTATAGAATTGTTATCCAGGATGAATGAGAATACTAAACTAACTTGTGAGTGAATGCCAGAGAGATGCGGCTTAGTTTCTTTGGAATGGAAACAAAGTGTGTCCCTTAACTGTTCCTGATGTCTCATGTTGGTGCCATTGATGGTTTCCATGTGCATTGTAATGTAAAGCACTGGTCTCTAGGTCACTAGCTAGGAAACTATGGTGAACAAGTGTTCAACCTATACAGTATGTAAAAGCTATGATACAGTATGTAAAAGCTATGATGACTAAGACGAATTATATTGACAATTTTGTACCTTGATCTTAGGGAGGGCTTACTAGTGGAGAAAAGATAAAGTTGACGGACAAATCATTTTATCATCGGTTGTGCTGGGCATTGCACTCAGGACGTGACATGTTGTGAGCTTGTCGATTGGCAGCATGCATCTTTGCGGCATGCAAGCAAACAGTAAAATCAGCCGACACGATGCAATCAAGGCCACCGCCAAATGGCTCACCTTTTTGATATCAAAAGCTGCAATTCAGATCTTATAATTAATTAAAAGACTGTAACTGACACATACAAAGTTGCAGTCAAAATGAGCAACACACTGGTGTGCGTTATTTAGTGAATGTGTGCAGTACACTGTAAAGCGCTTTGAACCGTCAGAAAGGCAAGAAAGGCGTCACCGTTTACCGCTCATTCACAGTGAAAGCGGACACGTTGGAGAGAGAAGCAGAGATCCCACAGCAATGGTCTGAAAATACGAAGAGAAAACAAATGCAAAACAGGTACTCGGCGTCCTGGATTTTTTGCATTCTGCCCTACTTTTCCAACCCGCACTCATGAATGTCCAAGGCGACTCAGGCCTTTGAATATGAAGTGGATCAAGTATAGCCTTGCCAGGCCATGATGTCATGAGACCCATATAGGTCAGGAGCCTGGACAGGCCCGGATGTAACATTTCCCAATTGGGGGGGTAGGGCAGGCGAAAATGACATGATGAAGTCACCCCCATACCATTTTCGTTTGAATTATTTTTGTTCTGTGAAGCACAAGATTTATATCTTGTACAGGACCTATATTAGGCAAGTAAGCATCAATGATAACATCAGCTGTTGTTGACGTTGCAACACGCAGCGTGAATAAAGCTAAAGGTCTGACTCAGAGAGTTTTCTGTTTTCAATGATGAAATGGGTTTGGTGGTGCCACAATTGTAGTTTAGTTAGTAGCAGTAGTAGTGTTTCAAATCATTTTTTAAATATAAGCACTTTCATTTGAAATATCTTTGAAATGTGGGTTGATTGCATGCCATCATTTTGGTGGGGCAGTCTGGGCATTTAGCCCCCCCCCCCCCCCCCCCCCGGCCCTGATAGTCAGCTGAGAGGCAGAGGCAGCTGTCAGCCCCCCATAGAACACTCTCCCCTGGGAGATTCGCCCAGACGCCTACAGTACATACGTTGGACTCTTCTCAAGCCTGCACGGCACCCAAGGGACACTTGATTACTCAGGCCTTTGGCAATGAGCTCTTCTCTAAGCCCCACCCTTTGGGGTGGGGTTTGCTCACTGTCCAATGGCAATCCAAATGCTTTAGCAACTGTTGCTATCCAGGTCAAGCTTTCCTGGTCAAGCTTTCCTCTTCCAACGTGCCTATTGGACAAGGCCGGATTGGGGAGGGGCTAATTAGTTTGTCTATTTACTTTTCGGTATCGTAACGTGTCCGTTGGTGTCTCAGTTTCTGGGTGTTATCTGAATTATTTGTATTGTGTTGATCAGCTGAAGCATACCAGACAGTTATTGATGAGCATTGCAAACAATAAACTAAAATACGGGCCCAGGAGCCATAGTCGACGGGTTAATCCATCCCTGCCCTACACCATAGACCTTTCAGTAAGCCCCTCCCCAAACTGCTATGCTCCAATCACAGCTAAGCATAACGTGTGATTGGTGGAGAGACAAACCTCTCCACCAATGGAGATAAAACATTGTTTTAAAAAAGAAATGCCACACATTCTTCTCCCGCTGCATAAAGCAGGCCTTGTAGACAGATTTGAATTAAATTTTGAAGATTTGGATTAAAAAATGAACCAGTGTTTATTGTGTAACGTCCAGTATATAGTTCCATTGGAATGAATGAGCTACTGAAAGTGCCTAACCCATGACACTGGCAAGAGGGAGGGGCTTACTGCAAGGGCTATATTTTAGCAGGCTCTGGAAAGACAATTTGCATACCAATTTTTAAATTTTCAAAATGCATTTGAACTATAGTTCACGACCTGGCTGGATGCATGCTTAATTAAAGGGGAGTTCCACCCATTTTCAATCTTTTTTCTGAGAGCGTACAAATGGAACCAAATGAAACCGTTAGGGTTCATTTGGTAGCGTGTAAAGAAATCCATTAACATGGTGAAAATACATCTTGATGATGTCATCAAGATGTTTCACCATGTTAGTGGCTTTCTTCAGACCTCCATTTCTTGGGAACACAGAATGGGGGGGAACTTTTTTTTATCATGTCCACCCAGCACCTCTAGGGTATACTCATGACATATTGGAATGTTGAAAATGGGTGGACATCCCCTTTAAACCCTAGGCTAACAAATAAAGAAATGCACAAATTTGGAGGAGCATCTTCCGGAAAACCTAATGCGTGTGTGTGTGTTCGTAAGCCCTCCTCTCCCCGTGAATGGAGCTTCGCTATATATATACTGTATAGTGTGCCATCCTCGTAGCCTGGATGAATGAAAGTCTGGTGCCACGGCTGGCTGGCTGTCCTCCCAGAGGCTGACTGATGAATTATGGAGGCTCTGTGCTTGTCTCTGTTTACCCAGACAAACGTGCCCTTGCTCATTTCATTCAAGATTCTGTGTGTGTGTGTGTGTGTGTGTGTGTGTGTGTGTGTGTGTGTGTGTGTGTGTGTGTGTGTGTGTGTGTGTGTGTGTGTGTGTGTGTGTGTGTGTGTGTGTGTGTGTGTGTGTGCATCTGCGTGCGGTCGTGCTCGTATAATGTGCATGGTTTTGTGTGTGAGAGAGAGAGAGAAGAGACAGAAAGCTAAGGCTGACAAATGCAGCTCAATGATGTCACCAGACATCAGCGCAGTATTGATTTTCTCCCCGTACACACACACACACACACACACACACACACACACACACACACACACACACACACACACGCACGCACTCGCGCGCGCAATATGCCCTTAAACTGTGTATGTGTGTGTGCTTGTGTACACATTGCACATTATTTTGCTCAAAGTCTTCTCTACAACCATTCCCGTCAGATTGGAACCAATTACTCTGGACCTGCAAACATCTGAGAGACAGCTTGAACCGACTGCCAGAGAGAGGGCACACAGGTGTGATGCACATATGCTGCATCTTAGTGCCTGTGTAGGGCACAGTATGTAATAGGCCTGTTATTTTGAGGAAACCTACCTAAACCAGCACCCGGTAACTCGCCTAATCAAAACAAACGTTTTCCCCCCCCAAAGTGCAACAGCCTGGGTGGCTAGGCTATAGCTAGTTCTTCTGGGACATTAGTGGTTGTTGTAACTAGTAAATAGTGGGGTTTTCAACCTGTTTGATCCCAGGGCCAACCATTTATTCAGCATTTGAGCCACGCACCACCATTTGAGGACATTTTAGCTCCACAGCCCCCAAAACTAAAGATTTGTCTTGCTTCTGTCCATGACCGTTAATCTTCTAGCGGAGTAGACTTGGACTAATTCACATGAGGGATAATACAACTCTTAAGAGTGTGAAAATGAATGGACCCGCAAGGGTCCATTTGGTTTGGTCCATTTTTACGTTCTCAAGAGTTACATCTGGTTAAGCAACTTAGCTGGGGACCACCTGGAACCCTCTCAGGGACCACTGGTGGTCCCCGGACCACCTGGGATGGCTGTGGAGCTCCTCATTACTCAGCGCATCACGGTAGTGACCTGAATCGTGCTAAACACCCTCCTGTGTGATATTGCTTAATTAAACCACACATCCTAGCCTTGAGTCAAATGTCCTTTATACATCAGTCAGTCAGAATATGGCTACTTTGATTGAATCCTTAAAATATGCTATTGTTCTCTAAATAGTTTAAAATCCAAACTACAACATAATCATAAACAAGGCAGCAAAAATCTTTGGGTTTTGTGACCTCCCCACCCTGGACGGACATTTATAAACCCTGAACCATTACTCGTGCTACCCTCCCATCCAGGGGCGGATGTAACCTGTCCCATTTGGGGGGGCAAGAGAACATGTTGGAGGGGCAAGAGAAAATGGTATGGGTGCGGCTTCTTCGATAAATTCTTAAAAATTTCGGCTACAGGACTTTTATTAGTCAAGTAAAGCATAACATCAGTTGTTGTTGAAGTTGCAACAGACACGCAGCATGCATAAAGCTAAAGGTCTGACTCAGAGAGTTTTCTGTTTTCAATGATGAAATGCTGTTGGTTTAGTGGTGACACAGCTGTAGTTAGTTAGTAGCAGTAGTAGTGTTTCAGATCATTTTAAATATAAGCACTTTAATTTGAAATATCTTGGGTTGTTTTGCATGGCATCATGTTTGCTCCCATCCAGCCCACTCCCTGTTTAAGCCCCTTTTCCTCAGGAAAACGATAAAGCACAAGCACACCACTAGTACCTCTACCCTTACAGCACCACCACTACGTCCACTTCAATAACAGTTTCCTCCCTACGGCCATACAAACACCCAACTCTCCCCTCCCTTTCCCATTCCCCTTAATTGAAAAGTCAGCCTATGGCCGTTTGTTGTATTTATGTGACTTGTTTGTGGTGCGTTGTTGTTTTTTTTATGTATTGTCTTCTCGTTCAAAGTCACATCTTGCAAAAAGCTGTACAGCTGTGAAACAAAAAAATAACACCAACCTGGTTATCTTGTATCTTACCAGGATATGAGTATACAGCCATTTCAGAACCTGTTAAAGAATTGCCATAAATTATGGTATTCAATATACCATCAGCAGGTGTGCTCTTCCTGGGGTCCATACGGAAATAATGACGTTACACAACATGGATATGTTTTACATGGCAGTGACACAGGGGCGGATGCCACATTTTCCAATTGGGGGCGGGGCAGTAGAAAATGGTATGGGGACGGCTTCATCGCCCGTGTCACTTCACGCCACGGGCGATGAAGTCGCACCCATACCATTTTCGGGTTACATGACGTTTATTAGGCAAGTAAAGCATCAATAATAACTTGTTGTTGTTGAAGTTGCAACAGACACGCAGCATGCATAAAGCTAAAGGTCTGACTCAGAGAGTTTTCTGTTTTCAATGAAGAAATGCTGTTGGTTTAGTGTTGGCACAAGTACTGTAGTGGTAGCAGTATTAGTGTTTCAAATCATTTAGGCCTATAAGCACTTTAATTTGAAATATCTTGGATTGTTTTGCATGCCATCAAGTTTGGTGGGGCAGTCTGGGCATTTAGGGGGGCACTGCCCCCCATGCCCATGCCTAGATCCGCCCCTGCAGTGACACTGAAATAAGTTAAACATCAGACCTGTGTGAAGTGAGTGGTGCTGTTGGAGAGGCTTGAATATTGGCTGTTGGACTGTTGCTTGTCTTGAGTAGTGTTGCTGTTCAAAAATCTGAAACTCAACCAAACAATGTGAAAACCACTCAATATCAAATGTCCTGTGTAGTAAATAAGTGTCATAAATATACAATAACCATAGCCCCAGTTTTTAGGCTTACAAATTGCACATACCAAAACAAAAACATTAAACGGTGTACAGTATGTGTTCGCTTAGCCATATCATATAATCAAATGCAGATTCCACAAGGTATTTCGTTCTTTATGTCAGTGGTTTTCAACCAGTGGCCCGGGGACCACCAGTGGTCCCTGAGAGGATTTCAGGTGGTCCCCAGCTAAATGATAGACAGTTGGTAACCACATGGACCCTTATAGATCTGTAACTCCTGAGATTGTTAAAATGATACCAAATGGACCCTTACGGATCCATTTTACGCTCTCAAGAGTTAAATTATGATTCATTACTTAATTTTGAATTACTTAATCTACAAATCTACACATTTATAAAAGGTAGAAGAATTGTTCTTTTGATCAACTTTTCACCAGTTATCTCTCCTAAATTGTGGACACAAACCTAATCCTTAGTTTTTGGTCCGAGAGACTAAGCTCAAAATCAAACGGTGGTCCGTGGCTAAAATGCAGAATCAACAGTGGGCCCTGGTATGAAAAAGGTTGAAAACCCCTGCTTTATGTTGCTGGTATGAGTCGTGATGGAAGACCATGCAGCTCTTTCATATCTTACTGTGGGTTTCATTGCATAATTTAATTTTAGGTGGGAAGCATAAAGAGTCCTTATAGCTTGTGATAAGGTCTACTCTTAATGCCCGCTGGGAAAAAAAAGACAGCGGGGAAATATGAACCCTGTCCTCTCCTCTCGCCATCAGGGGCGGATCTAGGCATGGCCATGGGGGGGGGGGGGGGGGGGGGGGGGGTGCCCCCCTAAATGCCCTGACTGCGCCACCAAACATGGTGGCATGCAAATAAAGAAAGATATTTCAAATTTAAGTGCTTATATTTAAAAATGATTTGATGCTTGCTGGCCTAATAACCCGAAACCAAAAATGGTATGAAGTTGTTTTACCATTTTCTCCTGCCCTGCCCTGCCGGGAAATGTTACATCCGCCCTTGCTCGCCGTAGAGTTCAAGTGGCACAACGCTGTTCTATTCACAAAGGGATTGGATTTTACAAATGCCAGAGCCCCATTCAGAATGAAGGACTCCCATGGCCATCAGACGTATCCGCGTTAACGAACACTGTTGACCTTCTCCCTTGCCAGCAGGTTTGTAGCCAAGAGCTCATTGTACACCGTTCTAAAAAGACAACCACGGAAAGGAAAAGGGGGACCGGAAGTTGCAAAGCCTATATGAGCCATTCTACTGAACTGGTTCAAATTCAGAGTTCGAACAAGAATTGATACATCAATTATATGGCGTCTGCTGTATTATTACAGCCGGTACACACACCATCGGCTCAGAGGTCGGATGGATTCTAGTGCAGGGCTGCATCAACAGCGTGCTAGCGTGGCGTTCTGGCCCCTCAATGTCGCCCGATGTCGCAGCATTTTTGGGCAATCTTTTAGACACTGGAATATTCCATCTCTCCATCTCCCTACAATCTAATACTAGGTGCTCTGCTTTTCAAGCAGACGCCAAAAATAAGTATTTTCTTCCAAACAGATGCATTGACAATCTGCATGGTAAATGGTGCATTAATTCACACACCGATTAGTGGGGCTTGAAGCCGTGTGAGGTACCAAAACCAGCACATAGGGAGCAATCTGTGTCTTGCCCGAGGGCACTTGTGTAGACGAAGACGAGGCATGTGCACGGGGGTGTGTGTGTGTGCGTGTGTGGAGGGGGGGGGATTCGAACCGCAGAGCCACGACGTGTCATGGGACAACCCGCTCTACCTTCCTCCGTCCCCTTCCTCCTCATCCTCAATTTAGTGCTTGCTTCTCTTTTTTTCCCCCCTTATCATGATGTGAATACATTAAGACTCGGCCCAAATAATACTTGTACCAGTTGCGACGTTGAGGGGTCAGAAAACAGAGCTCTCGCGAGGACTGTTGCAGCCTGAAAGAGGGACGAAAGAGGGACATTTCCATTTTTTTTCTGAGAGTGTACAAACGTGAACCAAACGGACCCGCTAGGGGTCCGTTTGGTCCCTCTCAGGGGGGCGACCCTTCCTGTTACGATCCTCATCACCTTCTCCTGCATGGCGCCGCGTGGCCATCCAAGCCTGCTGCTGTCGTCTCTGCCAGGGGCGGATATAACATGTCCCATTTGGGGGGGGGGGGGCAAGAGAACATGTTGGAGGGGCAAGAGAAAATGGTATGGGGGCGGCTTCATCGCCCGTGACACTTCGCGCCACGGGCGATGAAGCCGCCCCCATACCATTTTCGGTTACAGGACTTTTATTAGTCAAGTAAAGCATCAATAATAACATCAGTTGTTGTTGAAGTTGCAGCAGACACACAGCATGCATAAAGCTAAAGGTCTGACTCAGAGAGTTTTCTGTTTTCAATGATGAAATGCTGTTGGTTTAGTGGTGCCACAGCTGTAGTTAGTTAGTAGCAGTAGTAGTGTTTCAAATCATTTTACATATAAGCACTTTAATTTGAAATACCTTGGGTTGTTTTGCATGGCATCGTGTTTGGGGGGGCAGACTGGGTATTTAGGGGGCATTGCCCCCCCCCCCCCCCCCCCCCATGCCCATGCCTAGATCCGCCCTGGTCTCTGCTCAGTCTCTCTCTCTCTCTCCCCCTCCTCCTCTGACCTTCATCTGGATCTCACAGCATCACATCGCACTTTCCCCATTCATCCTCCTTCCGTCCGCCTCCTTTTCCCAGCAGCATTTCTTCTCTTCCAGTCTCTCTCTCTCTCTCTCACGCACGCCAGGGGCGGATCTAGGCATGGGCATGGGGGGGGGGGGCAATGCCCCCCTAAATACCCAGTCTGCCCCCCACCCAAACACGATGCCATGCAAAACAACCCAAGATATTTCAAATTAAAGTGCTTATAATTAAAATGATTTGACACACTGTGGCACCACTAAATCAACAGCATTCCATCAGAGTCAGACCTTTAGCTTTATGCATGCTGCGTGTCTGTTGCAACTTCGACAACAACTGATGTTATTATGGATGCTTTACTTGACTAATAAAAGTCCTGCAACCGAAAATGGTATGGGTGCGACCTCATCGCCCGTGTCGCTTCGCGCCACGGGCGATGCAGCCGCCCCCATACACGTTACATCCGCCCCTGACGCGCGCACACACACACGCGTGTGCATCGGGCCGTCGCTTATCTAGCCGACCGGGGGAGAGGAGAGAGCAGGGGGAATCCAATAACTAACGGGAGCAGGGATTCGTCACTGGGGACGCGACGTTAGGAGCAATTTAGTGGCAAGAGAGAGAGAGAGAGAGGGATGGATGGATGGGTGTTTGGATGTACTGCAGTAGTGCCAAGGTGAGACAAGGTGAGGATAGGCATGGGCGTCACGTATACAGACCAGTCAAAGACCTCCCATTCTCTCCCGATATGTATCTCCCTCCTCCTCCTCCTCCTCCTCCTCCCTCTTTCTCTGGCATGGTCAATTGTGGAGGTGCTTAGTAGCTGGAGCACCCTCCCACCATCACCACCACCACCTCCCCAAGGGAAAAAAATGGAACACAACAACATAACACCCACTTGAGCTCCCCTCCCCCACGGCTGGATTTTTATAGCCTGGGGTTCCAGGCTGACTTCGCTGGGTTCCTTCCTTCCGCACATGTGAAATGTCACGTCGCAAGTCGGTCTGGCCAGCAGGAGCCTGCTTGACTTAACACATAGACCTCGATCGCGTGTGTGTCCTTTTTCTGCCCGGCTCAAGCCAGTGGATTCGGTAAAAACCCTTATTTTGAAGCGCCAGATCTGAGCAAAAAGTTCCGGGTCAAATGTCAGGAAGTGACGTCTAGCCCTAGTTGATCTACCCATGCGCCCACAACATTCAGGGGCAGAATCTCAGGCGAGGCGTTTGAATGCATTGGATTGAATGGGTGCGAATGGGGGAAAAAAAAGTTGTCGCGACAATTCTGTTCCAAATGCAAGTCAGCAACGTTGGATTAATAGTTGGATTAAAGAATGAAATCTACCGTTCGTCGTTTTCTGTGGTAACGACGACGTTACCGGCAGACCGGACCACGCACGACGCGCACGACGACCAATCGGAATCCTCGGCTGCAACACAATGCTTGAACCCATGGCTGACCAGAATGCAATTAATCTCAGGAACTATAGCGGATAACGGGAGTCTTGGCTGTCTTGAGTTGAGTACGTGACACATAAAACAACATCATTAATCTGCCTATAGCGCTTATGCCCCGACGAACACGTTGTATTATGTTATTTCACACACCGTACACCTCGTTCCACAGCCACTCCACAGTAGCACCACATCTGCATTATATGGCTGCTTACTGGAACCTCACTGGAAGCAGGGGCGGATCTAGGCATGGGCATGGGGGGGGCAATGCCCCCCCATAAATGCCCTGTCTGCCCCACCAAACATGATGGCATGCAAAACAATCCAAGATATTTCAAATTAAAGTGTTTATATTTAAAATGATTTGAAACACCACTACTGCTACTAACTAACTACAGTTGTGTCGGAAACCAGCATTTCATCATTGAAAACGGAAAATTCTCTGAGTCAGACCTTTAGCTTTATGCATGCTGCGTGTCCGTTGCAACTTCAACAACAATTGATGGTAGTATTGATGCTTTACTTGCCTAAAAAAAAGTCCTGGTAAGCGCAAGCGGCCTCCATACAATTTTCTCCTGCTCCCCCAATTGGGAAATCTTACATCCGCCCCTGACTGGAAGCTTATTGCATGTGTGTCTTCCCATTGTGCAGCATGGTCAGCCGTGCTTTACATTAAAAACAACATCTTATTAATGTATGCAAATCATGTAGCATGATGCATAATTGAAAATGTAATGACTAGACTAGAAGCACACAATTGAAAGAGCAATGCGAGAGAGAGAGAGTGTGTGTGTGTGTGTGTGTGTGTGTGGTGGTGTGTGTGTGTGTTTGTGTGTGTGGTGGTGTGTGTGTGTGTGTGTGTGTGTGTGTGTGTGTGTGTGTGTGTATGGGGGCATTGCTTAGGATACATTTTGCCCCTAAGCATTGCAATGGTTTACACCAGTGGGTTTCAACCGGTGGTCCAGGGACCACCAGTGGTCCCTGAGAGGATTCCAGGTGGTCCGCAGGCTGAATGATGGACAGTTGGTTAAACAGATAACAAAATGGACATTCCGGGTCCCTTTGGTTTGATTTTTACGCTCTCAAGAGTTAAGATATTCATCTTAGTTATGAATTTCCCCAAGTCAATCCACACAACGATCTAGGTTTGCCTATGTTTCCGAAATCCATCCTGGTATTGTAGATAAAAACAGAAGAAATGTTTGGGTTTTGGGTCTGTGGGGCTAAAATGTCATCAAATGGTGGTCCGTGGCTCATATCGTGAATAAATGGAAGGCCCTGGTATGAAAAAGCTTGAAAACCATGCACTGGTTTACACTATAGGGTCCATTCTTTTCAATTCATCTGAACATAGAGACGCAGAAATATACTGCTAAGATGTATACGGTATTCAAAAATACCGTATTCATCATCTGATTCCGAGCTATTCTTCCAAAGTGCCCAACTTCCTCTCCATAGAAATACACTGTTGCAGCACCGCTTGTCATTCAATCTAAACACTGAAAAGCCTTTAGCTTTTTTCAACCAGCATTCAGTTATTATAGAAAGTAAGACTTTCTTAAGCATAGTCTTATATTCAGGCCAATAGGGTATATATATATATATATATATATATATATATATATATATATATATATATTTTATATATATTATATATATATATATATATATATATACCCTATTGGCCTGAATATAAGACTATGCTTTTTTCCCAATGGAAATATCCCAAAAATGGAGTCATCTTATATTCAGTGACTATACTATTTGACATTCAGTCGCCTTATATTCGGGACAATACGGTATATATATATATATATATATATATATATATATATATATATATATATATATATATATTAGGGGTGTTGAATGATTAAAAATTTTAATCAAATTAATCACACCTTCAAAATTAATTTAATCATGATTAATCACCATTCGGACTATTTCGGACAATATGCCATGTTTTCCTGTGTATTGTTGCGGAAATGGAAAGACAGCAGGGCTATTCAACTAAATTGTTCAGGAGTCCGCATTGCCAAAAACCCAAGGGGCCCGGGGGCCAGACTGCACAGAGACTACTCTCTACCATGACACATACTGTGTACACACACAGCCACATTTTTTAAAGTATTTCACTTTTAAAATGCTCCATTTATAAGAAAAGTGCAATGTGCATCTGGTCTTTCTAACATGCATCATATTTGAACCAAATCAAAATACACGTTTATAGTGCAGCTTATGAAAAGGTTGTTCTTATCTGCACAACAGCAGCAAATCACAACATCTAAGGCACACTTATTGTGCTCTCTCTTTAATTCTCAAAAGACTTGCAACAGGGGACAGGACTAGCCTACACATAGGCAACTAATGACAGTGATGGCACATCTTTGACTGGCCAGTGGCCATACAATAGGGCCCACCACGTTCATTTCATCAAGACAGACAAATACAAATATTCACTAATGCAACGCCAAAAGCAGAACATCATAGTAGAGGTAAACAGGGAAAGAAATAGGCTCTACCTCCTGCAGCCAGCATGCACTCGACTCTTCATCATCTCTGGGTGTTTTTTTTCTTCTTGACAATAATCCATGCAACAGTGCCGTGTCTCTTACCATCGGATTATTTTGCGACAGCATTGACTTGGTTACAGAGCAAATACGTCTGCCTGCGCTCCCTATGGAGTTTCAATTTAGCCATTATTTCTCAGTCCACTCGTTATTAAACTGGCGATTTTCTGAATCAACTTTTCTTCTCAGTTTCGATGGCGACGCGGTTAAACAAACACACCATTCATTCATTCATTCGTTCATTCATTCATTCATTCATTCATTCATTCATTCATTCATTCACACCACAATAGTTGGGAGTGATCCGAAAGAGCTCCGTGTTTGGTTTGTTTACATACATCTCACTTCACGTGGAGGAAGTAGAGCTGCTCTGGAAGGGAAGTGGAAGGGACCATAGAGACTAGTGACAGACTAGCGACATTGAGGGGTCACAGAACAGAGCGTGCGCTGCTATTCAGTTAGCTGTACTCATGCTCAGTGGAAATGAAGAGCAGCCGCCATTAGACCATTCCATGGAAGTGAACGGAGATGTCAGGCCACCAGTTTAGTAGCCCTGATATACTCGCTCGAGCCCATAGACTCCAATGCATTCCGCAACTTTGTCCCTATTTGTTGTCCCCTTTAATGTGATTCCAGCGAGTGGAATCACATCCGAGACAGAGCGTGCGCACGCAAGAGCGTGCGCGCGCGTTAATTGCGTTAAGAAATTTGACGCAAATAACGTAGCAATTTAATCAACGCCGTTAACGCGTTAAAAATCAACACCATTAATATATATATATATATATATATATATATATATATATATTATATATATAATATTTATTTATTTTTACAAAATATTATAGCATTTTTAAATATTAATTAATATAGTCCTACTAGACCCCAAATTGACACTAATTATCCCTGTCCCCTACCACACTACAGTAGAGCGGATTTGCCAAAAAAGAAGGAAAAAAATATTTGAATTGAGAGAAATCGCTTACTATAGTTTTAAATATGCAGGGGCAGGAGAGAATGGTATGGGGGCGGCGATGAAGTCGCACCTATACCATTTTTTGTTACAGGACTTTTATTAAGTATAAGCATCAATAATAACATCAGTTGTTGTTGAAGTTGCAACAGACACGCAGCATGAATAAAGCTAAAGGTCTGACTCAGAGTTTTCTGTGTTCAATAATGAAATGCTGTTGGTTTAGTGGTGAGACCATTGTAGTTAGTTAGTAGCGGTAGTAGTGTTTCAAATACTTTTAAATATAAGCACTGAAATATCTTGGGTTGTTTTGCATCATGCCATCATGTTTGGTGGGGCAGTCTAGGCATTTAGGGCGGCATTGCCCCCCCCATGCCCATGCCTAGATCCGCCCCTGATAGAATCCCATCCCACAACAAACAGAATACACTGCATATTTCATAACCACCTGTTATGCAAACGTACAGTACGCGTGTTTCCGTGGGCCCCGCGGTGCGTGGGCACGTGCGCCACACGCGTAATTACCCCCCCGCGAGTCCACCCGCCCGCCAGCGCGCGTGCCGTAACCAAGCAGATGTCTGGCGTGTCAAGTGTGCTTGGTTCTCAAGGAGAAACGCCTTGAGAAGGAATCTAATGGTTTGACCTTATTATTGAAGCAGCCCCGCCCCCGGTGCTGCTACGGCATAGAGCTGCTCTGTCAGTAGGAAGCCAGCGTCGTCCCCTTTGGTTCAGGGACACGCAGACAACAGCCATACCCGTCTTTGTAGAGTTAAAGGACCCGTCTCTTCGCCGTCGGAAAACCCCCCGCCAAGCTGCTCCCGGCGTGCCGGGGCGCGCGCCACTCGCCCTGTCGACAACGGAGCGGTTGGCTGAGTGGACGCGCTCGGGCGGAAGTCACTTTGGGAGGCAATGGCGCGGACGGGATGACATCACGCACTCCGGCGCATTGGCAAAGTGGCTCCTCCTCAGCTAAATTAGTTTCACTTTCACTTCAAGCATAATATGCTTGAAGTGAGCATAATAATATGCTGTGGCGAAGTGTCAAATATTATTTCTTCGCCCTATACTTCGCCCTATATATGAGAGCGTAGAGCTAGTGTGCCAAGCATAGTCTTGTTAACACTTGCTTAAAGCGCGCGGCTCCCCCGCGGCACGACCACATCCACAGATAGCGCCTCCCAGGCTTGAAGCAGGCAGGTGGGGTGGAATTACCACCTCTCAAAACGGCTGTATTATATGATATTGTATTGTTTTTTGGTGGTCAAATGCAGAAATAGGGCATCATGGACATGACAGGCCAGCCAAGGTCTGACTCAGAGAGTTTTCTGTTTTCAATGATGAAATGCTGTTGGTTTAGTGGTGCCACAACTGTAGTTAGTTAGTAGCAGTAGTAGTGTTTCAAATCATTTTATATAGTGTAAGCACTTTAATTTGAAATACAGGTATCTTTGCAAGCCATCATGTTTGGTGGGGCAGTCAGGGCATTTAGGGGGGCAAGAGTTAAAATATTAATCATCTGAATTATCCCAAGTCTACACGACTAGAGAATGTAGAAGATTAATGGTCATTTTGATCTGTATGTTTGACTCTCTTGTTTCCCCAAATCCAGCCTGGTATTGTGGACAAAAGCAAAAGAAATCTTTAGTTTTTGGGTCTGTGGGGCTAAAATGTCGTCAAATGGTGGTCTGTGGCTCAAATGCTGAATAAATAGTGGGCCCTGGTATCAAAAAGTTTGAAAAGCCCTGAATTATAGCTTTGGTATTCTGAGCACCTGTTTACCTTATGTACCTTCTCAGCACCATGGACAGAGAAGCCAGGGTTTACTGTATGCGATATGGTGCTACAAACAGAAAATGAATGTCCCGCGCAGTGCGCCGTAGTAACCCCTTTTGCAGGTTTTAATAAGGCGCCCCAGGCAGACACATAATTCATCTTCGGACCGAGCGTGTCCCTTTGAAACGCCACTCTGTGGTTTCAATTACACCTGCAAACTGATCGAAGCTCCGGCGCGCAGACTTCCCTTTTCTGTTCCTTCGTAATTGGTTGTCCTCATGTACACGGCACATGCCCGGGAGGTTTGCGGGTGAGGATGTGGGGCACAATCGATTTGTTGACTCTTTAGTATATGACGTAATAGGGCTGGTGAATGATTTAAAAATGTGAATCGGATGAAACACAGCTTCAAAATTAATGTAGTCACGATTATCACCATTCGAACTACAGTATGTACCAAAATATGTTTTCCTGTACCGGATTTGAACATTAAAGGGGAATTTGGTTCCATTTGTACGCTCTCAGAAAAAAAGAAGCATCTAAAGAAATCCATTAACATGGTGAAAATACATCTTGATGATGTCATCAAGATGTTTCACCATGTTAGTTGTTTTCTTCAGACCTCCATTTCTTGGGAACACAGAATGGGGGAACTTTTTTTTTATCATGTCCATCATTGAAGCCTAGAGACCGAGGCTATCTGCAGATTCCTCATAGCCTCGGTCTCCAGGCTTACACCTGCGGTGTGAAATGAAAGCCTCGGGACACGGTACCTCAGAAAGACGATCAACAGGCAGGTCTTCCGGGTTTATTAGTTGCCATTTCTCAGCCAATCGCGGAACGGTGCTCCCGAAAATGTAGCCTTTAGGAAACATTTTATTCCTCCCTTTGTGCTTGCAAAGCCATTGTAAGGGTTTAAAAGATGGAATTGTGTGCACGTTGCACCTAGGCATGGGTGTAGGGGGGCAATGCCCCCCTACTATTGTTTTTTGAGAAAATCAAAGGCTTTTAAATGCGCCTTATAGTCCGGAAAATACGGTAACTGAAAATGGTATGGGTGCGACTTCTGTGGTGCGACACAGACCATGAAGCCACACCTATACCATTTTCGCCTGCCCCCCAATTGTGAAATGCTACATCCGCCCCTGCTTTGCACACTTCTATAACTCGTTGAAATATTTTTTTCTGAAAATAAGAGTGAACAAGTCAAGACGCTAGTGAGGACTGAACAGGATTGTTTCGCTGGGGACTGTAAATGCAGCAACTTCCGCAACTACTGTTGAAACTGTTTGTTGTCTAAAGTGTAAGTGTTGTTGTCTAAAGTGTAGGTAGCGTCCAAGGTGGTGTGCAACATTGTAACCAGATTAATTACTATACTATGTGGACTTGGTTGCTTCTGATCATGAACATTTCGGACCTGGGGGGTCCTTGTTTTTTGAATAAGTAGTGGACCCTGGTCTGAAAAAGGTTGAAAACTAAACCCCTGCCGTAATACTGTACATCAGTATCAGAGGATACAGTAGTATACACTTTGGCTGCGGCTCTCAGATTGAGATCTGCTGCTACTGCACCTTATTCCCATGCCCAGTATACCCTTGGTTCGCTCACACGCTTCGTTTATCAGCTATACAGTAGAGCCCGGTGCCTCAGACTGTAATTATATTCAGCCCTCTTACAGTGAGATTGATGTGCTGGCGACGCCATGCGTGCGGGGCGCAGGGGGAATGAATGGATGCTGGCTGACCTTGTTTTTAGTGCGTTTATTTTTTGTATTTTTTTTGGTGGCACTGGCACACAGTATAGGACACAGAGAGGACGGAGGTGCATGGCGACGGCTGTTTACAGGAGATAGGGCCTGAAGACAATAGATCAGCGACTATATACTGTTAGCTTCCTTTACAGCTAAGCCTCCCGGCCGTGGCTATTCCTGCTCCCAGGACGATGCCGCGTTGCCATGTTCCATATGTTTTGTGTGTGTGTGTGTGTGTGTGTGTGTGTGTGTGTGTGTGTGTGTGTGTGTGTGTGTGTGTGTGTGTGTGTGTGTGTGTGCGCGCGCGCACGCACATGTGTCAGGGGCGGATCTAGGCATGGGGGGGGGCACGCCCCCCTAAATGCCCTGACTGCCCCACTAAAACATGAAGACATGGAAACGGCCCAAATTTCGAATATATTTCAAATAGAAGTGCTTTTAATTAAAATGGTTTGAAACACTATGCTACAATTGTTGTACCACTAAACCAACAGCATTTCATCTTTGAAACCATCACATCACGTGCCTGTTGCAACTTCAACAACAACTGATGCTGTTATTGGCTTTCCAGCCTACACCAAGTCCTGTAACCGAAAATGGTATGGGTGCGACTTCATCGCGATGGGTGCGACTTCATCGGCGATGAAGTCGCCCCCATACCATTTTTTCCTGCCCCCTCCCCCCAATTGAGAAATGTCACATCCGCCCTGTCGTGTGTGTGTGTGTGTGTGTGTGTGTGTGTGTGTGTGTGTGTGTGTGTGTGTGTGTGTGTGTGTGTGTGCGCGTGCGTGCGTGCGTGTAGTGAAAAACCACATGCATAGCCTCCAGATGAACACCGTCACTGTTATCTCTCTCACTCCCTGAAGATCAGACCTTTCCTCTTCATCTGTTTCATATTTTATTCTCCGGACGTGATCACAGGAGCTTTTGTTATCCACCAGCATGCAAAGAAAGTCTGTGCATCATCCCATCATAACAGGAACATCGTAGTTTGAAGTATGAGTCTGTTGTATCTTGCTTTGCAGGTTATATTTTGCCCTGTCATGTTTTGGTCACACGTACGTCGAGACTTTGTGGAATCAAAGTATTCAAATATAACTGACACTGGCTTGAAAGGACTGGTTGATGGTGCTTGCAACTCATGTTACTGTTGCACATTAGACCACAACCTGTTTACCTGCAGTCAGCTACTTTAGAACTGAATCTAATTGTTTTATATATTTAAAAAACCCTGGAAGTGAAACATACATTTTTCGCACTTTTAGACCACAGTTGTGGTCATTATATGCAGGCCATACCAACAATGCATTGCCATTTTTTGTATTTTTATATCAAAAGTCCTTCAAATTCAACGTTAATTGCTTTCGGAAAACAAGAAATGTGCGGCGTGATGACCATTTCATTGCACCTTCAATAATAGTCACGAATTTGCCAAAAAATAAGATAAAGCAGCAATCTCTCAACATTTTAAAGGCAATAGAGGCAACTTTAGCCCAAAAATAAAATAGATATATCCCGGTAGCTATTTTTTTTGTCTTTTTCCCCACTATGTTGCTCGTCCTGCAGACTGTCCAGAACATTTGTCGGGCTCTGGAAAGGTGGTGCTAATTTGTGAGTGGGGGGGATGGGGGACAGCGTTTTAGCCAATCACAGTACTGTCTTCCAGCATGCTGCACTACCCGGAGAAGAGACCATTTAGGCTTTCGCATCCCGCGGACGTGAAACGGCAGCGAATATTACGGTCACCGCGGTTCATCGAAACACACATCACCGCCGCCGTAACGAAGCGCAGACTCGGCCATCGATCCCCCGCCTCGTCAATCAAGCGCTGAGTGCTTCTCACGGTCAGAGGAGACGGTAATATCTCCGCGCAGACGTGTGTGGATTTATGGCGTTGTCGGCGTGTTCCGTCCTATTTCCCCCTGGAGTTCATTTATCTTCTCTCCTCTCATATAATCATCCTGCTCTACCTTGTTTTTTTAGGCCTAAATTCCTTTGTCTTACTTACAGCGATGTGCAGGGGCGTTTTTTGCCATTAGGCATACTAGGCAGTTGCCTAGAGGGCAATGAGGGGAGGCGGGAAGGGGCACCAGGTTGACCACCAGACATGCTTTAAAAGGATTATATGGATCCTGGATGAATACATTTATACTTGTCCTCTATAACTAGAATTAAACATTTAAAACACATATAATATGTTCTTTAGGTTAAAAATAGTTCATATTTTCATCCCCATTTTACTGTGCCTGTCATAGGTATGACGTCACAGGAGATTTTCCCTGGAGCCCCCCCCATGCCATTTCCATTTGGCAAGGGGGGCTCCACATTGCAGCTGCAGAAACGCCACTGGCGCCACAGCGTGTGAACACCTGCTATTTTTGGGAGTGAAATTGTGAAAATGCAGCACAAATCTTTCAATGTGTTCTTTCAAATGTTTTGTAGAATCTACAATGTTGCGCGCGCGCACACACACACACACACACACACACACACACACACACACACACACACACACACACACACACACACACACACACACACACACACACACACACACACACACACACACACACACACACACACACACACCGTGTATATAGGCCGCACCTTGCATTTCCTCTTTCATTCATTGTTTCCCATCTCCCTCCTCTCCTTTCATCTGCATGCGACTACTATACGCTCTCTACTCCCTCCTGGTTAGTATGTAAGAGCCCTTGCTGCCATCCTGTCCTGTCCATTTGTCTTCCCCTCCCTCTCTCTCTCTCTCTCTGCCTCATCTATAGTCTCTGCACACACCGTCTCAACAAACCCCACGCCCCGGAATTATTTACTGCTTAATGGGCCTACAGCTGCTCACACCAGCCCTGGCGATGGGCGTGCATGCATGCGCGTGTGTGTAGGTGCACAACGTGCATGCATTCGTGCGTGCACGTCCGTTGATGTCGGAACAAGTGCCGGTGTACCGGGAGGTTACCACGAAGAATGTATGTCCAGGTTGTTTGAAAAGCAGATGAGCCATTGTTTTTTTTGCACGCACGCGCACACGAGAGCGTGCACATCAGGCTGTGTGTGTGCACGTGCGTGTGTGTGCCCCCGTACGTGCGCGAGATGAGTCATTGACGTAGGAAGTCATTATTTTTCTGCAGGTGCTGTTCAGAGCATCTATTGTGTACCAACAACTGAGAGATAGCCTGGCATAGTTATAAGCCTTCGCGTAATTGAGTGAGTTACATTTGCACTGACCTCAGTGGCCTTAGTGATTCATTTGGAAGGCGAAGGTGCTAATGTAGCAGGTGGCTACAGTCTCTGTCGTGATGGCCTCCAAAGTCTAGTATCTGCCCCCGGACCAAGGGGGATGTCCTCTTGGTCTAGTGGTTAAGATGTTGGACTTTCACGTGGGAGACCCGGGTCCGAATCCCGGGCGTTACACTAACTCTGTAGAACCGTCCCATGTGGTTCTCAAAGTGTGGTCCAGGTTAATATGCAAAGCATCACAATTAAGGGTGTTACAGACAGCCAGGGGTGTAGTGGAGGGGGGATGCAGGGGGACGGCGTCCCCCCACTTCCCACATCTAAGATATTTTTGGGGCAAAAGTAGGCCTATGTTTTTTGTCTTGTCATTTACTTTTATGGATACAATTATGCATTGTAAACAATCTTTCTCAATGTGCTACCACACTTGTTTTAATAGCATGTCTGTGTGTGTTGTGCAGTGATGGGGATAACGGCGTTATTGATAACTTCGTTACGTAATCAGATTAGTTTTATTAGTAACGGAGTAACCTAACGAGTTATTTTTGCAATTTAGTAGTTAGTTACTTAGTTACATTTCCAAAAAAGTAACTTGTTACTATAGTTCGTCGCAATTCATTTTCTTGAGATTGCTCGGTGTTGTAGCCTATATTCCTCCTTCTGTTATGGTAGAATAAGCCGACTGCACGTTGTGGCTTCATCCTTCTGCGAGTGATGTGCGTAGTTTACATTTTCTGTCTGCACATCCTGTAAATCCGCCTAAGAAATAATAGTAAACCTACTGTCTAGCTAGTGTCTAGTTATACTCTAGTATGAATATTTTATTTTGAAAAGGAAGAAAGAGGAAGTCCGCTGGCTGCTTGCGTAGTGAAGCAGCTACTCTAGGCGCGACTTGCTAAAAGTCTTGTAAACAATGACGCCGTACACTGTTGGATTAATTTTTGGATTAACACGCGCACTCTCGATTGGGAATCGGCTATAAACTCTGGCTGCGTTATTAGGTGAGTAATGTTTAATTCATTGTTTGGCCGCCGTGCCTTGTCTTATATAGACTACTGTAGTTCATAGGCTGGGTTATGATGGTCAGTTGAGAAGCCTGCAGGAGCTGTTGTTGTTGCCGCCGTGCAGCATGGAGAGGGCATCATCATGCTATCTGACTGGTTGTACCGCGTACAGCATAATATTGTCTGTAGGACTACTGTGGATCTGACATAGCCTACTTTGTAGCAACCTAGTTCATAGTGGGTGATGGGTGACATGGTGTCACTGAGTACAGTTGTTGTCGGTGGTGGTGGTGGTTTTTCATGTGTGCAACATGGACTGCGACTCATGTACTGGTAATACAATGCAACTAAATTGTGCATACATTAAAAACAAAGAGAAAAGGAGTATTTTAATTGTGTTCAGGAACGGAAAATAACGGAAAATAATCTATTACGTTACTTTTTATAGAAAGTAACTTGTAACTTAACGAGATTAGTTTTAGGGGGCAGTAGTCCAATAACCTAACGTCGTTAGTTTATAAAGTAACGATACCCAACACTGGTGTTGTGCAAGTGCACGCAAATGCAAGGGGAATTACACAGACGAGAATCGCACAGCGAGGGAAAAAAAGCTCACAGGATTGAGGTCTAAAATAAATCACCGGTGTGTGCATGAAACGATCACATGCGCAATGAACAACACTGGATGCCGCACAATAACGCCCAGCGTCACACACTCTCTTTATCGCATGTTGTTTTCTGAGCACAAAACGCCAGTCCTGTTGAAAATGAACTAGAATGTGCAATTTGTTACTTGCCGTCTGTAAAGCTCCTTATTCCAAGAGTAGATCGAGAAATACCAGAAGGCTCGGGCCGGATCCAACTCGCACTGGCGGAAATGTTGCGACATTGAGGGGTCAGAAAACTGAGCGCTCGAGCGGCTGTTCATGCAGCCTGAAAGGCAGAGTTTAAAATGCATAGTTTTGAACAAGGACACTGCAAATAAGAGTTATTATGTGCAACATTTCAGCTGTTTTAAAGGTAATAGAGGCAACTTTAGTGTGTACACTGTTTGTAAACAGATGCGTTTAAAAACAGAATCTAACTCCACCTCTTTTGGCTCATCATGAATCTGGGATTGGCTAAAATGCTGCCTCACCCCATACCCCCTCTCAGATTTAACCAAATCTGTTTACAAACACAGTGTTTGTACACATGCACTAAAGTTGCTTCTATTACCTTTAAGATGGTACGGTGCAACAAAAAAAAAAATCATTGTTACCATGACTGTTGACAAGTTGCCCATTTGCTTTTTAATAAAGTTGTTGACTGTAGTGTGCTTCCTCATTCTATGCCTTGTCAGTGGCTGGTCTGGCTCACACACACGCCACACGCACACACACACAACCACACACACACACACACACAACCACACACCACACACACACACAAACACACAACACACACACACAACACACACACTCATCTTGGGAATTACAGTCTGGTATAGCGTTCAAAGAGACAACGAACCCAATAACACGTATTCGAAGCCCCATAGGCTATGTGCCAGCACCATAATAATACCCTGAGCCTGCATCATGCTCTTTAAAAGATGTCTGAGATGAAACAGGTTGGGGGCGGCACCTTATATGGCACTGGTGGGTTCCCTGTGTCCTTAATGATGCTGTATCCCCCCACACACACGCACACTGATGGTGATGATGATGCTATAGCACCACTGGTCCTCTGCCCTCCTCCCACCCCATTCTCACATCAGAGAGAGAGGGAGAGAGAGGGAGAGAGAGAGAATTGACTAACATTGAGGTCTGCAGGGACGTGCAGAGAGTGTTAGAGGGGCAGCCGGGCAGGGGCTGAAATCCCACAAGAGGACGGATATTGATATAAAAAAAAAACACATTGAGGGCTTGGAGATCTCCGTCGTTCTGGGCGCAGGACAGAACTCTTTAGGTACAGGGGTGGATGTAACATGTACCATTTGGGGGGGTAAGAGAACATGTTGGAGGGGCAAGAGAAAATGGTATGGGTGCCATTTTCCCATACCATTTTCAGTTACATGACTTTTATTAGTCGAGTAAAGCATCAATAATAACATCAGTTGTTGTTGAAGTTGCAACAGACACGCAGCATGCATAAAGCTAAAGGTCTGACTCAGAGAGTTTTCTGTTTTCAATGATGAAATCCTGTTGGTTTAGTGGTGACACAGCTGTAGTTAGTTAGTAGCAGTAGTAGTGTTTCAAATCATTTTAAATATAGGTACTTTAATTTGAAATGTTGTGGGTTGTTTTGCATGCCATTATGTTTGGTGGGGCAGACGGGGCATTTAGGGGGGCATTGCCCCCCCCCCCCCCCCCCCCCGCCCCAAGCCCATGCCTAGATGATCCGCCCCTGTTTAGGTAGTGGAGATGCGGTGTGGAGATGACTCTGGTTATAAGACGACTTCCATTTTTCACTCATTTGCGCAAAAAGAACTTTGAATGTCAAATAATATAGTCCCAAAATATAAGACAACTCTTTTGAGTGAAAAAAAAAAAACACTCGCTTATACAGTATATTCAGGCCAATAGGGTTGTAGGCTAAAAATTGCATTTGTGTCCTGCATGCAGTTTTTGCGGACATGATAGAGAGGAACAGAAACGCTCCTAATGGGTGTAAGCGTGTGTTAGGAGAGAATGGGACCAATTTTCTCATGTGACGTCATACCTATGACGGGCACAGTAAAATGGTGCCCCCCAAGGGATAAAAATATCAACTATTTTTAAACTACAGTATAAAGAACATATTATACTGTGTGTGTGTTCTGAATGTTCAATAGTTATAGAGGACAAGTATAATGTATGTATATGAGGCTCATTAGCCTGGGATCCTTTTAAACTTAAAACATGTCTGGTGGTCGCCCTGGTGTGCCCCCCCCCCCCCCCCCCCCTCATGGCCCCCTATAGGCACCTGCCTAGTCTGCCTATTAATGGCAAAACGCCCCCACCCCTGGACGCCAATGTGCGCACGCCCCTGGAGGTCTGTGTATTCTCTCAATGCACGTTTGACAGTGAGTGCTCGGCTGCTTCTTGCCCAGTGCACATTCTCCAAAGAAGCCAGGGAGAACGCCTGCCCTGTCGGCTTCTGCTTATTGAACAATATCTCTCGGTCGTTTGCGTAGCCTATCGCTCTTCTTTTGTTTCTGGCTTGACACATTTCCTTATTATTGGCGCGTGTGAAAATATCATCTCCAAAACCCCAACCACCACCACTACGGCACAACGTACAGGAGAATATCCCTTCCTAGTAGCGGATTGAATTCCTTCAGCTCAACCCGAGCCATTACGAATTTCTGTCGCATTCCCTCCTTCTCGTCGTTTTTTGGGGGTCTCTCTTTCTCTCTCTCTCTCTCTCTCTCTCTCTCTTTCTCTCTCTCTCTGGGAATGCTGCGCCGTATTTTTCTTCCGTCCTCCTTCGTTTCCATGCCAGCCAGAGCATGGGAACCGCCGCGTCCAAAAGGAAAAATCTGAGAAACGATGCGATATCATCCGTGGCAGCAAAAGTTAGGTGAGTGAGAGTGAACCACCACCACCACCATGCACCGTGTCCCTCTCTGCATGTTCTATAGCCACGTTCATGCCACCATTCATGTCATATCAGCAGATCGCCACACACTGAACGTCCAATTGAACGGTAGTTCAAGGGGAAATCCACCAACATTTTACATTTCAACAATTTTACTACTATGTCATTAAAGGGAAACTACACCCATTTTCAACATTTTAATGTCATTAATATACCTTAGAGATGTTGTGTGGACATGATAAAAAAAGTTCCTCCAATTCTGTATTTTGTAAAAATGGAGGTCTGAAAAAAATCATTAACATGGTGAAATACATCTGATGACATCAACAAGATGTATTTCACCATGTTAATGATTTTTCTTTCGGACCCCTTTTTCCTGAGAGGGTAGGCTACAAATGGGGTACAAATGTGAACCAAATTGAACCTAGCGGGTCCATTTGGTTCACATTTGTATCCTCTCAGGAAAATTTTGAAAATGGATGGAATTCCCCTTTAGTAAAACATTATGTATTTCTTAGAAATGGAGGTCTGAAAAAAAGGATAGGCCTACCATGGTGGAACACAGCTGGATGACAAGTGCTTCACCGTGTTAATGATTTTACATTTGGAGCTTTTTTTTTCAGAGAGTGCATCCGCTAGGGTCCATTTGGTTCCATGTGTATGTCTTTAAATCTTGAAAATGGGTGGAATTCCCCTTTAACCGCGAATTAAAGGAGAAATCCTACCCGTTTTCAACATTTTACTATGCTATTACTAGGCCTTAGAGAGGGCGCGTGGCAATAATAAAACGTCCCCCCATGTTTCGTTTCCTAGAAATGGAGGTCTGAAAAAAATCATCAAAAGCCTAATAAGGTGAAACACATCTTGATGTCATAAACGTGTTTCACCCTGTTAATGATATTCCTACCATTTGAATCCATGCATTCCTTCTTTTAGGCACACTGCACACACAAGTTTCTACACTCTTGAGTGTGCAGAACATTTTGTTTAAATTGTAACAGTGGGATATATAACCATGCATTCTTAAATGCATTCTTTGTTTGTTTTTAGCTGCATTTATTTGCATTCAGTGCAAATATCTCACAGCATAGGCAGCATGCATGCGCAGCACATGGCAGTGTCTGGGATCATCATGACGTGATTATGCATTGAAGGTGAACCACGTACAGTCCGGCTGCATGCATGCTTTTTTCTCTTATGAATGAAGAGGCTGCTTGTTGACAGCCGTGTGCAAGTGCAGCCGAAATGCTATCGAGGTCGCCCGCATTATTATGCGATGTCGCTGTTTTGTAAAAAAAATAAATAAATGCATCTAGATCTCGTCCGGTCACTCCGGTGTTTGATTGACGGCGTGGATGAATGAAGCACGTACGCATGTATTGCGTAATGAAAGTCATGCGGCCAAAGACAGACACGTAACTGCTCCCATGCCAAAGACAAGTAGCCTGGTCTGCGTAGTAGGCAACCCGCATCACTTAAAAATCACTGTGTGTGCTTTATTGTAGACTTGTATTGTATTGTAGACAGGGACGGATCTAGGCATGGGAGGGGGGCAATGCCCCCCTAAATGCCCAGCAAAACATGCAAAACAACCCAAAGATATTTCAAATTAAAGTGCTTATATTTAAAATGATTTGAAACACTACTACTGCTGTGGCACCACTAAACCAACAGCATTTCATCATTGAAAACAGAAAACTCTCTGAGTCAGACCTTTAGCTTTATGCATGGTGCGTGTCTGTTGCAACTTCAACAACAACTGATGTTATTATTGATGCCTAATAAATTGTTGCCTAATAAAAGTCCTGTGACAGAAAATGGTATAGGGGCGACTTCATCACCCGTGGCACGAAGTGACACGATTTTCTCTTGCCCCCCCCCCCCCCCCCCCCTGCCCCCCCCCCCCCCCCCCCCAATTGGGAAATGTTACATCCGCCCCTGAGTGTAGACTTTTTTTTAAGACAAACCAACAAACATTCATTAATAATTAACCGATTGGCTTCATTAGGTTTGGCAGCACGTGCAGGCCTGATGATGGATTGCCTATAGCAGGCAATTGGGCAAGACATCAATTTGTCAATCAATTGGAATTGATTGGTCTGGTCGCTTCTCTTGCGGTGATTGGCCATCAGCCGTCACAGTGCGGTTTATTATCGGATCGGGTTTTACTTACAGCTAAAGCCAACACAATGCTCTGTTATTGGCAGCTTGGCACTACGCCAGTGTGGGAAATGGCTCGTGTCCAACAAAAAAAACGGCAAACGCTGCGATTGACACGTGTGAGTTAAAGGGCTTTTACCAATACTATATTGCTGTAGCCTAAGCTGTTGTAAACATGAATTGTAGGACCCCCCCCCTCCTCCTCTATTCCATTCCCTCTTCCCCAGACTGGCTGTGACCATGAATGGCCTCCACAAGATGAGAGATCCGGTTGTTAATCTTGGTGTAAAATTGAGCTGCATGTGTTGAATAACTCGAATCTAGCTGAAAGTGAGTCCCTATTGCTGCTGCATGGCATGCCCAGCATCAGCTGTACCAATACAAGCCGCAGCACACCGCCGCTGACACAACCCACATCCATGTGAAAAATAGGTTTTGAGTGGCGATCCATTATTTAATTGGCTAGTTATTTCGTAGGGGCGCCTCTTCACATGTTAGTTTTTCCCCTCTCCCTTTTGGAGGTCGAGGTAATGACCTTGCCTTAGGCTTATATATGTGTAGCCCTATGTAGGCTATACACGTGGAAATTCAACAATTCACACACATGTTGTTGCGGCCCTGTGATGTTACGTCATCGTACCTTTGCATTGGCTATACGTATGTGTGAGCGTGTGCGTGGTCACACACCACACACACACACACACACACACTCTCTTTCCTAGCAGGGCCGATGCGGTGCAGTCTTCATGTGAACAGAGTGTGCGAGTGTTGCTCATTCACAAAATCTCTGTCCCAGGCTGGCCGTGAGTGGAATTGCATTCGACTAGTATAGCCTAGGCATATAAAACATAATCCCATACCATCTACTAGACTATAATTTAATTGATGATGATAAAATACCATTATTTGTTTTTTTACTATTGAAACTGCCGGCTTTCTATTCTACCAATAATAATACACATTTTTTTTTTAAATCTGCCGAATGATGATGCGCATGGAATACAGTGTTTACTATTTTATCATGAACATTAAGGACCTGTTATATGAAGATAAATTCAGAAGTGGTGAAGTGGTCCTTTAAAGGGGTATTCCACTTTCAAAAAAACCTTTTTATCGTCTACTCAGTCTCGTGAACACGCCATACAGTTTTTACAATACTTGATTCAGTATTTAGATATTTGATGTTCATTGTAGTGGCCTATACCTATATGTATCAGCTTCAGATCAACATATGGAATGTATTCTGTGCTGGCCATATACGGCACGTGTGTAGAGGATACTGGGTTTTATGAGGTCAGATCAAAATATGGAATGCCAGAACTGGGCAGTGTCTTGTTTTGTGTAGAGGGTTTATGATGAGGAGGGCCAGGCCATTTTCGGACCTGTTGAAAACTGCATAAATGACATTCGGTCAGGCCTGTCTATGGTTTGAACGGACGGTTCTAAAGTGAGACATCGATGGGGAAGGATAAATATATGGAATGTCAGAATAGGTCAGCTCCTTAAACGGATATGTAAGGGCTTGGGGTCAGAAATCGAGTTCCTGGCTAATATTGATGCTGATGTCACATGATATCACAAGAAAAAAATTGAAGCTGAAATATTTTTAATATTATATATCTTTATATATTTATCTTTTTTCCCCACCATTGCGGGCATGGCTGTACTTGCTGATTAGGACAAAAGACTAGCCTAACCTCAGTCTGAATTGTCATTTTGTTTCACTTCATTATTCAGACTGAAGTGCCTCTCCTCCGCAGCAGTTTCTGGGATGGGTGTTATCAAAGTGGCAGTCTTCACAGTGATTGGTTCATACCAACCCATAAGAATATTGAGAAAGCAGACGACGTTCGAAACAAAGTGAGTGACAGGGCTGTTGGGCAATCAGGTGCTGGTATTGGATTTCCAACCGGCACAAACGGCCTCAAAGGCAGGGAAGCCAGTCCTTGAATCACAGGGAAAAAAAATAAGGTAGTATTTTTTTAAGGTGCTGATTCAGGGCGGAGACAGGCTAGCAAAAGACATGATTATGGCAAAACATAACTTAAATAGGGCCTAATAATCACCATCCATAAAACCTTTATTCAGCATTTTTGAATGCATGAATTGCATACACTAATTTGGTGATTTCTGACAATTTGGGCCAAAACCGAATGCGCCGAAAATATATATTTTTAGACATTGTCTATGTCGAATATTTTCGGTGCTACATGGCGGGAAATGTGCGCCTCCATAGCGACTTGCGGTCACTTACCCCACCTTCAAATACGAAGTAGAATATCTACTTTATGGCCATTGCACAGCAGAGATAATGCAAGGCGAATGCTCATCGATTTGTCAGTCATAACCTGTCACCCGTTTAATGTGTTCAGTTCACAACACGCCAGTGCGTTGAACCTTGAGGTGCATTGATGGAAATCGCTGCTGCCAGACCACATTGAATCTCCATCGCTGTATGTTTCACCTGCACAAGTGCGCATTTCAAGGTTCGTTCGCTGCTGCTGTGTACATGCAGTGTAGTTCTCAGTTCATTCATCGATTCGTGGAACCCTTGAGAGTAAACGCGACCAATTGGACCCGCGAGGGCAATCTTCATAAATTAAGAAGATTCCACTGACTGTACGCAGACAGACACACATACACGTTGTGTACACACACACACACACACACACACACACACACACACACACACACACACACACACACACACACACACACACACACACACACGTCAGATGCTGCAGTTTTCAGCAGGGATTCTGATGACAGAAAACCGTTAAGTGTGTGTGTGGCTCTAGGCTGAAAATGCTTCCTTTTACACTCACAGTGCGCACACGCACACACACACACACACACACACACACACACACACACACACACACACACACACACACACACACACACACACATACTGTACACACACACACACACACACACACTCACACACACTCGTCCTCTCTGCACTGCTCTCTCCTCTGATCTTATCGCCTCTTCTCTCAACCATTCATCTCCGCTCATTTCTTTCTTTCTTTCTTTCTTTCTTTCTTTCTTTCTTTCTTTCTTTCTTTCTTTCTTTCTTTCTTTCTTTCTTTCTTTCTTTCTTTCTTTCTTTCTTTCTTGCTTTCTTGCTTTCTTGCTTTTTTTCTTTCTTTCTTTCTTGCTTGCTTTCTTGCTTTCTCTCTTTCTTTCCCTCCCTCTTATCTTTCCTCTCCTACTTTATGTTCTTCTTTTTCTTTTTCGATCTCTTTTCTTCTCCACTCTGTCGCGTAAACCTGTATTGGCCCATTCTACCAAATTGGTTATATAATAAATCTGTCCCATCTTTTCATGTCACTACCGAAACACAAAGTGCTTTAGTCCATAGATGGACATAGGTCTTATGTTCATCATGGCCAAATGTTGAGTAGCTGGTTTACTTCAGTCTGAAATTAAAGGTAATCGAGGCAACTTTAGCGTGTACAAACACTGCTTGTATACAGATTTGTTTAAAATTCTAACTCCACCTCACCTCCACCCTATTGGCTCATTATAAAACTAACAAACAAATTAGCACCACCTTTCCTAAACCCGACAAATGCTAGTCTCTAGTGTCTAGGGACTAGTGGACAAGATGATCCAGTATAAGTCATTTTAAGTCACTTGGTTGCATGTTGAAAGTAGCAGATCCACAACCTCACATCGCACTTTGGTAGCGGCAGGTGTTAACACCAGTCATTATACGATGGCTAGGTTAGCCTGACAAAATACATTTCAGTCATCAACTGTAGATTTAGCCTAGTTACTAGTTATATTTCTGTCAGCCTAGACTAAAACATTGCAGGTGACTAATGCATATGACTTCAAACTAAATCAAGTTTCGTTTTAAAGACTATGACTAAACACAATAGAGATTCGCTGCCAAAAACAATGCTCCACTCCTACATCCATCCCTGGCCTGGAAACCAGCCCAAACTGCCACAGGAAAAATAGCCCCTGGGCAGATTGGGTCTGACACTCCTCAGTTTGAATTATGTTTCCCTCGGCCCAAACTTGTGAGGGATCAATGAGAGCCCACTATTCTAAGTCAGGGGTTTTTCAACAGGTGGTCCGGGGACCACCAGTGGTCCCTGAGAGGGTTCCAGGTGGTCCCCAGCTGAGTTGTTTAACCAGATGTAACTCTTGAGAACGTAAAAATGAAACCAAATGGACCCTGGCGGGTCCATTTGGTTTCATTTTCACACTCTCAAGAGTTAAAATATTCATCATCTGAATTAGCCACAAGTCTACACAACTAGAAGATGGACAAAAGCAAAAATAAATTTTTCGTTTTGGGAATGTCCTCAACTGGTGGTCCGTGGCTCCAATCCTGAATAAATGGTGGTCCCTGAGATGAAAAAGGTTGAAAACCCCTGTTCTAAGTGAACAACTGCCCCAGTCAGTGGCACTTCTAAGCAATTTGGAGCCCCGCTCAAGATTTTGTCCCTTGGAGGGGCTCAAGGGAAAATCTCCTGTGATGTCATATATCTATGACAGGAACAGTAAAACAGCGCCCCCCCAAAGGATAATAATATGAACTATTTATAAACTAAAGAACATATTATATGTGTGGTAAATGTCCAATTCCAGTTATAGAGGACGTATGATGTATTTATCCATATGAGGCTTATTAGCCTGGAATCCCTTTAAAGCATGGCTGGTGGTCGCCCCGGTGCCCCCCTTTTCCTCCTCATGGCACCCCAGGCAACTGCCTAGTCTGTCTAATGGCAAAAACGCCCCTGCTGTGTTATTTTCGGTGACAGTCCTTTCTTTCCCTATGTTTTGGAGCATACGGTGCATTATTGTTTGCTTGTCCAATCCATGATCGTTTCCACTCTCTACAACTCCCCTTTTCAGTTGCTCAGCGTCTCTTTGATTTCATGAGAAAGAAATAGAGTCTGCAACACTGGTAAGGGAAAAGTCAGTTTCCCTTATGCGTGCGTGTGTGTGTGTGTGTGTGTGTGTCTGTGTCTGTGTCTGTGTCTGTGTGTGTGTGTGTGTGTGTGTGTGTGTGTGTGTGTGTGTGTGTGTGTGTGTGTGTGTGTGTGTGTGTGTGCGCGCGCGCGCGCGCTGTTGAATTTGTTTGGAGAGGTGATACAGTATCGTGAACCGTCATGGTGGCACTGACATTTGAATCAGTCCCTGAAGTGTTTGCTTGAATTAATACTTTATGAGACAGAAATGCAAACAACCACAGCACACACACAGCGCACAGCCACAGCGCATGAGCACACGCACACATGCACACACACACGCACACACACACACACACCACAACGCCAGGTATGTTCTCACTGAAACCAATTGAACTTGTGTAATAGCCTGTAATACAACATGTGACACGTTTAAAACCTACGACCTGTAAACAGCAGTGTGTAGTAATCAAATGTCAAATGTTTATTTATGGATATAAAATGCAGTAAAACTGGGGTCACCTCAAACACTTCATGAGAACACCAGGTGTTTAAAATACTAAGCAATTATGGGTGATTTTTGGTTGTAAAAAGTAAACATTGCGACACATTTAAAAGGAACCCAGCTGGCTAATGAGACAAATATGGATAAATACAATATACTTGCCCACTATTACTAGACTTGAACTTTTAAAACATGTAGAATAAGCTCTTTAGTTTAAAAAGTCGTTAATGTTTTTATCCCAAGGGAGGCGCCGTTTTACTGTGCCGGTCATAGGGATGACGTCACAGGAGATCTGTATGGACTGTACTGCGATGGAACGTTCCATGATTACCTAGCATTGCAACGTAAAACATCAATGTTTATACACTGGTCTATTTGTTATGACAATGGCGACACCCACTGGTGAAATAAAGCACTATAAAACAAACGGGAATGAACTATAGGTGGAGAAAATATGTAACAGGACCAGGAATTAATGATGAGTTGATGGTAAATTCTTGTTGAGTCAATGTGCCGGGCTGCATTCATCATTAATTCATCATCAATTAAAGCTTAATGAATTTGCACGATCAAACAAAGCTTGAGCAAATATTTGCGTTGATTGTTGATACGGTACAGTATGTTACTACAGGAGTCCCATATGCACGTCATTGGAGTGTCGATGGCGTCCGTCTTGTCACTCGGCCGACGATGGCCGGTCTCACAACGCGCCATGACGTCACGCACTGTGAGAGACAGATTGTCAACAATTGTGTTATCAGTAGGCTATAGTCTAGGCAACCCTTGGCTTGCTGAAATCAGTGTGAATTATCATTTTGTTTCACTTCATTATTCAGTCTGAAAGCCCTCTCAACAACAGCAGTTTTTGGGTTGGGCGTAGTCAAAGCATGAGTTTTTGGTAATTGGCTCATACCAACCAATCAGAATATTGGAAAAGCAGATGATGTAGTTGTCATTCATGTGGCTAACGGCTAACCCGGTTGCTAACCAAACAAACACAGCCAACGAGCGCTAGTACCATGTGAGCAAAAGCCGGTAAAATATGTCAGAGGATGATGATTAAAAAACCTGATGCTTCTTTAAAGAAACTATTTAGATCAGGGGTGCCCAAAAGGTAGATCGTGATCTACCAGTAGATCACACAGACCATGCAGGTAGATCACATGACAGACCCCCAGCACATGGACCCTTATAGATCTATAACTCTTTTACACTTATATTTAAACATCTGAATTACGTAAATTCAGACAAGTAAAAGAATTACCAGTCCACACAATTAGAAAATGGAGGATAAGTATTGTGACCAACGTTTTGCCAGTTTCTCTTTCCCAATTGTAGACAAAAACTTTAAAGTTGTGGACAAAAACGTTAAAGTTCTTTTGGATGCAAGAAACTAAACATCACGAACTGTCAACTCAAACCTCAAATACTGTTTTGAAACATTTTTTAAGTGCATTAATTCTTAAACACTATAACAGTAAGTAACACCATTCACCACTATTTCAAAGCTTCTAGGGGGCCTTGAAATGGATTTTCAGAAATGGATAACATTTTTTTGATGTGTAGATCTTGTTGAGCTGGCCATTTTGAGAGTAGTTCTCAAGTCAAAAAAGTGTGGGATCCAAAGGCAAATGGAGAAACGTAGAATTAAAATGGCATAAAAGAATCACAAACGTCTTTCAATTAAAGACCATGCATCGCGAATATGAAAGCCGAATGGGGAAACGCCTGGAGAAAGTTAATTGATAGCATGCGTGGGGTTGAACGGCGTCGTACTCCTTAAAGTCTGTTTGCTCTCATGTATAATGGATGAGTGTGTCTCCTGGTGCCAGGGCTGCCGATTCTAATCGCGGCTTCGCAGGCCCTGTCGAATAATAAAATGCGGAATTGCAAACTAAAATTAAAAAAGAAAAAGTCTACAAGCTTCCAAGTGGAAGTGCATACCTGACACTTACCATTTTCGGGCCAGCCGCAACAACGTGATTGACTGGTCATGAAATCATATTTGATTTGCCAGGAATGAACAGACATCACAGAAAGATGGAATAAATTAGACGGATAGATAGTAGATAGAAGAATTACAACCCCAAATCCGTTGAAATTGGGACGTTGTGAAAAATGTCAATAAAAACAGAATGCATTGATTTGCAAATCGTTTTCAACCTATATTGAGTTTAATACACTACAAAGACAGTATATTTAATGTTCAAACTGATAAACTTTATTGTTTTTTGAAATTATACAATCTTTTGTAAATTGATCCCTGCAACACGTACCAAAAAAGTTGGGACGGAGGCAACAAAAGACTGGGAAAGGTCATGAATGCACAAATAACGCCTGTTTGGAACATTCCACAGGTAAACAGGTTAATTTTAAACAGTTTAATATTGTTATTGAGTATAACGGGACCATCCCAGTCGCTCACAATCAAAGATGGGGCGAGGTTCACCACTTTGTGAACAATTCTGTGAGAAAATCATCTAACGATTTAAAAACAATGTTTCTCAACATTCAATTGCAAGGAATTTGGTGATTTCATCATCTACAGTCCATAATATAATCAAAACATTCAAATAATCTGAAGAACTTGCTATACTAAAGCATCAAGGCCGAAAACCAACATCTAGCACTTGTGACCTTTGATCCCTCAGGTGGCTCTGCATTAAAAACTGACATCATTGTGTAAAGGATATTACTGTGTGGACTCAGGAACACTCAGAAAACCATTGTCAGTTTACACAATTTGACGCTACACCTGCGATTGCAAGTTAAAACTCTACCATGCAAAGCAAAGCCATACATCAGAAAGGTTGGTTTGAAAAAACAACTAGAAAAACAACCAGAAATGCCTTCTCTGGGTACAATATCATTTAAAATGGTTATACACAAAGTGGAAAAGTGGGCTGTGGTCTGATGAGTCCACATTTCTAATGATAGTGGACCCAGAGAAGGCATTTCTGGTTTTTTTCAAACCAACCTTTCTGATGTATGGCTTTGCTTTTCGATGGTAGATTTTTAACTTGCAATTGCAGGTGTAGCGACAAATTATGTAAACTGACAATGGTTTTCTGAGTGTTCCTGAGTCCACACAATAATATCCCTTACACAATGATGTCAGTTTTTAATGCAGAGCCACCTGAGGGATCAAAGGTCACAAGTGTTTGGTGTTGGTTTTCGGCCTTGACGCTTTAGTATAGCAAGTTCTTCAGATTCTTTGAATGTTTTGATTATATTATGGACTGTAGATGATGAAATCACCAAATTCCTTGCAATTGAATGTTGAGAAACATTGTTTTTAAAACCGTTGGATGATTTTCTCACAGAATTGTTCACAAAGTGGTGAACCTCGCCCCATCTTTGATTGTGAGCGACTGGGATGGTCTTGTTATACTCAATAAAGATATTAAACTGTTTAAAATTAACCTGTTTACCTGTGGAATGTTCCAAACAGGCGTTATTTGTGCATTCATGACCTTTCCCAATCTTTTGTTGCCCCCGTCCCAACTTTTTTGGTACGTGTTGCAGGGATCAATTTACAAAAGATTGTATAATTTCAAAAAACAATAAAGTTTATCAGTTTGAACATTAATTATATTGTCTTTGTGTTGTATTCAACTGAATAGAGGTTGAAAACGATTTGCAAATCAATGCATTCTGTTTTTATTTACATTTTACACAACGTCCCAATTTCAACGGATTTGGGGTTGTAGTATGAGACTCAGTTCAAAGCAATGGGTGTGCGTGTGCATGCGTGTGTGTTTTTTGAGGCGGGGGGAATCGTCCCCTCCACCTTCGGGCAAAAAAGAAAAAATGAGGCAGCAACATAGCAAGTAGTTCTGGTTATTTTGTGGGGTCACTGGGACCACGCAGTAAATGTAAATGAATTCACAAAACTAATGTAATTTGTATTGTTTTTTCTAAAATATTAGCACTTCATTCGAATCATTTTTGACCCACATGAGGCTATTTTTGGGGCATAGTGATATGGACACAAAATACATAGTTCCCTGTGATAGAGGGGGCTAAAATGAACAAAGGATGTGCTAATATTTTAAAAATAGGTCAACAATACAATGAACAATTGAACTATCCCTTTAACCAAAGGAGTCAAACGTAGTCCTATACTGTAAATCAGGAATCTACAACAGTCTGTGTTGAAGGCTGCAATTGTTAAATCTAGAATGCCGGCGTGATGCTCTGTGCTGTAGGATACTATACTTACTCATGTAGTAATTATAGGGGTGATAATGGCTTGCATGAATATTTTACTGTAACACATTTCAGAACGGCACTTGTGAGTGCAGTCAGTGGGACAAGCAGGATTGACGGCTGTGGAGAAGTGAGCACTGCAGAGCCCTTCATCCACTGGCTGGGAACCGGTCCAGTTTAGAGCCAGTTTTTAGTCCATAAGCCTAATTCACAACTGTTCGACTGTTTGGACCACAGGTATCAAACTCTGACCCACGGGCCAAATTTGGCCCGCTGTGTAATTTCCTTTGGCCCTTGAGGCAATATCAAATTAACATTAGAGCTGGCCCGCCGGTATTATACAGTCAAGAGCGTAAAAATGAAACCAAATGGACCCGCAAGGGTTCTATTGGTTTCATTTTTACGCTCAAGAGTTACATCCAGTTAAACAACTTAGCTGAGACCACCTGGAACCTAGATTTTGGCCCACTCTGTATTTGAGTTAAACACCCCTGGTTTGGACGATGGGATTATTGGAAAATAGTGCCAGGAGTAAGAATCTTTATAGTTCTGGTCTGGTGTTCACCTGATCTAAAAGTAGTGTGGTTGTGTTCGTTTGTGTGTGTGTCTGACAGACAGCGCCCTACTATTCTACAGTATCTGCGAACATGAGGATGTTTGTCGAGTCTAATACGGCATAAACTTGCAGTATAAAGGATTTGGACGAATTTGCAGTTCCCACAGTTTCCTCAGCTGTGTTTTGAGTGCTTGTATTGTGTTTGCCTGCTGTCTTGGCTGGACCTAAATAATTGACAGGGCAGGCAGACAACCAGCACACGGATTCCCCCAAGACTGTTGGGGCAGCCTATTGTGTAACACAGTGATGTTTGTCTTTGGTACAGATGTCAAAAGGACACTTTTTATTCCTGTTATCCACAGTGGGAGGTCATGGGGCATATCAGGCATACCGCTGAGTGCTGTAGACCTCTGGAAAAAGGAAAAATCTCACCCTCCCTCTCTCTCTCTCTCCCCTCCTAAATGGTGCAACTGCTCCTACATTTGACTCTGTCGCTGGGGAATCGATTTATATTATATTGACTCTTATGTTGTGATTCGATATATTGTGTTTTTCCCCTCACAAATGACTTTGCTTTTATTTTACTAGAACATTTAAAGCAATTCTAAACAATACAGACCATGAAAAGTTCATTCTTACACTTCAGTCTTTTTCACATGAACCAATTAATAAATACATTAAAAAATAGATTTTTAACGATATTGATATTGTGGCATGAACCCTTTCAGGCCGGGAATCCATATTTGGATTCTGCACTGTCTGTGCAGTATTCCAGACTTAAGTTGTTTTGATGCTGATACATAAATATTTCTTTTGAAGTTTTTTTGATAGAAACCTTAGGTCAGGCCTTATAGGCACTTTGTGTGTAAACCTCTGAGATACAGTACCTTTAAGAAATGCGATATATTGACATATTGTCAGTTCTGCCTATCCCTACTTTGGACTTGTTGGAGTACAACCACTTCAGTAACTTACTCAGATCCTCACCCCCTGTCCTTTCAACTCATACTCCTCTTCGACCTGTGATCGCTGCGGGGTGTGCGATGCTGCCTTGTTTTGCAGACTGACTGTATGCCTGATGCTGTGTCTTTTTTTCTTCCTATCTTTTGTTCAAACTCCTTCCACGTATTCCTTTCATCCGTTCCTTTCTCAGAATGTCAGGCAGTTGGATCAGACGCGGACTGATCCACATATAGTACAAGAAATCTATGGAAAGTAGCAGGAGCAACCTCAAACTGAGCGCAAAAAAAAGTTGATTTGGGGTTTTGACTATCCTGAATAACAGGAAAGAACAGGGGCGGATCTAGGCATGCGTATGTCCCCCTAAATGCCCTGACTGCCCCACCAAACATGACGGCATGGAAACAACCCAAATTTCTAATAGATAGTATAGCAGATTAACTCATTTTTTTCATACGATACTTCACTTTGGTATAGAAGCGCGAAAATTGGCACAGATACTCTCCAAGGTCTACTCTTTAGGAAAAAGGCGCGTGCCACTCAAAATTCCAAGATGGCGGCCCCAAAATCCAAAATGTCCGCCCAAAAATGTGGTTTTTCCTTCATAACTTGAAATGCATTGATTTTACACCCCATAAATGTATTGAACATGAATACAAAGTTGGCCATTACGGACGGTTTGGCACCAAGAACATGTCTGTATCACTTACGGCTCTTGAGATACAGCATATAGGTACTTTCACAGATTGAGGAGAGCAAGACATTTGTAACATTGATTCTTAAGTGAATCAAATGGTGATACAGGCATGAAAATTGGTACACACACTCTTCAAACCCCACTATTTCTAAAAGTACTGCGTGCCCTGCAAAATTCCAAGATGGCAGCCCCCAAAATCCAAGATGTCCGTCCAAAAATGTGGTTTTTTCCTTCATAAGTCGAAATACAAAGCTTTTAAGCCCCATAAATGTATTGAGCGTTAATATAAAGTTAGGCATTACGGACATTTTGATACCAAGTACATGTCTCTATGTGCTACGGTTCTTGAGTTACAACATATACGTAGTGATGAGGCACCATAAGTGTAACATTTTGGCACATTTCCCCCTTTAACTCAAAGACCCCTTTATCACCATTTCTTCTGTTTTCAGGAAATGGACCTACATGTATCTGCTATCATAAACCACTTCAGGTTTTTCAATTGATGAAACAGGTCGGGAGTTATTAAGTCGATCGCGAAGGGCTGTTTCAGTGCTAAATTTGCTGCGTACATTCTGCGAATATAAGCCACCCAGAAATGTCTGTCTGTGCATCTGTCCTTCACAATAAGTGTATATGTGAAGTGGACGCACCAAGTGCACCATGTGTCATACTGTAATTGTATAATGTGCTAAAATGCGTAATAGTGTAATATATGCAATAGTGTAATAGAGCTAATAGTGTAATATATGCAGTATATAGCGGTATACTGTAATAGGGTAATGTATGTAATAAGCAGGGGTGCACATAACTATTTTGGTCCAGTACTCAGAGGAGCACCTGGGGATGTTACTTGGTGCTCCCAAAATGCGGCGACCCGCATCGCCAGGCCCTGGGACCCCTTTTTGCCACTCCGTACAGCCTGATCAATGTACAGTATTACAGCACAGGGCGATAGTTTGGGCGTTGCAATAGTGGCTAGCCTAGTAGTAGTACTACTACCTGCATTCTACATCCATTAAAAATACTAGTAGTATTTTAGACTTAGTCAGAACTAGTTAGAATTATTTCATTTTCCGGTCGGGCAGTCACCACACAGCCCCAGCTGTGTGGTGCTCAAAGGAGCTTTCCACCCCTGGATTGACAGCTCATTGTAGGATTTTTGGTGCTCCTGAGCACCACTTATGTGCACCACTGGTAATAAGTGTCACAGTGTAACATGTGTAATAGTGTAATAGGTTAATATGTGTAACAGTGTCAGTGCAATATGTGTAATAGTGTAATAGGGTAATATGTGTAATAGTGTCATAGTGTAACATGTGTAATAGTGTAATAGGGTAATATGTGTAATAGTGTCATAGTGTAACATGTGTAATAGGGTAATATGTTCAATAGTGTCATAGTGTAACATGTGTAATAGGGTAATAAGTGTAATAGTGTAATATTTGCATTAGGGTAATAGTGTAATAGGAAATATGTGTAATAGTGTCAAAGTGTAATATGTGTAATAGGGTGTCATGTGTAATAGTGGCATAGTGTAACATGTGTAATAGCATAATAGGGTAATGTATGTAATAGTGTCATAGTGTAACATGTGTAATAGTGTAATAGGTTTATATGTGTAATAGTGGCATAGTGTAACATGTGTAATAGTGTAATAGGTTGATATGTGTAATAGTGGCATAGTGTAACATGTGTAATACTGGCATAGTGTAACATGTGTAATAGCATAATAGGGTAATGTGTGTAATAGTGTAATATGTGTAATAGGTTGATATGTGTAATAGTGGCATAGTGTAACATGTGTAATAGCATAATAGGGTAATATGTGTAATAGTGTCATAGTGTAACATGTGTAATAGGCTAATAGTGTAATATATGGAATAGTGTAATAGGGCTTATAGTGTAATGTGTGTGCATTATGGTAATAGTGTAAGAGTGTAATATATTACTGTAATATTGGTATAGCATGATAGCGTAATATGTGTAATTGTGACATGTGTAATAGGCAAATATGTGTATCATGTGTAATGGTGTAATAGGACAATTACACTAGACCACTATTCCATATATTACACTATTACCCTAATGTACACAGATTACACTATTACACATATTAGCCTATTACACTATTACACTAGTAGCCTATTGTACATACATTATGCTATTGCACGTGTTAGCCTATTACACTATTACACAAATTACCCTATTACAGTATTACACGTTACACTACGACACTATTACACATATTACCCTATTACACATGTTACACTATGACACTATTACACATATTACCCTATTACACATGTTACACTATGACACTATTACACATTACCCTGTTACACTATTACACATATTACCCTATTACAGTATTACACGTTACACTACGACACTATTACACATATTACCCTATTACACATGTTACACTATGACACTATTACACATATTACCCTATTACACATTTTACACTATGACACTATTACACATATTACTCTGTTACCCTATTACACATGTTACACTATGACACTATTACACATATTACCCTATTACCCTATTACACATGTTACACTATGACACTATTACACATATTACCCTATTACACTATTACACATATTACCCTATTACAGTATTACACGTTACACTACTACACTATTACACATATTACCCTATTACCCTATTACCCATGTTACACTATGACACTATTACACATATTACCCTATTACACTATTACACATTTTACCCTATTACAGTATTACACGTTACACTACGACACTATTACATATATTACCCTATTACAGTATACCGCTATATACTGCATATCTTACACTATTAGCTCTATTACACTATTAAACTATTGCATATATTACACTATTACGCCTTTTAGCACAATATACCATTATACTATGACACATGCTACACTTGGTGCGTCCGCTTCACATATACACTTATTGTGAAGGACAGATGCACAGACAGACATTTCTGGGTGGCTTATATTCGCAAAATGTACGCAGCAATTTTAGCACTGAAACAGCCCTTCACAATTGGCTTAATAACTCCCGACCCGTTTCATCAATTGAAAAACTTGAAGTGGTTTATGATAGCAGATACATGTAGGTCCATTTCCTGAAAATAGAAGAAATGCTGATAAAGGAATCTTTGAGTTAAAGAGTGAAACATGCCAAAATGTTACACTTATGGTGCCACATCACTACGTATGTGTTGTAACTCAAGAACCGTACTACATACAGACATGTACTTGGTATCAAAATGTCCGTAATGCCTGACTTTATATTAACGCTCAATACATTTATGGGGCTTAAAAGCTTTGTATTTCGAGTTATGAAGGAAAAACCACATTTTTGGACGGACATCTTGGATTTTAGGGGCTGCCATCTTGGAATTTTGCAGGGCACGCAGTACTTTTAGAAATAGTGGGGTTTGAAGAGTGTGTGTACCAATTTTCATGCCTGTATCACCATTTGATTCACTTAAGAATCAATGTTACAAATGTCTTGCTCTCCTCAATCTGTGAAAGTACCTATATGCTGTATCTCAAGAGCCGTAAGTGATACAGACACGTTCTTGGTGCCAAACCGTCCGTAATGGCCAACTTTGTATTAATGTTCAATACATTTATGGGGTGTAAAATCAATGCATTTCAAGTTATGAAGGAAAAACCACATTTTTGGGCGGACATTTTGGATTTTGGGGCCGCCATCTTGGAATTTTGAGTGGCACGCACCTTTTTCCTAAAGAGTAGACCTTGGAGAGTATCTGTGCCAATTTTCATGCTTCTATACCAAAGTGAAGTATCGTTTCACTAATCTGCTCAAATTTCAAATAGACAGTATTTCAAATTAAAGTGCTTATAATTAAAATGATTTGAAATACTACTGCTACTAACTAACTACATTTGTTGTACCACTAAACCAACAGCATTTCATCATTGAAACCATCACAGCACATGCCTGTTGCAACTTCAACAACAACTGATGTTGTTACTGATGCTTTTCTTGCCTAAAATAAGTCCTGTAACCGAAAATGGTATGGGTGCGACTTCATCACCCGTGGCGCGAAGTCTCGCACCCATACCATTTTCTCCTGACCCCTGAATTGGGAAATGTTACATCCGCCCCTGGAAAACAAGCTGCCTGGCATTGTCTGAGCAGAAAAAGCCTTAACAGTTTGTCCAACAGGCACCATTGGCTTTCTTTCTATATTAGGCAAATATATTCTAAAATCCATTATGCTTGAAGGAGCAAGTGAGTGACATATCAAACCGGGGGGTTTTCATGACTGAACCCATTCCAAGGATTATTTTTCATGAGTCATGGCGCAGAGGAAGGCAACTTTTTTTCATTCAGGACATATTGAAGCTACAGAAATCAGCTGTTTGTTTGTTTTTTTCAGTTAGTTGAAGTATAATGACATTATTACTGGACTATATGGCAATTTAGACATGCAGCACTGAAAGTCGTACATCTGTGTGTGTGTGCGTGTGCGTGTGTGTGCGTGCGTGCGTGCGTGCATAAGATTGTGTGACAGCAGCCTTATAGGCGCATGCTCAAACACATGACAGCAGCCTTATAGGCGCATGAGTCTTTAATACTTATTTTCATCTGCCCAAGGCTTAGGCCTACAAAAAAATAAAACGGCCATGTTTGGGCTTTTCCTCGTGGAAGAAGGGAGATAACGGCGGGCTGCACTGCCGCTGTTAATTTCACCTGCGACGTTGGAAGTTGTACAATGAGAAACAGCGTCCACCCGTGCAACTTGTCATCTTTAATTTCCTCGATTCTCCCTTCCATCTCTCTTTCTCTCTCTCTCTCTCTCTCTCTCTCTCTCTCTCTCTCTCTCTCTCTCTCTCTCTCTCTCTCTCACATATGCTCTCTCTCTCTCTCTCTCTCTCTCTCTCTCTCTCTCTCTCTCTCTCTCTCTCTCTCTCTCTCTCTCTCTCTATCATATTCTCTCTCAGCTGCTGTCTGGAGTTCAGAGATAAAACAGCTGAATCTTAATCTTTCCACAATTCCACGAGGCAATTAAGTTCACAATTCCCCTGCCCTGCATCTGTAGCTCCCCTGACCCCCATCCATATCCCACTTACCATTGTGACTGAGGTCTGGATGATATAACCCAAACGTTAGCATGATATACGATATTGGCCGATATTGCAATGCTAGCTGGCATTATATGTAAGTGATGACAAAGAAAATAATGTGCTGCCCTGGCTCAAGACACGGAAAAACATAATAAAAACCTTCAACATGTTGCATTAGATAAAGCCTCGCTCAACAAATTAAAGGGGCTCCACCATGGATTGGACATTTTTTACCCTTTATGTCCCTTTAGGTCCCCCTTTCTATTTTTTCCCCCAGAAATTGTATTTTTCCTTTTAAACAGTCAGAACTTCATTGAGAAATCTGTGATTTTACTCTGTGTGTCTGAAGGGGCGTGAATGGCACTCTCAGATTCTTCCATTTAGCGATGGAGGTCTGAAAATAATCTATTGTATTAGTCCCCTTTAACTTTTGCTCCACCCTTTAAGTCATTGGTATGCATAGATCATCCCAGTCCCCACCTCCTCCCACTGTGGTCCACTGCTCTCCTCCCTCTGCCCCTCCCACCGAGACTAGGGTGGGCGGGAATAAGTGTTGAGGAGGGAACGGGACGAGGGTGCCCCCCCCCCAGGTGTGGACATTTTTGGTATTGCAGGGAAAAAAATATACAACAAATCCATGGTCGATCGGATCCTGTCAATTATAAACATGATGTTAGGCAAAATGATGATGCAAGTAAATGGCTACATTATTTTGATTGCACACATTATATGTTTTATTTGTTATTGTCCAAGCCTTGCCTTGCATGCCTGTTAACGTGTGTGTGTGTGTGTGCGTGTGTGTGTGTGTGTGTGTGTGTGCGTGTGTGTGTGTGTGTGTGTGTGTGTGTGTGTGTGTGTGTGTGTGCGCGCGTGTGCGTGCATGTGCGTGCATGTGCGTGCGTGTGTGCGCACCCCCATACAGAGCAGCTCGAGCCTTTGGGGATTACCTGTCTCACACGCACCCTGAAAACCGAAACGGATCAGGTCAGCATCTCTACACACACACACACACACACACACACACACGCGCACACACACACACACACACACACACACACACACACACACACACACACACACACACACACACACACACACACACACACACACGCAAACACATTTTTTGTGCGCCCATGTGTGTTTCCATAATCACAAATAATAATAATAATAATAATAGTTCATTAGAAATAAGCTTGAGTGACATATGCAATATGATATTAAGTATTTAAAAACAATTTTAGGGCTGTATGTTATAGAGTTAGCGTAACCCATTTAAAGGCACAGTCACAACATATAGGGGCTGCTACAGGCTGGCAAAATGGCACCTAAGGAGTTAATGGCAAGTATTTCAAACAACTTAAGATACAATATGTTATACTTGAGCTATTTTAGAAAAGATCTGGGATATTTTGAGATGGTGGGGGTCCGCCGATTACAGATAGGGTCCTTGACATGAAATACTTTGAGAATCACTGACACGGAAACATTTTGACAACATTTGAATCACTTCTCAGTCCTAAACAGGTTAATTCCCCCCTGGTGTGATCATTAATCTCTCCTGTACTGTATCCTTCCACTGCCCTGACCTTTTCCCCTGCTCAAATGCCAGGCTGACATTATCAGTGTGTGTCCTCATAGTTTAGAACAGATGAGGTGCGATCATGTTAATAAAGCAATAAACCACAAGAGGTCTCGGTTGAGAGGCAAACCCAATGTCGAGTGCCCAACCCAATGTCTACCCGCTCTTACCCATGGGCGTTTTTGCCATTAGGCAGACTAGACAGCTGCCTAGGGCGCCATGGCGGGAGGGGGGCGACCATGAGGGGAGGGGGGCAAGGGGAGGGGGCGGCCACCAGACATGCTTTAAAAGGATACCAGGCTAATAACGCTAATATGGATAAATACATTATACTTATCCTCTATAACTAGAATTGAACATTTAAAACACATACTGTATTGTCGACTCGTTCATAAGACAACGCTCATTTTTCAAGACCCATTTACAGAAAAAAGAACATTGAACGTCAAATAGTATATCCCCTGAATATAAGACGACTCCATTTTTGGGATATTTCCATTGGGGAAAAAAACATAATCTTATATTCAGGCCAATAATGTTTTTTTTTTTAGTTTAATAATAGTTCATAATTTTATCCCATGGGGGGCGCCATTTTACAGGAGATTTTCCCTGGAGCTCCAGGGAAAATCTTGCCTAGGGCTCCAAGTTGCTTAGAAACGCCACTGCTCTCACCATTGTAAAACCCACAGTAAGGTGTGACCATCTAGGCAGGGCGGATTCTCCGACTGCCCCACCAAACATGATGGCATGCAAAACAACCCAAAATATTTCAGTGCTTATATTTAAAAGTATTTGAAACACTACTACTGCTACTAAGTAACTACAATTGTCTCACCACTATATCAATAGCGAGCCCTCAGGAACAGGCCTCCTAGAAATCCCCAGGATCAAACCTAAAACTAAAAAAGCACGGGGAAGCAGTGTTTACTTATCATGGCCCAGTAATGTGGAACAGCCTGCCTGCTAACCTTCAGCTGTCAGAATCCACAGAAATTTCCCAATTGGGGGAGCAGGAGAAAATGGTATGGGTTGCGGCTTCATCGCCTGTGACTTTTATTGGGCAAGTAAGCATCAATAATAACATTAGTTGTTGTTGAGTTGCAACAGACACGCAGCACGCATAAAACTAAAGGTCTGACTCGGAGAGTTTTCTGTTTTCAATGATGAAATGCTGTTGGTTTAGTGGTGACACAGCTGTAGTTAGTTAGTAGCAGTAGTAGTGTTTCAAATCATTTTAAATATAAGCACTGAAATATCTTGGGTTGTTTTCCATGCCATCGTGTTTGGTGGGGCAGACTGGGCATTTAGGGGGTATTGCCCCCCCATGCCTAGATCCGCCCCTGTGTACTATACAAATAAAGTTTTGATTGATGGATTGAGATGGCTCTGAACCCAACAATCTCCATTTGACTCTCTCTTTCACTCTCTGTTACTCTCCAGCTCACCTCCTGTGTGAAACTTCGGTGGGCCCAGATCCGGAATCGTCGGCGTCGCCGAGAGACTCAGACAACAACAACCACCTCCACCTCCAACACCACCACCTCCACCCGTCCTCCTCTAAGACCAGTAAGGGCTCCGGCGGCGCGGCGGCGGAGGAGCACCACCCCAGCACCCTCCCGGTCCAGGTGAAACCACCGGCCCAACCCCCTGCGCTGGGCCTTCTCCATCCTCCTCCTCCCCTCCCGTCCATCACCGTCCAGACCACCTCCAGGCCGATCCCCCGGCTGTCCCTGGAGCGCAGCTTCTCGGCAGAGGAGGACCAGCAGAAGTGTGTGGCGTGTGCGCTGCAGCCCGCCCGCGTCTACACCATCTCCACCGCCGCCACCACCACCACCACACAGCGCAGCGGCGGCGGAGGAGGCGGCATGCTGATGCAGAGCGGGGTAGGGGAGGGATCCATGCGATTTTTTTTTCCTTTTCTTTTAGTGACTTTTAGTGACTGACAGATCTGCTATGGGGTCGGGGGGGGATTGTGAAAACACAGCGCAAATCTTTGAATATTGTGTTTATTGAATATTTATGTTCAAAATTGACCTCACAATATAGATTCTACAAGACATCTGCTCTGAAAGAACAAAGATTTGCGTTTCACGATTTCCTCAAAAATAGTACAGTAGGTGTTTACGGCTCATACATAGCCCACTGTGTGGGCCGGTGAACAGGTGCAATTTTTGAATAAAACTTAGTATAGAATTGCCATGTATCAGGGGCACGGTGGCATAGTGGTTAGTGCTGTCGCCTCACCGCTAGAAGGTCCTGGGTTCGATTCCTGCTAGGGGCGCTGCTGTGGGTGCTGGCGGCGTGTCTGCTCCTACGCGTCATCTGTGCCCATACCCGAGGTGGGGTTGGTGAAAGGGCCTTTCTGTGTGGAGTTTGCATGTTCTCCCCGTGTCCCCTAGGGTAGATACCCTCACAAAAACATGCAGTAATCCTGGGCACTGAACTACCTCCCCCTGGCCAGCCGGGGCGCCTGATGGAGGGGACAGGAACTTGTTGGAATAACGTGTTCCTTCCACGCGCTACGTCCAACCAGGGAAACTCCCCCCTGTCAGGTGAAAAGAAGGCAGCTTGGACTCCTCATGCATTAAAGGAAGCATGAGGCCAGTCCGCTGCCTCCCCAGGTTGGCGGAGGATGTGTAGAGCCCAGGATCACATTAGGATTTGGCACTGGGTGAAAAAGGGGTAAAAAAATTGTGGGATACAATATTAAAAAAAAAAAAAAAAGAATTGCTATGTATCACTGAATTCTTTATTTTTATTATTTTTTTGCCCACCACCTAGAGCGGCGGCCGGGGGAGCAAGGAGAGCCTGGAGCTGGACATCCTGAAGGAGCAGCGGTCCAAGGGAGGCGACCCACACCTCCACGCCGCGCCCGTCCAGGCGTCCACCTCTCCTTCCTCCACCTCGCCCTCCTCGCTGTCGTCGTCCCCGGGGCAGTACCACCACGGCGGGCGGAGCAGTAGCCACCACCACGGGAACCACCATCACGCCACCAGCCACCAGCATCCGTCCACGAGCAGCGGAGGAGGTGGCAGGTAGGGTTTGCGTGTCATAACCAGTGTTGGTCAATATTACTTAGGAAAGTAACTTCTTTACTTTACTCGTTACCCCTTAGACAAAGTAATATCATTACTTAACTTATTACTGGAGAGTAATACTGTATATTACATATTACGTTATTACTTCCCCAAGTTCTCAACTCCCACCTTTGAAAAAATAGAGATGTACAACATGTAGAGATGTATCTGTTTAGTGAGCTCTTTTTAGAACTGAATTAAATTTATTGGAATAATAGTCTCCAATCTCACAAACTGCACCTGAAAACAAAGCCAACAAAATCCGACATTGTAAATATCTTTCTTAGATGAAAAATAAAAATAAAAGGAGCAGAGAGAAGCAATGGGAACATTTTAAGTAACCTTGAATCACAAAACAAACCTGCAACTAACAAAACCAGATTTCAAAATGTGTCTCTTTGACTTTTTAATGCATTACTTTTTTAAGTAATGCATTACTTACTACCCATTTTGGCAGAGTAATCTCGTTGCTTTACTTTTTGGAGCAAAAGTAATAATATTACAGTAATATGTAATCTAAAATTCGGTACTGCCCAACACTGGTCATAACTGACTCTGCCAGATTGTGGTAGTACTGAGTTCACCAGTTCCCTCCTCCTACCTTGATCTGGGCCCTCTCAAACAGAAATTAGGAGGGACAAGAGCGGAAAAACATAATACATTGAAAATAATTTAGAGTTGTAGTATTGTTAGGCTGTTGTTTACATTAGCGCAGAGGCACAGCTTCGATATGTCATCAGTCTCACGTTAATTCTGCCTCTAGCAGCCGTGTACGGATGCATAGAGCTCCGGCTGGCCGGAGTGCATTGGGTCTGCCTCAGTGTTTCCAGATGGGAGCAGTAGAAGGAACGCACTGCTGCCCCCATATGGCATAGTCAGGTTAGGCGTGTCACACTCTAATTTTAATGCAATTAACCCATTCTGTATGGGTGTTTTATTAAAAAATAGCAGGCGTTCACGGCTCATAGCGCGCCACTCTATGAGCCGTGAACACGTGCCATTTTTCAATATAGCAGGCGTTCACGGCTCAATATAGTAGGCGTTCACACCTGCACACGTGAACACTGTAGTTACTGCATCAGTGTTTTTTAACCAGTGGTCTGGGGACCACCACTGGTCCTTCCAGGTGGTCCCCAGGTTTACACTCTCAAGGGTAAAAATATTCATCATTTGATTTAGCCCAAGTCCAACTAGAGAATGTGGAAGATTCCCAAATGCAGCCTGGTATTGTGGACAAAAGCAGAAGAAATCTTTATTTTTGGCGCCTAAAATGGTGGTCTGTGGCTCAAATGCTGAATAAATAGTGGGCCTTTGTATGAATATATGATATAGAAATGATATAACTGATATATATATCGTTCCGTCCCTCTCGTCAGGAGTTCCGGCGGGAACAGTTCCAGCGGCGGGACCCAACAGGACCAACAACAACAACACCACTCGTCCTCCTCCCTGTCCGTGGCGGTGCACGGCTCGTCCCGCTCCCACCACGGCTACTCCCCCTCCTCCTCCTCCTCCACCTCCTCGTCCAACTCCTCCCACCACCACGCCCACTCCTCCTCCTCCTCCCACAGCCACCACCACCTGGGCATGCAGCAGTCGGTGAGCGCCCACAACATCCGCAGCTGGGGCGAGGGCGTCCGAGGGGAGGTGGAGGTGGTGTGCGGCAGCGGAGGAGGAGGAGGTGGAGACTCCTCAGGTGGCGGCGGCGGCGTCCCTCCCTCGCGCAGCCAGGGCTCCCTGGACCTGGAGAGCTCCAATCTGCAGCGCGCCGCGGCAGATGCAGGCAAGCACCACCCGCCGCACCCGCACCGACGCCTAGAGAGGATGTGGAGTGTGGACCGGATGACGGTCGGGCCGACACCGGCGGCCGCCGAGAGAGGTGAGAGAGAGGGGGCTGGAGACGACGCAGAAGGAAGGAAGGAAGGAAGGAAGGAAGGAGGAAGAGGGGGGAGAAAAACGTCCCAAATCACCCTGATCCGTATTCGTTGTCTCTTACGTATTGTTGTCGTTGAGTATATTGGGTCCCTTCCTCCCCACACCGTTATTGGAATATGGTCAATATGTGGGTTGTGTTGGTTGGGTTTTGTTGTTTTTTTTTAAGACCAGGGTGGAAATACTATTTGAATTGTGTCAAATGCTTGGTTTCGATTTCAAGGAAAAAATATTCACATATTTTTTCACGTTCAGTAGATCCTGTGATCTTTTGTTGCCAAATGTAATTTCCTTGGCTTTGTTAGGACTATAGTAGATAATAAAAACAGAAGTATTTTCAGTATATCTAGCCCCAAGTTTCAATCCCTCTGTTACTGAAGCTGAAATTGCTTGCTATAGCATCCTGCAGAGTGGTTGTTTAGGCCTATCAGTGGGTATAAAGAGGTATTAAAGGACTGTGTTTATACTATAAATCGGATTTTAAATTCACCGTGGTGGCCCTTTAATATTGCATTTAGATGCAGGGGCGGATCTAGTCATGGGCAATGCCCAGTCTGCCCCACCAAACACGATGGCAAGCAAAACAACCCAAGATATTTCAAATTAAAGTGCCTATATTTAAAATGATTTGAAACACTACTACTGCTACTAACTAACTACAGCTGTGTCCCCACCAGTGTTGGGCAGTAAATAATTTTAGATTACATATTACTGTAATATTATTACTTTTGCTCCAAAAAGTAAAGTAACGAGATTACTCTGCAAAAATGGGTAATAAGTAACGCATTACTTTGCAAGTAACGCCAAGTTACTTTTTAAAATGAGCTTGTTGTTGCATGCAAAAATAGAACAGATTTACAAGCTATCGACAGGTACTGTAACAACAGAGATGTGCACTAGATTGTAGATCCAGTCCACACGCAGCATCCTGCGCACAGTTATGTACACTACAAATCGCTTGCTGCTATATTTTGTATTTATTTTTAAATACAAGACCTCAACTGTCTTTGAAAACAATTGTGAAATAGTTTAAAAAGTCAAAGAGGCAAAGAGACTATTATTATTCCAATAGATTGGATTCAGTTCTAGAAAGCTCGCTAAACAGATTATGTTGTACATCTCTATTTTTTCAAATGTAGGAGTTGAGAACTTGGGAAAGTAATAACGTAATATGTAATATATTACTCTTTGATTCCAGTAATAAGTAAAGTAATGATATTACTTTGTCTAAGGAGTAACGAGTAAAGTAAAGAAGTTACTTTCCTAAGTAATATTGACCAACCAACAGCATTTCATCATTGAAAACATAAAACTCTCTGAGTCAGACCTTTAGCTTTATGCATGCTGCGTGTCTGTTGCAACTTCAATGGGTATGGGTACCATTTTCATCTGCCCGCTCAATTGGGAAATGTTACATCCGCTCCTGTTTAGATGTATGTGTTTAGAGCGACTTGGGCACCATCAAAGAGTGAGGGATGAAAGCATTTGGAACTCAAACGGGTTTCCCCCCCGGGTCTGACGGGTTGGGGAGGGTTTTAGGCTAGACGTTGGTGGTCTAATAACACTTCTGACTCTTGGTCTCTCTCCCTCTCTCCTCCGCTGTCTCCCCCCGTGTGTCTCCCTCTCTCTCACCTCTTGTGGAGTGGTGGTGGACGCTCGGAGTGCCTGTGTCGCTGGTTTCTGTGCTTTCGTATATATACATTACACACCCTTCCTCACTATTACTCATTAATCACAACCTTTCATATAAATACGGATTTTTGCAAACCCTGCTGTTTTTTTTTATCTCCTGACAACCCGTTGCAGCGTGATCCAATGACTCTCTCCCTCTCTCTCTCTCTCTCTCTCTCTCTCTCTCTCTCTCTCTCTCTCTCTCTCTCTCTCCCTCTCTCTCCCTCTCTGCAGAGGAGAATAACTGGTTCCCAAAGGAAAACATGTTCAGCTTCCAGACAGCCACCACCACCATGCAGGCGTAAGTGTCAGTGTGTGTGTGTGTGTGTGTGTGTGTGTGTGTGTGTGTGTGTGTGTGTGTGTGTGTGTGTGTGTGTGTGTGTGTGTGTGTGTGTGTGTGTGTGTGTGTGTGTGTCCTTTCCTCCCATGCCGTTCTCCATCTTGTTGAAACTGTCCAGGAGCTAAACCAACCCTGTCACAGTCACTGAACATCCAAACGCATGGCGTCTCTGTGTTTGTCCCCCGTCTGCCTATAGGACAGTACCTGTCTGTCTGTCCGGGTGTCACTGCTGTCTTTGCCTTCCTCTCTGTTCTCTCTATACTCTCCAGTGGCGGATCTAGGCATGGGCATGGCCATACCATTTTCTCCTGCCCCCCAATTGGGAAATGCTACATCCGCCCCTGATACTCTACTCTACTCTTACTCCCATCTAGAGCAGTGGTTCCCAAAGCGGTGTCCGGTCCTTGAGAAACCAAATGAACCCTTAATGGGTCTGCATACTGAGAGTATGCAAGCGGATAGCATAGATAGTAGATATTTGGATCCATTTGTACACTCTCAGAGTTAAATTAACATTGATTTTCTAGTATAAATTGTGGGTTTCCAGAGATAGAAAAGGTAAGAAAACAGAAACATTTTGACAATCGCGATACATGGCTGACGATACCATATGCACAGATGTATGAATCATATGATTTGATTCAGTGGTTTGAAATTGTTACAGTAACCTTTTAAGTAGAGATGCCCGATATTGACTTTTTTACCGATATCCGATATCCCGATATTATCCAACTTCTAATTCCCGATACCGATATCAACCGATATCAACCGATACCGATATATGCGGCCTCCAGTGGTGGAAAAATAACAGAAACTATTACTATACAAATATTTAATATAAATAAACATTTAGTATAAATACGAATTCATGTTATAGCCTAGAAATACTCCATACAACTATAAATTCAACATGTAGCCTACTTGAGTAAAGTACAAAAGTAATGGTATAAACATGACCGTAGCGCTGAGTCTACATCTCTGCAAATAGTCATAATTTCCAGTTTGTAAATACCGATACCGATATTTTCCGATATGAAATTTGAAAGCTTTTATCGGCCGATAATATCGGAGGGCCGATAATATCTGCCACCTTAACTTTTTAAGTAAATATATTAACTATGCGTGAAACTTGTGGAAAGTGTTTTTTTTAAGGGAAGAATGTATTATTTTGGATATAAGTAAGAAAACGCAGTGATTCTCTGGCAAATACTGTAGATGTATTTGAACACATATTGACAAAAAGACAGCCGAACATAGTGAAGAGCCGACCTCCTGCTCTGACACTTTCCAGACGGGCTCACACACATACAATGTTTTATTATATAGCAAAACTATTGGTGGAGATGTTTGTCCGTCAAATGTTATAGTTAGCTGTGATTGGACCATAGCAGCTTGGGGAGGGGCTTTGCTATAGGTCAATTAACAATAGCTGATGAGACATCAAAGGTAGAACAACGTATTGGTTCCATCAGGCGTCAATGGGTTATACGCGTTGAGAATTGCTGCTAGAGCCATAACAATCTTCTCTAATGGGGGTCCCTGGTATATCATTCAAAAATGGGCGTCTGCACGGCTAATTAGTGTCAATTGTGGGGGCCTTAACACCAGATAGTTTGGGAGCCACTGAACCCGTGTGTCCCTCATTGTCTTCAATGTCTAATGTGCATTTGTTTTCCCTCCCTTCTCTCTTGTTTCATGCAAAATGATATTGGGACACCCACCAGGATATCGTGAGTATTTTATCATGCCTGCACTTGTTTAGTTGCTTTTTTGCTACCATTCTTTCCTTAAGTGCTTATCTTTAACCTCAGTATAGAGTTCCTTCAAGACTGACATCAGTATTGCTAGAGAGTTCCAGGGTTCGTGTACTTTTTATTTTTTTTTTTTTTTTTTAATGAAAATGGCACTTTGAGATCACAGTGAAGAGGCTAGGGGCTCAATTTTCATCACTACTAAATCACCAACTTCTTTTCTTTCTTTTTTTTCCTTTTTTACTCTTTTGAAAAACAATTCTGAATAGTTCCCTAGTCATAAAATCCTCTAGGATTCCAATAGAAAAGTCCGATTTTGGAGCAAATCCTATTGGATTTCCACTAGGAATCCAATAGCATTCCTACAGTATAAGAATCCTATAGGATCTTATACGATCTTATAGGAATCCTATAAGAAAATCCTATAGGATTTTTTGACTATGGTTGAAATGGCCAGTTTACAAGCTCAATGTGTCAATGGTATTCAAAAATGTTCAAAAAAGGCAAAGACGTTTAGAGATCAGGGTTACGTAAATGTGGCCCTTAGACCTATAGCCTCCCCTCCAGACCATAGATTTTAGTTTTCTGGCTCAAACGCCCTGATTTTCCTGCTGCATGTGATGGCACATTCTGCAAATGCCAAATATTATGTCAATGGGATTTGCCAGAAGGTGTCACTGTTTTCCACTGTCTTTCCTGTTTGCATGACAGCTCAAAAGCTTTCCAAACCACCACAGAAAACTCCAGACCACAGAAAATCCACTTAATATTCAAAGAATTCAGAATTTCTGGGTGTAATTGACATCACAACAACATAAAAGCAAAGCGAAACATACTAACAAATGAAAATGAATGTCACACAAAACCTTTAAGAGCTCGGAATAATGCCATGGGAACAGGGGCGGATCTAGGCATGGGCAGGGGGGGCAATGCCCCACTAAATGCCCAGGCTTCCCCACCAAACATGATGCCATGCAAAACAACCCAAGATATTTCAAATTAAAGTGCTTATATTTAAAATGATTTGAAACACTACTACTCAACAGTTATCTGTTGAGTAGTAGTACAGTTATCTCAACACTACCAATCTCAACACTACTACTCTCTGAGTCAGACCTTTAGATTTATGCATGCTGTGTTTCTGTTGCAACTCCAACAACAACTGATGGTATTATTGATGCTAACTTGTCCTGTAACTGAAAATGGTATGGGTGCGGCGTGAAGCTGCACCCGTACCATTTTCTCCTGCCCCCCGACCCCCACCAATTGGGAAATGTTACATCCGCCCCTGAATGGGAAGCTGTTGGAGCTGCGACTATAAGCGCTTCTCGCAGCTGAAGGCCAATCCATATACATCCAAGCTCATGCAAATAGATGGACCGCCTCGTGGCCTGCCTAAGCCCCGGGCCTTATAGCTGAAGCCAGTCCTAATCCACAGGTTCTGTCCCTTGGGGAGCATCCTCTTTACACATCTTCAGGTTGTAAACAACAACGCCACTATCGTAATCTTCCCTAACCTTTGTGTACGTTGTGTTTGTGATCGTGTTTGAAATGACACGGTAATTATTGGTGGAAACGGATTTGTCATTAGCAGTTACGGCTGTAAGGGGAAAAATGCTGTATGCTGGAGAAGTTAGGATTCTTGCATATTTAATAGTTGAAGTTATAGGACTTTAGGAGTAAGACATAATGAGATGGGAAGTGGTTAGGATAGGAACATGGTTTCAGTGTGTATCGACACTGCCGGGGGTCTGTGCGTGTGTGAGTGGGTGCGTTTTGCGTGTGTTTGCACGTGCACATGTGCATCTGTCACTGTCAGGATCCCCTGTCGAATCTTTAGGCGTCGTTGCGTAGAGCAGTGGTTTTCAACCTTTTTGATACCAGGGACCACTATTTATTCAGCATTTGAGCCACAGACCACCATTTGATGACATTTTCACCCCTCAGACCCCAAACTAAAGACTTAGTTTGCGTTTGTCCAAAATTACTGGCTGGCTTTTCGCAAACAAAACAGGCAAACAGTAAATCAAAATAACCAGCAGCGACTGGCACTCTGCTGCGTTTTGAAGCGAAGCGAAGCCACCGTTTTTGGGTGGAAGCGAAGCCACCGTTTTTGGGTGGAGTAGAATGTGGTTCACTGCTGCGTGTTAGGATTCGAATGAGACACCGGTCAAATGAAGCAAGAGTTTTTCCGACAGTATGCAGGCGACCTTAGGCCTGGATTCCTCCTAACCATATTTGTTCAGCGCAAAAAAATACTGTGTTGAAGTTCAGGAAATGGAGGTCTGAAAAAAAATCATTAACTGATTTTCTTTTAGGACCTTTAAAAATGGGTTGAATCCCCCCTCCTGCTAGCTCAACGCGGATCTTAAAATCCAAAGTTGTGAGGCCATGCTTGCTGGTTGGCTGCAGTCAGTGACAGTTTTTTGGCTAATCAAGGTTACAAGGGATATCCTTCATTTTAAATTAAGATGAAAAGCGGCTCCCACCTCGCCGTGCGTGATTTGAAAGGCAGATTTGATGCCGGCAGCATAACAGTCGCTCTCTATCTAACGCGACGTCCCGCCAGCCAGCCAGCCAGCCGGGCGGGCGGCCGGGCGACCCCATCGCACACCCCACCCCCTTCCCCTCCGCTGCCTTCCCCTCGCGATTGAAACTAAAACCCTCCCGACTAAAAGGGCTCCTGGCATTGGCCTCGCGCGCGCTGGCTGCTGCTGATGCCAGCTTAGCGCTGTTTCCCCCGACGCTAAGCCAAGCATTCTCCCTCTCTCATCTCTTTAATGCTGTGCCACGCTCCTGGCACGGCTTTCCGTCCGATTTATGGGGAGAAAGAGAGGGAGAGAGAGGGAGCAGGATGCACCGGCAGTCGTCCAGGGCTGTGACGTGCCGCCATGCCCAGAGCGCTGCACTCATTCATTACTTGTGTGAGCGAAGCGGGCACAAGTAAGGTGATCGGTGCACGGCGGTCGGCGGGGTACGGTCGGGGTACGATTGGCCGGTTTAGGCGATGACGGAATGGTGATTTAAGTGAGAGACCTTTATATATCTAAAGTCATGAGTATCATCTCGCTCCGCTTATGCACGAGTAGGCCATGGCCTACTTGTGCGCAGCACACAAGTTTGCACTCTACCGAGTGCTGATCGAGTTTAGAATAAAGCCGGCCGGCAGCTCTCTGCGTTACTCTGTTAATTCTTTCCCTGCTTTTTTCTACAATCGTATTTGTAACAGATAAGCCTCTTTTTTTAATTATTAGTAATGTGTTATGTACCGGTATTATGTTAAAGATAATCAGTGTAGTACGTGAAACCCAGTTATAGTTCCTTTGAAATTGATGAATCGATAACATTGAAAACAATGTTACCTTTTGAGGGAGTTAAATGTAATAATTAGCATATTTACTCTCTAGATATGTTTTTTGGGGCGGAGCATTCGAACATGGGGCTAAATATGTTTGTCTAAATATTATTTATTTTTACAAAATATTATAGAATATAATAAATATTATATTATTCTTACTAAGCCATCGTAAAAACTAAAGTTGTTATTTTATTAGAGTAAATGTCATAAAACCCTTACCAGTGAAAATAGTTAAAGTATTTTCATGTCAAGTACCCCAACAGTTATATTGGAATTGACTATCGACTCCCATCTGAAATCGTGTTGTTCCAGGGATACCATAAAAGATAGATTTGAATTAAAGACTTTCATTCCGAATGAATATATATTCAAAGATGTTTGACCCATTTTCACGGTGGAAGGAAAGTCAGTAGTGCCTAGGGTTCCTGTATTAAATGTATTTCTTTGCGTTCTGCCCTGCTATGTGTTGGTGCCGTTAGACACGGCTCCCATAAGCCAAATGTGATCGGACACAGTCACTCACATGCCAATGCATACCGTATAAGTAATAACATATTGATTAAAGTACATTGTCTCAGTGGAGTCCTTTCTCAGTGATTTTTTGAGCTACACAATTCTTCTCATGTCTTATCAAGGAAAGCGCGGTAGAGAATCTTGCATACATAATTCCAGAGACATATCAAACTTAAATGGCCCAACGGACTCGGCCAGACCCCTCTTTATATTTTATATTTTATGAAGGTTCGGTCTGTGAACCCGTGGAAAGAGAGGCTGAATATTATAACCTGCCATGCCAAAAGGAATGATTGTTATACGCTCCGCTCATAAAACACTATAGCTCTATCGACTGATCTCGCCTGCGAGCCTATTGAGGCTGTGAGAATGTGGGTCATTATGTGAGAAGTTTCAAAGCCATTGAGCTTTAATGAGTTATAATAAATTAGCACTGTGATGTCAGTGACGTTAGTTTCTGCTGCTGGACTGGCTCTTGTCACACAAAGAAAGATTCAATACAGATATATAGGCCTATACCTTTTGAGTTTAATGTTTTGTTCATTTATTTTTTCCCTTTGGGGTTCCAGGGTGTAGGTGTGCATGCGTGCGTGCTGTGCGTTCATGATTTTCTAACATAAATTTGACGGCCCAGACATACAAATGTCATTAAACGGTAACTGGGAAACTCGGGCCGGCGCAAACTCGGGCCCTGAGTATAGACAGAGTTACGCTGTCTATACCCTGATCACTAAATGGGATCATTCCAATGGCGGCTCTTTTACGTACATAGACTTCTTCATTTTAGATGGTTTTGTAATAATATAGGATATAGCAAAAACACCAGGCAACAGCCTGATGTTCATTATTCCCTTTGTTTTATGTCATTTAGTACAGCATACTCACTAACAACCCAGCTTTCATGATTATACTGTACGTATATCATTTTATTTTAGAATGTATTGTACTACTACTAGTAGGCCTACAGTCTAGACATTAGAGAGACATTAGTTGTCACTGTGCAATGCTTTAAAACAGATGTTTACATAGCTCCCATGATGTATTTCAAACTCCAGTTTGTCCCTCTTTCAGGCTGAAACAGCCTGAAACAGGGCTGTCCCGGACTAGCCCGCAGTCTCCATCAGATTTATAATGAGCCAATAGAGTGGAGGTGAGGCGGAGCTAGATTCTGTTTACAAACACAGTGTTTGTACACAAAGTTGCCTCTATTAGCTTTAAGCATAAAAAGGTTCATTGTCATGGCTGGAGCTGTTACACATGTTCTCTTATGAGGGTCCTTGGCATATAACTTCTAATGGGGTCCGCAGGCTAATTAGGGTCAGTTTGGAGGTCCTTGACTGTTGAATGCCCCCGCATTAGTGTGTTTTGATGGAATAGCGCCAATAGCCTATTTAGAACTGAAAATAATGACTGAAATAATAATTATATTGGAAGGCAGTTGTTGTTTCCATTCCTGTTGTAAGAGTACAGTTCTGAATTGGTGCCAATAAAAGAAATGCCCCATTCCATTATGGCCAACGACAGGAACTGAGCTGCCCTTTATTTTATCACTTCAGTTAATTAGCGTGGTTCTATTCAAGCCCTTTTTGTATTCGTTGGACCGGAACTCAGTGGAGGCCGACAAAGACGGGGAGTGGTTGGCATTCAATGGCCGCAGGACTAATTCAGGACAATGTCATTAGTGTATTGCAGAATTCCACTTATTCTTCTCAAAGGCTGGGGCAGCTCTGCTGTCCTGTTTCCCGGCAGTATGCGTCTGTCTGTCCAGGGCAGGGTGTCATTTTGGCTCGAGTACACACAGGGGCAGTAGGGAAGTAAGGAAACAAATAAAAACGAAGTTACGATGGCAAAAGCCGAGACTAAACATATTGACCACCAACATTAGTTTGGTTGTCTGCAGGCTTCACTCTCACGCCATTTGTATTTTGAAAAACATATTTGCATAGTTCAACTATCCAATCTACCTTGATGTTGTGAGCTTGTAGACTGGCCATTTTAAAAATGGAGTGGCATGATTGTTTTCCACTTTGATCATCAGGTATTATTGTGACATGAGAAGTAAGACTTTTTAAAAATGTTTTATTGTATTTATTTATTTAATAAAAAAAAACAGGCAAAAGCCTGGTTTGCCTGGTGGGTGGTGATGGGTGGAGATCCACCTGAACTGAAGCCACACCCACAGCTTAAGGGGAGGAGTTAGGGGAGGGGCTGATGTGTGATGTCAATATATTACTCTGTTTTTCTTTGGCACGTTTGACTGGGAAGGTTTCAGCCCCCAGGAAGAAACTCTAAATACAATAGGGAAAATATCACTGCACCTAAAAAACACACCAAAGGCTCTAATTAAGTACTGTCACCTCTTAAACATGTACAAAACTCTTTAACTATTCGAAGATGTAATAGTAAAAAGAAAAAGAAATAGAAAAAGAATAAAAATGGAGCCCAGAAGTCTAGACTAAAAGTGGAAGATTTCAAAATCGAAGTCTATTAAAATATGACTAAAATGAAGTCGAAATTTGCTGACAAATTCAACACGAACTCAGAATCCTAAAACTGTGGGACAGACCCTTTGGGTTAAATGAACGCTGAGCATTCGGCTGTGCACGTTTTCTATTCGAGCGAACTCCTCTTACAGCGAATGGCTCTTTGCACCTCCCGTTTTATGGCCGAGGTGGGACAGGCGCTGCACGGCGGCGAGACCGGCCTGTGAAGAGGGCTGGGACTCGTGCGGGACGTTTCCCAGCATGCCCCGGGCCGCTGCAGACAGTTAGAAGGTCACCGTGACACTTCTGTGCGGACTGATTAATGTGAGGAGCTGCAGCAGGCAGTGCAGCGCTCTCCATTGTGGGGAAACGTGTGTTCCAGATCTGGAACGTTGGTTTTCAACCAGTGGATCTTGAGGGGCTTCCAGGTGGTCCCCAACCAGGGGCGGATTGGCCATCTGGAGTACAGGGAGTTTTCCCGGTGACCTGCGCCACCTAGTGGCCTGGACAAGATCCAAAATGCACTAGTGGCACTTCCAAAATGCACTAGAATGTGCTAGATGCTCGTCTGGAACATACAGATCAAAATGACCATTAATCTTCTACATTCTCTAGTTGTGTAGACTAAGTTGGGCTAATTCACATGATGAATATTTAACTCTTTGAGAGCGTAAAAATGAAACCAAATGGACCCGTAAATGCCCTGACTGCCCCACCAAGATAGTTCAAATTAAAGTGCTTATAATTCAAAATGATTTGAAACACTACTACTGCTGCTAACTGACTATAATTGTGACAGCACTAAACCAACAGCATTTCATCATTGAAAACAGAAAACTCTCTGAGTCAAAACTTTAGCTTTATGCATGCTGCGTGCCTGTTGCAAATTCAACAACTGATGTTATTATTGCCTAATATAAGTCCTGTAACCAAAAATGGTATGGGTGTGGCTTCGTGACACGGGCGATGAAGCCACCCCCATACCATTTTCGCCTGGCCCCCGAGTTGGAAAACGTTACATGAGTTTGGTAGCCAAATGAACCCTTATTAGTTCTTTAACTCTTGAGACTAGAGTAACATCACTGTTAAGCAACTTATACTTTCTTACTGTATTTCACAAGACGTCTACATTAGAGAATGTAAAATAACTGATATCTTTCCTATGGGGTAACGGGAAGGCTTGGCCCAAATAATACTTGGCCTTGAGTATAGACAGAGTTAGGCCGTCGCAAACTCTGTTCTCTTCATGGGATCAGTCCTTCATGGGGTGGCACTTCATGGGATCAGTTCATCGCCCAGGTCGCTTTTTCTGAGAGTTTTCTGTTTTCAATGATGAAATGCTGTTGGTTTAGTGGCGCCACAGCTAGGGTTAGTTAGTGGCGGTAGTAGTGTTTCAAATCATTTGAAATATAAGCACTTTAATTTGAAATATCTTGGGTTGTTTTGCATGCCAGCATGTTTGGTGGGGCAGTCACTGCATTTAGACCCCCCCCCCCCCCCCATGCCCCATGCCTAGATCCGCCCCTGTACCCATCTTGTGACCGAACCCTTTACCCTCCCTCCCTCTGTCTCCCTCCCTCCCTTTGTCTTTCCTTCCCAACAGGAACTTCCGGAAGCATCTCCGGATGGTGGGCAGCAGGCGGATGAAAACACAGAGTGAGTCCAGGGTTTGCGCTTGTGTTGTTCCCCACCATGTGCATGCAGTGATGTTTTTGGCAGGCTTTTTTTATGCAGTCCGTCTTAGTCTTTTGAACAAAATTTATTTTACTCATTTGGGCAACATGCTTGATTTAGCCTTTGTCACATGTTGTCATTTCTATCCTTGTCGAGCTCTGGTTTAGTTTTAGTCGACAGAAACTCAAAGGGGTTTTTTTAGTCGACGGAAACTCAAAACCTTTGGCCCCATTTTAGGAAAAGAAATAAAATGACAAAACATGTATTCGTTTCGTATAACCCTGTTCAGTACATTTAAGGTACGGATAGTGTTCTAAGATTAGACCTGGTTGCTTACCGGTATTTGTCCTCACAAAAGCAACACCAGTGTTGTTTTGACAGTCTTGATCCTGATAAAAGAGGCGTTGACAAATTCATTTTAGTTACGGTCAGGCTTGACAAAAACAACACTGCCGTGCACGTGTGTGTGTGTCTGCGTGTGCGTGCGCCTGTGTGTGTGTGTGTACGTGCGTGCACATGTTGTGAATGGCCGCCGTTCTCACTTTGTATTCTCGCTTGCTCTAAAGTCATTGTGTGTGGCGTTGGTCTGCCCTCGCCGCAGTATTCTAGTGCTATTCCTGTCGGACTGCATGCTGAGGACCTCAGGGGTTCTTTAATTGACAAAATACGTTAGTTTGCTGTGAAAAAAAAATGTTTGCTCTGCTTTTCAATGAACGCTTTTGGAGGTACACCCACTGGAGTGTAAGCGAGTGATATGTGTACAGTATGTAACGTCTGCTTGAGTCTGTGCAAGGAAGGTGGTCTTATGTGTTGTACGCTACAGTGTAGCAGAGCTTCTTGGGCAAAGATAAAATTCCATAGTTGTTGTGTGAGAGAGCATATGGTCATTGGAGTGTGGGAAATCGATGGCTTGTGATCCCGACAGTGGCTGTAATGCGTCTGTGGGTGTCCCCTTGCCCCCAGTGTGTATGCATGCGGGTGTGTATTCTGTATGTGTAAGCATGTCCTTGCTGTCGACAGGAACCGCCTGACTCCATTTTTGAAGTTTTTTTTAGAAGATTGCATGTCATAAATCAGTGCTATTGAAAACTTTTACCTTTTACCGTGTGTGTTTGGTTGTTTTGAAAATATTGAGCCAAAGGACAACTTTAGTTATTTTCAACCAAGGTTCATGTTTTAGGATTCTATTAGAGAAAGTAAAAGATGAGTTTTTTTTGCGGCTTATTATTTTATCCATCCATCCATCCATTGCCCTTCCTTCCTTCACAGGATCACCCTAATGTGCCTAATGTGAAGACCTTAATTCAGTAAATCCTGTAATATTTTTTGGCCAGTTGTACTTTCCTGGTGTCTAGAAGGGCTACAGTATACTATTAATAATGATAATAATAATGATTCGTAAAACAAACAAAAAACAGTAGAAAAAATAAGGGAAAGAAAAAACATTTAGCCCCATGCTCAAATGCTCTTGCACACTGTCAAACAGCTAAAATCCTTAAAGATGGAGTGCCATGAATTTTTTCTACCCTAAAACATGATCATCAGGTATTAATGTTATATGAAAAGTAACATTTTTTTCCCCCAAAAAGTGTACAGTGTTTGTTAAACTGTCATTTTTATGATTCCACTCAACCAGTTCATTAAGTATGCCTGGTTTGCCTGGTGGGTGGTGATGGGTGGAGATCCACCTGAACTGAAGCCACACCCACAGCTTTAGTTGCATGATAAAGGGGGAGGAGTTAGGGGAGGGGCTGAACAGGTGATGTCACTATATTGATGTTTTTTTCATTGGCACGTTTGACTGGAAAGGTTCAGCCCCCAGGAAGAAACCCTAAATACAAAGGGAAGACATCATTGCACATAAAAAACACACCAAGGGGTCCCATTACATACTGTCACCTCTTAAACATGTACAAAATTGGAAAAAATCAAAAAATCACGGCATCCCCTCTTTAAGACTAAAAACAAAACAAAAAAAACTCTCTACTACTTTCTCTAACAGCAAGCTAAAACATGAAACTTGGCTGAAATAAAGTAAGTAAGTAAATAAAGAATTAAAGGTAGGGGAAGTGATTTCACTTTTGTCAGATATCACCCTTTTTTTTTCTGTTAAAATGCTCTATTATAAGGTGTGCAGACCATATATGGAGTTTCCCCCTCCCCCACGTTAGCAGAGGAGCTAATAAAAGTTCCCCAGGTGGAGGGTGAATTCTCCTCCAATCAGGATGGAGCAGCAGGTTCACATAGTGTAGCTACTCTTGGACGCCCCTAGTGCACCAGGCTGGTACTACACGATGAATTTCAAATCACTTACCCTACCTTAAAATAAAGTTGTCCTTTAAGTAGTTAAAAACACTTTGAACAAAACTGTAACTCCATTGGACCCTCGTGTCTATAACTCCACCACCTCTCCTCCTCTCATTCCAGTTTATTAACGATATAAATGATAAAGTCACGAGACCACCCTTGATGAGCTATTGAGTATTGCTATTGAGTTAGGTGGTCTCTTTGCGACAGCAGAGACTTGTTTGCATGTGTGTGTGTGTGTGTGTGTGTGTGTGTGTGTGTGTGTGTGTGTGTGTGTGTGTGTGTGTGTGTGTGTGTGTGTGTGTGTGTGTGTGTATGTGTGTTGGAGTTTTGGGATTCTCTGTGTTTTGTCCGCTCACGCGGTATTTGCATTCGCAATGGCATTAGCATGTGCACTGGTGGTGACGGTGGCGGCGGTGGTGGGTGTTTTTGCAATGATGTGGTTGGAGAGGAGGCGCGCAGGGCGCCGCTGTCCGCGCATGACTGTCTCTCCCCACCTGCACTATAGCGTTTGCCGAGCTTAGATCCAAGAGTTTCAGCCGTTCCTGGAGTGACCCTACCCCCGTCAGACTCAAGACCGAATCTCATGAGTCCAAAGACAGTGAGTGGACACACTGGCGCAGGCACGCACACACACACACACACACACACACACACACACACACACACACACACACACACACACACACACACACACACACACATGCACAGTGCACATACTGTAGAGCACATGTGTCAAAGTCAAGGCCCGCGGGCCAGATCCGGCCCGCGAGATGATTTAATCCGGCCCCAGGCTTGTAGAGCAAAAATGTCTGAGTCTATTAAAAAAAAAACTAAGTCTCTAGCACGTTCCTATCAAAAGTTATGATCGTTTTAAGAAATGCTTTTGAGCTCTCTTCTGAACGGCATGTAATGCATGTTGTCCAGCAGGGGGAGTCGTTTTACCAGGCTAGGCTGCTGGCACTGCAAAGTGAGAACTATACTTCAGCAGTACAAGGGTGTATAACCGAGAACTATACTTCAGCAGTACAAGGGTGTATAACCGAGAACTATACTTCAGCAGTACAAGGGTGTGTAACCGAGAGAACTATACTTCAGCAGTACAAGGGTGTGTAACCGAGAGAACTATACTTCAGCAGTACAAGGGTGTATAACCGAGAACTATACTTAGTTAACCATACATACTTAAATTTAGTATTTGAAATTTAAATGCTATTTTCGTATGGTTTATTGATGCTCTGTAAATAAAAATAGCATCTTTCATAGCAAATGTCTTAATCTAGGCTACAAGTATAAAACCAATAATGAAAAGTCATTAATATATATTAATAGCTATTCTTAATAATAAATATGACTTGTGTGATATACTGTAGTGTAGAAGTAACGGCTGTGTACGTAAACATGCGTGTGCCGTGCATGCTTGCGGTCTGCGACTGGTTGCACCGCGGCGCTCCGGCCCCCATGAAGTCACATTAAGTCCAATGCGGCCCCCACCCCAAATGACTTTGACACCACTGCTGTAGAGGCACTAGCCCTAGAAATGCTGTTGTACTGTATACATTGCAGGTATTCCAGACCATACAGCCAATTCTTCTACTGTACGTTTTTGACTCGTGTGAATTCTTGAAAATAAGTCATTCAGATGTTTAAAGGGGAACTCCACCCATTTTCAACATTTTATTATGTCATTAATATTTGAATATGTCATTGTATGGACATGATGAAAAAAATCCCCCAATTCTGTATTTCCTAAAAATGGAGGTCTGAAAAATCATTAACATGGTGAATACATCTGATGACATCATCAAGATGTATTTCACCATGTTAATGATTTTTCTTTCAGACCCCTTTTTCCTGAGAGGGTACAAATGGAACCAAATGGACCCGCTAGGGTCCAATAATTTTGGTTCACATCTGTACCCCGTAATGGTACCCGCATGGCCTGTGTGATCTACTAGATCACGATCTACCTTTTAGGCACCCCTGGTCTAACCCTTAGTTGTGATTGGGCCATAGCAGTAGTTTGGCGGGCGAGGGGCTTAACTACATTATAATTGAATGACCCTGCACCGGTCAATAGACACCACAACGTCAATATGTGTGCCTCGTAAATAGACACTCATCAAAGGAAGAGTTTACTGCTGTTGTGAATGCAACATTGATTAGTTGAACATTTTTATTAACAGCTTGGAGACTTACAGTACATTTCAAGCACAGATCAATACAAAAGACTGAAACCTGTGAGTGGACAACCAGATTTTTGTGGATTGAGAATTATTTCCTCAATTGAGGATTATTTCCTGTACCTTGACTGTCAGGTAAACATTCAGACACAAACATCAGATAGGCATGTATTACTACGTATTTACAATTGGTGCAAACAGAACGTGGTCCGTCGTGTGGGAATCCTGTGGGAAACTGGGAAAGGGGAGATATTTTACTGAATTCACATTCTTCACGAAAATTGAGTTTGGCTTTACATGCAATGTTTGACATGGTGCATTTCAAATGTGTTGTGTGCATAATGTTTCTTCGTTTTGTTTCATACTGATGATAACAGAGACACCCCTTGGTGTTTATTAATTAGAACGTATAGAATCTTCCTCTGGATTATTCAAATGAGCGTGCACAAAATGGCCCACACAAGTGCAGAAAACCAACTTTGGGAATTATTTCCTCCACGCTAATAAAACCTATTGGTATTGTATCATATATCATTAATTAGTCACCTTAACACTTAAAATGCCAGCACTTATTTGGGTCTCTCAGCTGGCAGGAGGCGATCACTGCTCGCTGCCGCAAGCATTGGGATCGTATCAAACGAGTTACGTAGAGTGATGTAGAGTGACATAGATCAACTTCAACGGCACAGGTCGTAACTATTAATTGATAATGGTAAGTGAGACGTAGATCTACTGCAAAGGGACACTTTGAGTTAACAACAAGGTATGGCAGGTACAGATAAGACATTCCTGGAATGAACAACATACTGCTGTGTGTGTGTGTGTGTGTGTGTGCGCGTGTGCGTGTGTGCGTGCGTGCGTGTTGCATCCCCACCAAAATGGTGGCCACAAAACAGCATTAGTTTAGGGTACCTTACAGTTTAGGGTACCTTACAGTTTACAGGCCCGTAAGGGTACCTTACGTGCGTGAAGCAGCACGGGCGATGAAGCGCACCCATACCATTTTCTCCTTCCTCCTAATTGGGAAATGTTATATCCGCCCCTGCTTATGTGACTGGTGCACACCTGTGACTGAGTGGCACACACCTGCCAGCACTTGAAGTTCAAAACAACAGTGAATGCCAACAGAACATTTCATTTTGCCCAGTGTTACTCATTCCAGGAATGTCCGGTTTCTACACGCCATACTATACCTTGTTGTAACAGGTGACTAATCCAACAATTAAAATGATATAGGATAAAATACCAATTGTTATTACTAAGGTGAAGAAAATAATTCCCAAAGTTAGGTTTGCGAACTTATGTGGGCCAGTTTAGTAATCAAACTATATTGTTTTATATTGCAATGATATTATGTGCTTGTCAACGCAAGCCATGGCATGCACATCGCTTGTGTAACGCCTCTCGACGGCGCGTCGTGCACCAGCGGGCACAGCCACTCAGAAACCACTTGTACAGAATCACAATAGGCTGTCTGTCTCGATATAACCATCTGCCCTCAACTCTGTGACACTCTCCCTCTCTCTCTCTCTCTGTGCGTCTGTCTTTTAAAAGTGTGTGTGTGTGTGTGTGTGTGTGCGCACCTGCTTGTGTTGCGTGCGTGTCAGTGTGTCTGCCGCACAAAAAAGACCAGTCGAGGTGTCTCTGCTTTTGATGCAGACGCTGTCTCTCTGTGTTGTCTGTCTGTCTCCTTCTGATCGTGGCTGTGTAGTCTACAACTTCTGTGAGTATTGTGTTTCAGTAGGGACTGGTATGACTCAGTCCTTGTGTGTGAGCGTTCAGAGCAGCCCAGGTTGGAGTGTGTGAGTCACCCTGCAGCGTTCGGTTTTGTCAGTTTGTCTGATGGTGTTGTTGGATCATGTCTGGTGTTTTCTAATGGTTCCTTTTGTTTTTGTCTGTTTATTCTCTGCGCCACATCTCCCGTGCTTTTGTGTTGAAAGATTGATCTGTCGAATCGATGACTGAATTCTTTCACATGGTAGTTCCCCCTGGGTGTTTTATTTTATTCTCCCTGTGAGTGATACATATTTATATGTTGGTCTTTGTTGTCTTCTCTCTTTCTTTTTTTTTTACGCATTCAAACTTTGATCTCAAAATACACAATTTCTTGTCTGAGGCGATAAAAAAGCACAACACATGCCCGTTGTTCCGTGGGAACTTCATGATGCTTTGTAGAAGTTTGACTTTTCCACAATTTCAAACTAAATGAAATCCTTGTACTATTGCTTATTTTGTGTCCGTCTTTTCCACTTCCATTTGTCTCATTTTAACCCTGTTTTTGAGTTGTTTCTTTTCCCTGTAGCTCACACTCACTCTCTCTCTATATAAAAGAAAGCTAGATGGCTCGCCCGTGCTGCTGGTCAATGGGGAGTGACGTCATTAGGTGGCGGCCATCTTATCAGAGTATAGCATAACATTGTGTCTATGAGCATATACTTTTTAAATTACGATAACTTGCTTATTTTTCAACCGATTTTCAAATGTATTGGTTTGTTGTTAATGTCAGAGACATCCACATACATATGAGCTGTTATATGATGTTTGTAAATCCGTCAAGTTTTGAACGAGTTATAGCTGTTTTTGTTTGGGCTGCCATTAGGGCATTAACCAAAGTCGACTTGTCGACAAGTAAAACCACTAGTCGACCTTGTTGTTACTAGTTGACTAGTCGATAAGAATTAATAAAAATGGAGGTATTATTTTTATTATTAATATTGTTTTAGTCTTCCAACATAAATCTTAGCTAGATTATAGTCACCAGTGTAGTTTTCCTTTTACAAAAGTAGCGTCTGATCCTGGCTTAAAACGAGCGAGTGCCGGGAGCCCAGGAGGTCAGGGCAAGGCTCTCATGAACACTCAGTTCTGACCTGTCAATGTCGTAACTCTTCTACTAGATGCCCCCACCCGCCGCCACCTTTTTTCTTTTTCAATATAATTATTTTTAATACCTGGTACACTAGCAACTAGTCGACAGGCAAAAATCACCAAAAGTGAATGCCCTAGCTGCCATAGAGCATACTGTATTGAGTACTCTGACAAGATGGCCGCCGTGAACGACGTCAGAGGCTCCGCCTCAAGCCATCCAGCCATCTAGCCTATATATCTATGATTTAAACCCAGCTTCTCTGCTTCGGGGTCTCAATCCCTTGCTGACGCCATTCACCCTTTGCCCCTTTGAATTGAACGCAGGCGGGGAGCTGCAGGCCTCGTGCGGGACGCTGGACGAGGGCGGATGCGACGACAGCCTGGACTGGGAGGAGGAGAGAGAGATGGAGAGGCTGGCCTGTGAGGGGGACGACTTCATACCTCCGAAAATCATGGTGAGAGAGACCAACTCTATGCAGACGATGCCACTTTCAGCCTGTGCGTTGTGACCCCCTCAGTTTGGAGGTTATGGGCAGATGCCACTCTGAAATGTGCATATCATTCACATTCTAGAGTAGTGGTTTTCAACCAGTGGTCCGGGGACCACCAGTGGTCATTGAGCTAAAGTATGGACAGTTTGTTAACCAGGTGTAACTCTTTGATGAACCCTTGCATGGACCCTTGCGGGTCCATGTGGTTTGAACAATTGCAGATATCGTGCAGTGTGTAGGGGGCATTCTCACCCTGCATAACCCTCTGCCTGTCCATGTCTCTCCTCCCATCCTATCCTATCCTATCCTATCCTATCCTATCCTATCCTATCCTATCCTATCCTATCCTATCCTATCCTATCCTATCCTATCCTATCCTATCCTATCCTATCCTATCCTACACTTAGCTGATCTCCTCTAAAGTCCCCAAGGCGGAGTACGTTCCTACCATTATCCGAAGAGATGACCCATCCATCATTCCCATTCTCTATGTGAGTCTTAACAGACTGACACATGTGCACATGCGCACGCACGCACAAACACACATACACACGCACGCACACACACACACGCGTGCGCACTTTAAAGACATCTGTAATGCAGATGTAAGCCTTTTTTGTTTTCGTGAATAAGTGTCAAGTTTTGTTTTGTTTTTTGTAAAAAAAAAATTACATCTTTTCTTCCGTCAGGACCATGAGCACGCCACGTTCGACGACATCCTTGGTAGGTAAAATGGTTGTTTGTTTCGATGCTACAGTTTAGGCACTCAGCATTAGGTGTTTGACTGTGTGTACCGTAATTTTCGGACTATAAGCCGCACCTGAATATAAGCCGCACCAGCTAAATTTGGGGCAAAATACTATATTTTTCCTTGTATAAGCCGCACCTGACTATAAGCTGCACCAGACAACAAGCTTCATGTTAGAGCAGTAGTTTTCAGCTTTTTCACAATTTAACAACATCTTCACCACACAGATCCCAAAACTAAAGATTTCTTTTGGTTTTGTTCACAATTCCAGGATTTTCGCCAAACAAAAGAGGCAAAACATCAAAATTAGACCAAAATTAACATGACTTATTAATTAAGTGGTGCTAATTTAGATGGTGAATATCATAACTCTTGAGAGCGTAAACATGAAACCAAATGGACCCGCTAGGGTCCATTTGGTTTCATTTTTACGCTCTCAAAGAGTTACATCTGGTTAACTTAGCCCACCTGGGACCTGTAAAATCCATAGATTGGCCGCACCGTTGTGTAAGCTGCAGGGTCAAAAGCATGTGAAAAAAGTAGCCGGAAATAGTCCGGAAATTACGGTATATACAGTATCGTCCTGTGTTGTTGTTTTTTTGCTCCATGACTGCGGCCCTCTTGCAGAATGCATCGCTGGTTCAATTAGCTCTTCTCAAAATCTCAGCCTATAGGGCGGGGTTTAGTCACTGCCCAATGGCCCAATGGCAGGTCAAACTTTCCTGATGGTCTAACATGCCTATTGGACATTGGTGGGACTGGGGAGGGACTTAGTGAAGGGCTAATTCTCTCTGTATTCCGAAAAGTCTCAATGTATAATATATACGTACATTACCCTACAATCATGTTTTTCTAGGCCTTGCCTCTTCCCTTATCTTTTGCCAGTTTGTGCTATTACTGAAATTATCACTTCGGAGCAAGATGGTGGTGTTTTGTTTTTCTTATTTAATTATTTTATTTATATGTTTGTTGGTTTATTTGTGTTATTCTTTCTTTCTCACAGAGGAGATTGATAAAAAGCTCACAGCATACAGGAGAGGGAGCAAGTTTTGGAGAATGCTCATCTTCTGTCAGGTGAGTCGAAAAACAGGGAATTGATGATGATAAAAAGCAGAGATACAAGTAAAATAGCAGAGATACAAGCTCATAGCGCGCCACCGAGTGGCGCGCTATGAGCTTGTAGATCTGCTATTTTTCAATAGTTTAACATAATGCTGAGAACACCAAAACGCGTTCAGTACACTAAGGGTTTAAATAATACGGAAAAAACATGGTCACATCTTGATGACGTCAGCGAGATGAAAAGTTGGACTGGGTCCATTTGGACACATTTGTACATTCTCAGACAAAATGTTGAATATGGGTGGAATTCCCCTTTAATCAACATCTGTTATCTCTCCTCTCTACAGCATGAAACTGTGGACCAAATCTTATCCAACAAAAACTAACTTCCAACTAGCTAATCGACACTGACATCTTGTGAGCTTGTAGACTGGCCATTTTAACTATCCAAAAATCTTTTTTTGGCAGCTGCAGGCCGCCCGGTAAACAGGCACGGGCGACTTTGGGGATGGAAGGGTTGCTGAGAGACCAGGTAGCCAATCAGAAGTCGCGGCGTTTTCCGAGAGACCAGATTAGCCAATCAGATAAACCGTCCCATAGCTCAGAGTGTCGGGAGAACAATTCTGCAGAAATAATACAGCAGCTGCCAATTCACTGACAGTGTGTCAACTCTTGATTCAATATAGTAAAAAACAAAGGCAAAGAAGCTCAGAGATAAGGGGTTTGGCGGTGATGGAAAAAATGGAGCCCTCCATCTCACCAAATGGTGGTGGGCCTTGAAAAGAAAAAGGGTTGAAAAGCCATGCTGTAATGTATAATGGTGGGCTGGTGGGTGCAGTACAATACACACAGCGTCCCTTGAGTGCCACGCTTGTAATGAGAGTCGGTGATGTAACTCCCTTTGGCATCCCAGGCTTTTAATTAAGAAGGCAGACATTAACAAAGACGAGTAGTCAACTACTGTGTGTGTGTGTGTGTGTGTGTGTGTGTGTGTGTGTGTGTGTGTGTGTGTGTGTGTGTGTGTGTGTGTGTGTGTGTGTGTGTGTGCGTGCGTGCGTGCGTGCGTGCGTCACATAGGGAGGTCCAGGTCATCTATATCTGCTGAAGAACAAGGTGGCAACGTTCGCCAAGGTGGAGAAAGAAGAGGACATGAGCCAGTGAGTTACAGAGCGCTGACATGTCCCAAACCAATAACCTTTAATTGCCTCTGCTGTCAGATGTCTGAATGCACACGATTCTTGATAGGCCTGTGTGAAAAACGAAATCTAGCCTGAATCAGATGTGAGCCACTTCAGGATTGGAATCTGATCTCTTTCAATGAGTCATGTGACCATTTAAAACCAATCAGATCTGTTTATTGAAACTGTATAATCAAAACATTAGACACACTTCCACAAGAAAGAGAAAAAAAATGAAGAAAGAGAAATGACAAAAAAGGAGATCTATACAGTACTTACATTATGTACACAAATACATTTATAAAACCACTGATGGGTTTATAAGGTACAGGCATTTTAGAGGGCCACTTAGCAAACATGTGATTATTTACAATTTAACATAGTTAAAGTAAGCATACAGTATCTGCAATTCATCAAGTGTGTATGATGGGGAAGTGGCAGGGCCGGATGTAACATTTCCCAATGGGGGGGGGGGCAGTAGAAAATGGTATGGGTGCGGCATTTTCAGTTACAGGACTTTTATTAGGCAAGTAAACATCAATAACATTAATTGTTGAAGTTGCAACAGACATGCAGCATGCATAAAGATAAAGGTCTGACTCAGAGAGTTTTCTGTTTTCAATGATGAAATGCTGTTGGTTTAGTGGTGACACAGCTGTGGTTAGTTAGTAGCAGTAGTAGTGTTTCAAATCATTTTAAATATAGGCACTTTAATTTGAAATATGTTGGGTTGTTTTGCATGCCATCGTGTTTGGTGGGGCAGACTGGGCATTTATCTGCCCCTGATCAAGTGTATGATGGGAAAGTGGGCTAGCCTAGCAAGGCAACGATGGCAATAAAACACTCCTCCAAGGAACAGACAAGCTTCTCATCATATCCTTTACAACTCCCACAGGTTCTGGAGGAGGCTTAGCCGCTTCATGAGCAAAGTCAACCCCGAGCCAAACATCATCCACATCATGGGCTGCTACGTCCTGGGCAACCCCAATGGAGAAAAGGTATGCATTGCTGCACACTCTGCAATAAGCCCCACGGCCTAGTGTTTGCCGCCACCTAGTGGCAAAATGTGGATGTTAACTAGCACTAGATCAGGGGAGCCCAACCAGTAGATCGGGATCTACCGGTAGATCTCGGCCTGATCACAAGTAGATCTCGGAAGATGTGGGGGGAAAGAAAAAAAATGGGGTGGAAAAGAAAAAAGAGCGTTTTGTGTGTGCGTGTGCGTCTGTCTACAAAGCGGCTCATTTGGAGGATTGTTGTCTGCTGTCTGTGAATTATCCCAACAGTATTGTTCTGCAACGTGTAATGGACTGTTCTGCAACTTATAATGGACTATTCTGGACTGTTCTTATTATGATTGCATTTGCAATGGCAGTGTTTGTCCAAGTCTGTTGTATTTATGTTGTACTGTTGTATGCCTATTTGTGACAAGTCTGTTGTACTTTATGCTTATATGGACATAAAGTAAAGTGGTAAAACAAAGTAGTGTTGTGTTGTTGTGAAGTTACTGCAGGCTGGCAACGATGCGTGTGGCTTGAAATGTTGATATTGGACTGGTAGATCCCGGAGGGGTTGGCTGCTGAAAAGTAGATCTTGGGTCAAAAAAGGTTGGGCACCCCTGCACTAGATTCTTGTTTTTTTCTGAAAAATCGATATTTCTGTGTCAGTGATGTTCAAAATATTTCATGCCAAAGACCCCTAGAATTGTCTGTGTTTGGCAGGCTGCGGAGGACCCCCCCCCCCCCCCCTTATCTGAAAATATCCCACGGATGGACCTCCCAGAAACAAATATTGGAGTTAATAATGTTTACTCCGACAGAAAATAATATTCAAAGATTTGAACCGTGTTTTAAGGAGTTTCCCAAAATAGCAGACCTACAAGCTCGTATTGCATGTATTCATGTATTCACTGAATTAAGTCATGAATTGTTCCCTCCTTGTTACTGGATAAATGTGTTTGTGGTCCTACAGCTGTTCCAGAAACTGAAGAACCTGATGAGGCCTTATTCTGTGGAGTTCGAGTCACCGCTGGAGCTGTCAGCTCAGGGTGGGTGCACACACACACACACACACACACACACACACACACACACACACACACACACACACACACACACACACACACACACACACACACACACCCCACACACACACACACACACACACACACACAATATCAAATCCAAATCCAATGCATAAAATGGCTGGTTCAGATGATTGTGATGCTGCATTAACTCATCTCAGTTTGTCAACTGGGTGTTATGATATAGTTATAGTATATTATCAACTTTACAGCAGAAGTAGGAATTAGCGTAGTTAGAGTAGTTGGAACTATATACTTTATGCTGTAGTATTGGCATTAAAGGTAGGGGAAGTGATTTCACTTTTGTCAGATATCACCCCCATTTTTTTTTCTGTTAAAATGCTCTATTATAAGGTGTGCAGACCATATATGGAGCTTCCCCCTCCCCCACGTTAGCAGAGGAGCTAATAAAAGTTCCCCAGGTGGAGGGTGAATTCTCCTCCAATCAGGATCGAGCAGCAGGTTCACATAGTGTAGCTACTCTTGGGCGCCCCTAGTGCACCAGGCTAGTACTACACGATGAATTTCAAATCACTTACCCTACCTTAAATTTAATAAATAAAAACATATGAAAATTGGGGTTCAATGTTTGCATTATGAGGAATAATGGAGTGGACAATAAGAGGGTTAAACCCCTAACGGCTTATTAAAATATACATATATATCTCTCGTCCATCCCGCTGTTCCAGGCAAAGAGGTGATCGAGAAGTACTTTGACTTCCGCCTGTACCGGCTGTGGAAAACCAGGCAACACTCCAAACTCCTGGACTACGAGGAGCTGGTATGACCAGAGGACCAGAGGGGTGCGTGGGACGGTGGGGGGAGGTGAGCCGACACTACTACTACTACTACTACTACTACACAAACCCTCCTGGGACTGCTGCCACGAGGAACGACGGGGGAACGACCGTGTGCCCAGAGACTGGACCAACTGGCCAACCAAATGGCTCCCCCCTCCTCTCCCCTAAACACACACACATTCAAAGACAGCCATCAGAAGGATAAGACGCCATGACAGGGGGACGGGACTGGGTTTTTACTGTAGTCGTGAAGGAGGAGGAGGTGGAGACCGAGGGGTAGAATACCGGTGTGGGAGGGGGGTGACTGTTTGTTTTTTGTGCAGTGGTTCCCAAACCTTTCCACATGTCGAGGCCACGGATGCTTTTTTATTTATGCCACGGACCCTCCACCATAAGAGAAGTTGTTTTTCTTTTGTTTTTTTACTGCTCTAGCGGTGATTCTCAACCCGTCCGGGACCCCCCCCCCTCCCCCAATTTGTGTCCTGACCCTCTATTCGAGTTTCTGACACGAGATTATACAGTAGTTCCTGACACCAGATTATAATAGCAGCATCATTCTAGCTTTTGACGCTAGATTCTACAGTAGTTTCCGAGAGTAGATTCTAGTTATTGACACTAAATGATAGTTTCTGATGCTAGTATCTACTTTTTGACACTAGAATCTACTTTCTGACGCTAGAATCGAGTTTTTGACACTAGATTCTATAGTTTCTGACACTAGATTCTAGTTTTTCTGAAAAATCTGTGCTCCTGTGTCAGTGATGCTAACATATTTCTAGCCAAGGACCACCAGAATTATCCATATTTGGCTGCAGACCACCATCTGAAAACATGTTGTTCTCGGGGTTCCCCAGAAGCGAAAAATTGAGATAAAATGTTTGCTTCCAAAATAATGTATTCAGAGATTTGCAGCACATTTCACAATTTTTCAAAAATAGCAGAACAACAAGCTCATGTCGCGCCACTCGGTGGCGCGACATGAGCTTGTTGATCTGCTATTTTTCAACAGATAAAACACCAAAACGCGTTCAGGACACTAAGGGTTAAATTGTAAAAGTACTGTTAGTTTAACTCTGAGAGCGTGCAAATGGAACTGTCAGGGTTACCAACCCTGGCAGGGACCCCTTTGGTTCCTAACTAAAACTTAGCCGGGGGGACCACCAAGGAGCTCCCTCAAGGACCCCCTAGTGATCCCACACCCCACTTTGGGAACCACTGGTTTGGTGTTCGTCCCTTTGTGTTTGTTTGTAATAAGTCTTAACTTCCATTGTGAGGCCATAGTTCCCAAAATGAAGGGTGATATGCATTGGAAGGATGCACTGGAAAAGGCCAAAAGGATAAGGATGGACAGGTACAGGATAGGTGGGCTTCTAGGGAGCGACATCTTGGGCAACCTTGATTGTAAAATTGGCTGTTTCGCTCAAAACGTCACAAAGAGGGATTTCGTTCCTAATCAAAACCGTATGGTGTTAGTTTTGATTTCATTGCGGCTCGTACACACTGCAGGATATTAGTATGGTGTTGGGGACCATTTTTGGCGCTTCACACAACGCAAGGCCGGGCTTTGATCTCCAAGGTTTTGCGAGCAAAAGGCTCTGTGAGAATATATAGCGCCGCTACTGCCGTTGATGCGCTCCCGGCGCCTTCCCGGCCGTTTCTGAATGTCTAGCAGGTTTGATATTTGACTCTGTCAAATATCAATGATGAATGAACAATGTGAATGAATTTGCGACGGTCTCCCGAGAAAGCCTGTATTCCAGCCACAAACACTCATTTGTACTGGTTTTCAACCTTTTTCATACCAGGGCCCACTATTTATTCAGCATTTTAGCCACAGAGTCGTATACGTTCTTATACGTTACTTAGAAAAGGCGATGGAGGTGCCCCAGATGTCCCTAAGAAGCGCCCACCTGGCCTTTTACCGGATGGACAAGATGAGAATCAAATAAATTTGAATAATATGATATATATATAAAAAAGGTAAAAAAGGAAGAAGAAAAAAAAAAGCATTTTCAATTCTTTGTTGCAAAGACATACACTCTGAGATCAATGTGCTTCAGAAACATGTGGGAATCATGGCGTTTACATTACTGTTATCTCCCTATAACGTGGGCGATAAAAGCAGAGCTATAAATCCATGCGTTGGATTGTGTAAATATATACAGCATATATATATATATATTACATGAATATATAGCATAGCTTTAGTCATGCAAATAATAATGATGGCATTGTTTATTTGATTTGTTTTTACGTCTTGTGCCGTTTTTCATAAGGAAATACTTTGAAATAACTCAGGTTCTCAGCCATGGAGTATAAGTTGTGTTCTCTGTTGTCTAATAATTGGGATCAGATTGTAATTCCTTCATCGTTGCTCATCATCACTTGGTATGAATGTATCCGTATCTGTCCAGAATCGTACGTTCATCGTCGGTTTTCCTATGAAAGAAAAGGTGTAATTTATAGAAATGTTGATCATGTGTGTGCGCGCCCACGGCGCACATGTTTACAAATGGAATTGAGTGCATGAGCATTATGTCCATACTTGCATATGGGGTTCGATAAAACATTCTAAAACGATAGAAAAACATGGACGATTCCTAAACCACCACGCGGGCCTTTCTTCACACAACAAACGGCTCAAACGGTCGATTGACGAGCCCACAACTTGTCACGTCCCATCATCCGTTGTGAGCTCGAAGGTTTGACAATTTTGTGCCAGATCTTTGCCAGTAGTGATGCACCGATATATCGCTCCACATATTGTTGCTTCTTTTGCCAATATATGCCGTTTATCAGTCAATAACCGATGGCAGTGGACGATGTTTATGCTGTTGATAAGCATACATTTTGCTTTGACTATGTGGGTATGCAGGCCCAGATTTTGCCAGCCCTACTAGGGTGGGCAAAGCTTTTTCATATGAAGCAGTGGTTTTCAATCTTTTTGACGCCAGGGCCCACTATTTATTCAGCATTTGAGCCACGGACCACCATTTGAGGACATTTTAGCCCCACAGACCCAAATTTCCTTTGCTTTTGTCCGCAATCCAGGCTGGATTTCAGAAACGAAACACACTGCATTCTCTAGTTGTGTAGACTTGGAATTCAGATGATGAGCGTACCCTTGCGGGTTTCATTTTACGCTCTCAAAGAGTTACATCTGGTTAACTAACTTTCCACCATTTAGCTTGGGGACCACCTGGAACTCTCTCAAGGACCACTGGTGGTCCACAGACCAACACTGAAAACCACTGATATTACCCTTTATTGGGTGGGATCTGCCCACCCCTGCCCTCGTCCTCGATCCGGCCCTGTTGGTATGTTGGTCACCTGACTGTAGTCCACCAAGCTGTAGATTCTGGACATTTATTTCTTGCATTAAAAGATGTTTTCCCTTGCACAAAGGTATAGGAAATAAAAACAAAAACTAAACGCGCATATATCGTTATCAATATCGGCTATTGGTTAAATTGCTGTTAATATAATTTATCGGTGCATCTGTAGCTGAGTTAATGATATGTATACACTTTTTGGGGGTTCAATTTGGGGTATGATCTAAGCTACCGATAGATATCCCACCGTATAAAAAACGCAAATGCATGTATTTAACTCTAAAATCTGTACCAGGCTCAGATGTAAAACATTTGCCCACTGGGATTAAAAAAGCGGGACGGGCCCCAATCTCCCGCAGCAAATCGAACCCTGCTTGCATTACATAAAAGCAGGTGTGTGTGTAATATATGAACTGTCTATTCCTGCTGCCCCTGCTGAGCTCAGTCATTTGCGTTTGACACGTCTCTCTCTCTCTCTCTCTCTCCCACACACATGCACACGCACCGAACGCATACCGACTGCTATGACTCAAGATGGCCCCTTTGCAGGCCAAAAGAACTGCCAAAGTCTCTGGAAATTTACAGAAGAGTTGAAGCTGTTGATCTCTGTCAAAAATAGCGTGTTAAAAAAAGAAAGAGTCGAAAAGTCATACTTTTTCGGACTTTAGTTTTAGCCCATGTTGACAGAATTGGCTCTTATTGTGAGGCACTACTGGTTCCACTTAAGAGACGAAAACAACGACAACAAAAAAAAAACTCCCATACTTCGAACTTTTCATGTGCACCTCATAAATGAAGACTTCTCGACTTAAAGGCTTCAACAATTAAGGCGCCATCTGCCCCATGTAGCCAGGTGTCAAGCCGTTTGACCTGGAATAACTGTGTGTACGAGTGTGTGACTGCGTTCATTCATTTGTGCATAGAGCAAGTGAGGGGGCGGGGCGGGGGAACCTCACAAACACAGCCAATGAAATTATGTCCGCTGGCCAAAATAGGCGTCCAACGCAGGGGGCTTTTATAAGCGAACAGCTGGCGAACAAACAACTGACTTTACAGCGCACACACAAACACGCGCACGCACACCGGCGGAGCATACAGTCTTTCAAGTCCTTCTGTTTCTGTGTAGAGTTTCTGTTCTGTTTTGTTAATGCGTGCGAATGTGTCAGACTTTGTAGCATCGCATCAAACGATAACGCTGCTTTTTGGGGTTGAGGGGACATGAAGTGAGTCGGAAATTGAAGTGAGACAGAAATGTATAGGTTTTCCGTTTTTACACAGCATTTATAATAGTTCATGTTTTGTTCACAACAGCCACTTGGCACTTGCTGAATGCAAGTTTTCTTCAGAACATGTGACAAGTATTTATTTTGACTATTAGTACTAGTGGTTCTCAAAAGTTTTATTTGAACCAAGTAACTGTTACGGTCACTCCGGGTAATCTATTTTTGTGTCTGGTCTTATTATTGTCCACTCATTTTGGGATGGCCGTGGCAAAAATACTAAGGGAAAGTTATGGAAATCTGCAAAATAAATTGTAAGTTCTTCAACAATGTGTTCCTAATGAGAAACCTCATAAAAAAACTGGTCAAAGTTGAGGTACTAGTCGCAACCTATAGAAGGCAAAACATGCAACTAATGTCATCTTAATTCATGTGGCATGTGATGTCTAACTAGGGGGTTTTCATTATTATGAATCTATTCCAAGCATTAGTTTTTGAATATAAATCTTTTACTACATTAGACACCATTAAAAACACATGGATGAGAGATATCTTGGTAACGATTTAGTCCAAGTTGGAATGTCTTTGTTTTGTTTTACATAATTTGACTTCTTTTTCTGCAGTCAAAACACACGGCACAGCTGCCCGGGCCAAACCTGATTATGTTCACAGGTGGCGTGGTCGAGTTGCTGACGTGAGAGCAGTAATGAAATCAGCTGCGTTCATTTCAGGAAGCAGACTTTCTTAAACATTCTAAAACAGAATAATTAAACAGTGGTTTCATGTAAAGGCTTTAATATGATGGATGTTTGGATGTGATCTGCCTTTTAGTATGGGATAAAAGTACTACTTTAATCCCATACTAAGAGTTTGGTTTGAATTGAATATTGAAACGACCTAAATCATGTCTCCACCACTATCACCACTCACTACTACTACTGCTACTACTGCTACTACTACTACTACTACTACTACTACTACTACTACTACTAAAATATGCACTGGACTGGACCCCTCTTTTGCATACTTATTTTCCTTCTCCCCAAAACGCATTTTCACAGGAAATCTAATTAAATATGCAAACATGCCTTTTTGTGTCCCATATAGTAGCCTGTGTCTGATTATTCACATTTTCATCTAAAACTTGAAAGAAGAAAAAAAACATTGGAGGTGTTAAGTCTTTCATTGTTGTTGTCGTCATCACGGTTATTTTTTGCTTCACCAGTGTGGTGGGGCAGAGCACACAAGTACATATAGCAAGTATTGTACTACAGCCTGTTTCATAAAACTTGGATTAGAGATTAAACTCTAACCCAATCCCGGATCAGTGATTAATCCGTTTTGTGAAAACTGTTTAATCTTGCCAGATTAATTAGCCAATTAACCTGCATAGTAAATCAGGAAATCTGTGCTCTACTGAACGGGTCCAGAGAGGTGAATCCAGGCTGTGAACTTAGCCAAGCTTTATGATGCTTGTTAGGTAAATCGTCCCATTTTGAGCCTCGCTTGGCTTTAGTGGAACAGAATTCACCAGGCCTGGCTGGTTTTGACTTAAATCCTGAATTAGTTAACTAATAACTGGTTATGTTGTTTGCATGATTGTTTTGTAGGCTACTGTTATCTGACAGTAGCCTATCAGGGCCACGCAAGTGACACAATTCCTTCAAGCACATGGCAATTACATGTATTACACTATGGGTGAGATTTTCGTTACCGCTATACCCCTTATCCCTTAACTTCTTTGCCTTTTTAAACTATTAAAAAAAAACATTTCTCAGTAGTTCAAATGGCCAGTCTACTAGCTCACAACGTGTTAATAGATTGACATGTTGAAATAGTCCAAAAAAAGTTTTTCAAAATAGTGAAAATGAAATAAGGGATATGGCATAAGGGGTTTAGCATGTAACGAAAATGGAGCCCTATATTTCCCTGCAAGAATTATGTGAAGGTGGAGTTGATTTCATTTACTGAGAATGTACAAATTCAACCAAATGGACCCCATTTCTAGACCTATTCGGTTCCAAGCCACCATTTAGCTGGGGATCGCCTGGATCTTTCTCAAGGACTCCTGACAGTCCCCGGCCCACACTGGTTTTGACTTAAATCATCTAGGTCATCTGTGGCTTTGACTGAAGGTAAATGCACATGTGTTTGGTTAGAGAGAAGTATTGTATGTTTTGTATTGTCTATGACAGTGGTTTTCATGACAGTGCTTTTTGAAACCAGGGTCCACAATTTATTCAGCATTTGAGCCATGGACCACCACTTGATGACATTTTAGACCCACGGACCCCAAAAACTAAAGATGTTTGTCCACAATTCCAGGCTGGATTTGGGAAACAATTTCAGCAGACTTGTTTAGACTAATTCACATGATAAATATAGTTTAACTCTTGGGAGTGTAAACATGAAACCAAATGGACTAAAGATTTATCTGGCTTTTGTCCACAATAACAGCTAGGCTGGATTTGGGAAACAAAACAGTCCAACATACAGATCATAGTGACCATTAATCTTTTACATTCTCTAGTAGTGTAGACTTGGGCTAATGCAGATGCTGATTATATAAAAATGATGTTTTCACTCTCAAAGAGTTACATCTGGTTAATCAACTGTCCATCAATTTAGCCTGGGGACCACTCGAACCCTCTCAAGGACCACTGGTTGAAAATCACTGGTCTATGGCATAATGTGAATAATGATGATGCGCTTTTAAATATGACAATGCTGTAGGCCTACTACTGCAGCCCTCAGACAAAAGAGCCTAGTACTGACTCTGAGGTAGTTGTGTGATGATAGAATAATCACTTCACGTCAAACTGCAAAAACGTTGCAAATCACTGGCGTATTTCAAGCTTTAGCGACAAACCATCATTCTCGACCAAGAAAAAAACAACGACAACAAAAAAACAAGAGTCAACACTTTTCCGCATCCAATAAGGCCAGAGTTTTCAGTGCTAGGATCGCTGAGTACAGGCCTTTTGTCACATTATTGTTTGTCTGCATTTTCCCTTGACTCCATCCACCTCCAGCAGGTAAACGATTAACCGTTTACGAGGAGTTGAGCGGCTCCGATTCTTCTTCTCCCAGGATCAGCACTATCAATCTGCTGAGGCAAGGCTTTTTGTTCTCCCATATGTATCCCAGCAGGCGATATGGCAACCAAAATAGCCTTCGGATTAATGTGTCCACGGATCCTGGCAGCACGCGCCGAGTTACTGTGAGTCTTCAGCAGATCGTTTATTTATCTATCCTATTATTTATCTATCCTTGAAATATAAATGGTAAAAGTCAAAGCAAATTAAAGGAAACACTAGCTCAGGGGTGTGCAATTATTTTCCCCAAGGGGCCAAATGAGATACATAAAATATTGTGGAGGGCCAAGACTAAAGGCTGAACCAAAGTCTGCGTAATATTAATTTAACTTCAAGATAAAAGTAAGAGTAAGACCAACCATTTTGACACCCATTTATTTAGAATTTGAGCCATGGAGGACCACCATTTGATGACATTCTAGTCCCAAAAGACCCCAAAAATAAAGATTTCTTTTGCCTTTGTCCACAATTCCAAGCTGGATTTGGGAAACAAAACAGTCCAACATACAGATCAAAATGACCATTAATCCTTTACATTCTCTAGTTGTGTAGACTTGGGATAATTCACATGATGAATATTTTAACTCTTGAGAGTGTAAAAAATGAAACCAAATGGACCCGCAAGGGTCCATTTGGTTTCATTTTTGCGCTCTCAAAGAGTTACATCTGGTTAACCAACTTTCCATATTTAACTGGAACTCTCTCAAGGACCACTGGTGGTCCCCGGACCACTGGTTTAAAATCCTTTCAGGGGCCGGTCAGAGTCATGCAGCCAAAGAGCCACATTTGACCCCCGGGCCCCATAATGCCCAGGTATGCACTAGATCTATCATATTTATATCATGAACAATCTATCATATTCAGGCCACTATTCCTTGAATTATTGCTTACTATAGTCTATATCATACCCATGTGCAGGGCCAGGTATTGCTGCAGTGTGCAACAATCTTACAACGTACACTAGACAGGGAAAGAGTGTGCCAAACCTTTCTCAGTTGTTCCTCAAATGTTTATTTTTGTATTGTGCACATTTAATGAGATAATTACCGTATTGTCCCGAATATAATATAAGTTTATAAGACGACCCTCATTTTTCAAGACCCATTTACAGAAAAAAAGAACATTGAATGTCAAATGGTATAGCCCCTGAATATAAGACGACTCCATTTTTGGGATATTTCCATTGGGAAAAAAAACAGTCTTATATTCAGGCCAATAGGGTAGTATGATATAGTTAGATTAGAAATTGATCATTCAAAATGTGCTCCTCTTTGGCTTACATTGTACAATAAAACAGCTCTAAAAGTCACTCTTTTAGTATATGGAAACAAATACAGACAAGAAAGCTGATTCAGACACTATAGAGAATCACCACAACTCATGTAGTTTCACCGTTTACTGTAGGCCTATATCATGGCAAGGTACAGGGAGAAAAAAGAAAAGAAAAGAAATCAACAAAAGTGGTCTTATGTTTGAAACTATTTTGGAGGAAATTGGAATACATGGAATGACATTGGAGTGGAAAAACACCTCAGACACAAGTCAAAAAGTCCAGAGTCAGACAAGATCTGGGGCAAGATTCTGTCAGCATGTGCTGAACAACTCTGCAGCATTTTCCACTTTATTTTTTAAATGATTTATTCTCTAATTCTTTATAGAAGTTATGGAGGCAGTACACTATTCTCTCAGTTGCCGAACTGGGACCTTCAAAGTCATTAAATGACTAAGTTTCAGGCCTGTTGCCTTGACTTCTTTAATAATCAAAACCCTAGAAAAGCTAGTTAAAGATGGCATCCTAAAGCATGTGGAGAAATCTCTAGATCAGATCATACCTGCTTACAGGTATGCCCCTATTTGTATCTTATATATTTATATAATCCCAGAGGTATTCTAGGGACCCCCTTCGTGCCACTCTCCTCTTTAATCACTCAGGTCAAGCCTCCTCATCCACAGCATCTCCACACGAGAATTGGTGGTGCTCCCCGGGTTTATTAAAGTCATGTACTGTAGGGTGATGTGCTGGATGAAATAACCTGGCCTGATTATCCTGTATGTAGTGTATGGTTTGGTGTGAGGTGTGTAGAAAAATACAAGTTTCGAGCTACTAACATACTAACAATGAATAAAGACAACCTGGGGCAATTCAAACTGTGGGAGGGGAGACCTCAGCGGAGAAATGTAGACTAGGGGGCATCTATGACAACAATCAAGTACAGTGGGCCTATACAGTATGTGATGGCACATCACGGTAGTGCCATCAAGGTAGATTGATGCCCAAAGTGTTTTGGTGTGGAATTCCCCTTTAAGGGGATGGTGACATATTATGCGAATTATGAAAATTGCTCTACATATGCAAGTTAGCATCCGTCAGTTTCTACATTTCTAACATGAAGCCTTGGAGTAACCTACTCAACATGTCCGTACACAAAGGAGATCTATTCACTGGCAAGTAGACTATTTTATCTGCTACGATAATGAATGAAAACTGGACTCAAATCACCAAAGCCATGTCTCTAATTAAACAATAATAAATCTATCCAGTGATGGTCGGTATAATCCCCCAACTGGCGTTACTAAAACAAAAGATTTTTGGGAAAACTCCTATAGGATTCTTATAGGAATCATATTGGAAATCCGAATCCGGATTTGTTCCAAAATCTTAGAGGAGGAATCTTATAGATTTTTTTGACTAGGGATGGAGATGAGATCTTTACGTTATTCCCAAGACGCCTTCAACAATTTAAATAAACACGCTTATTCTGGTCCAGATCTGACTAGTTAGGATTGATTTAAGGTTGTCTGTTCTCAATCTGACGCTCTCTGATCAGGGCGGATGTAACATTTCCCAGTTGGGGGGGGACAGGAGAAAATGGTATGGGGGGCGGCTTCATCGATGAAGTCACACCCATACCATTTTCGGTTACAGGACTTTTATGTGCATGTATGTGCATCAGTTGTTGAAGTTGCAACAGACACGCAGCATGCATAAAGCTAAAGGTCTGACTCAGAGCGTTTTCTGTTTTCAATGATGAAATGCTGTTGGTTTAGTGGTGCCACAACTGTAGTTAGTTAGTAGCAGTTGTAGTGTTTCAAATCATTTTAATTATAAGCACTTTAATTAGAAATATCTTTGAAATTTGGGTTGTTTTGCATGCCATCATGTTTGGTGGGGCAGTCAGGGCATTTAGGGGGGCATTCCGCCCCCCCCATCCCATGCCCAGATCCGCCCTTGTCTCTGATTCATCCAGGGGCGTCCGTGCTTAGTGGTTTTTAGGTGTTTTTGAGGATTTTCGAAGACTGTTGCAAGTCATTTTTCCTTAATTTGGTCGTGTTTCAAATTTATGTGAATTAATGTGATTGCTCTTGAACCTGTAAATGACAACAAAACAAAAACTAAGGCACTGGTTGTGTGTACTTCTGGTTTACCGGAACAGGGTTCAACTCCCTGTGGTGCCCTGCTCAATATGTTGTATTTACATGGTTTATTTTTATATCATGCTCACCAAAAAGACGACATTTGTCGATTTTTCGACGTTGATGAGGAAATCAAGGAAAAACATGAGGTGGTATTGTATGTCATTTTCATTTTTTTGTCATTTCTGTCATTTTCCCTATAGTTCATGGTCTGGGAGCATATATTATAGTATCTTGTTTGTACTCATTTTTAGCTCAACGATTTTTTTTTTCTTGATTTCATTATTTTTCAAATTCTCAAAAAATGATGAAAAGCTGCATACTGCAGTATGTAGTTCGAGAAAGTTTCATCATTTATTGAAAAATCGTTGAACGCTTTTTCGAAATTTCGACATTTTTCAAAAATCCTCAAGAATCCTTAAAACAATGAAAAACGACATGCTGTGCAAGACATAGCCTGTCGTTTCATCATTTTTTTTGAAAATTGTCCAATGACCAAAAACGACATACTATGTAGTTTTTTTCAGAAAATTTTCAAAACACTCAAAATGATGAAAAATGGCATGCTGTGCAAGACCGTGTACTATAATTATAACATACTATACTATGCCGTCTTTTTCCAAGGGCTATACCCTTGCGCTTTTGCCAGATTTCGTCATTTTTCGAAAATCTTCAAAATGATGAAAAAACGTAAGGCTATAGCCTTGCGTTTTTTTTCTCGAAATTTCGACATTTTTTCGAAAATGCTCCAAAATGCTCAAAACGGTGAAAAACGGCATGCTGAGCAAGACTATAATGATATACCGTTGCGCTTTTGCCAGATTTCATTATTTTTCGAAAATCTTCAAAATGATGTAAAAACGTAAGGCTATAGCCTTTGCGTTTTTTTTTTTAGATTTTGTCATTTTTTGAAAATCTTCAAAACGATGAAAAACAGCATGCTGTACAAGACCGTAAGTCTATAGCCTTGCGTTTTTGCCAGGTTTTATCATTTTTTGAAAATCCTCAAAACGTTGAAAAACCATAAGGCCATAGCCTTTGGGTTTTTTTTTCTGGAGGTTTTGACATTTTTCAAAAATCCTTAAAAATCCTCAAAACGATGAAAAACGGCATGCTGTGCAAGACTGTAAGGCTATAGCCCAGCGTTTTGGCCAGTTTTTGTAATTTTTTGAAAATCCTCAAAAATCCTCAAAACGATGAAAAACGGCTTGCTGTGCAAGACTGTAAGGCTATAGCTTTGCGTTTTTGCCAGATTTCGTCATTTTTTGTCATTTTTCGAAAAACCTCAAAACGATGAAAAACCGTAAGGCGGTTACGGTTTGCGGTTTTTCGCGGTTTTTCGCGGTTTGCGGTATTTCGAAATTTCGACATTTTTCGAAAATGCTCAAAAAGGCTCAAAATGATGAAAAACGGCATGCTGTGCAAGACCGTAAGGCTATAGCCTTGCGGTTTTTCGAAATGTCGACATTTTTCGAAAATGCTCAAAAATGCTCAAAATGATGAAAAACGGCATGCTGTGCAAGACTGTAAGGCTATAGCCTTGCGTTTTTGCCAGATTTCGTTATTTTTTGTCATTTTTCGAAAAACCTCAAAACGATGAAAAACGTAAGGCTATAGCCTTCCCGTTTTTTGAAATTTCGACATTTTTCAAAAATGCTCAAAAATGCTCAAAACGGTGAAAACGGCATGCTGAGCAAGACTGTAATGCTATACCCTTGCGCTTTTGCCAGATTTCGTCATTTTTCGAAAATCTTCAAAATGATGAAAAAACGTAAGGCTATAGCCTTGCGTTTTTTTTCTCGAAATTTCGACTTTTTTTCGAAAATGCTCGAAAATGCTCAAAACGGTGAAAAAAGGCATTCTGAGCAAGACTGTAATGCTATACCGTTGCGCTTTTGCCAGATTTCATCATTTTTCGAAAATCTTCAAAATGATGTAAAAACGTAAGGCTATAGCCTTGCGTTTTTTCTCTCGAAATTTCGTCTTTTTTTTCAAAAATGCTCAAAAATGCTCAAAACGGTGAAAAAAGGCATATTGAGCAAGACTGTAATGCTATACCCTTGCGCTTTTGCCAGATTTCGTCATTTTTTTCGAAAATCTTCAAAATGATGAAAAAACGTAAGGCTATAGCCTTGCGTTTTTTTTCTCTCGAAATTTCGACATTTTTTCGAAAATGCTCAAAAATGCTCAAAACGGTGAAAAACGGCATGCTGAGCAAGACTGTAATGCTATACCCTTGCGCTTTTGCCAGATTTCGTCATTTTTCGAAAATCTTCAAAATGATGAAAAAACCTAAGGCTATAGCCTTGCGTTTTTTTTTCTCGAAATTTCGACTTTTTTTTTCGAAAATGCTCAAAAATGCTCAAAACGGTGAAAAACGGCATGCTGAGCAAGACTGTAATGCTATACCCTTGCGCTTTTGCCAGATTTCGTCATTTTTCGAAAATCTTCAAAATGATGAAAAAACGTTTTTTTTTCTGGAAATTTCGACATTTTTTCGACAATGCTCAAAAATGCTCAAAACGGTGAAAAAATGTCGAAATCGAAGAAAAACCATGGGCTATAGTACACGGTCTCGGACGCCATGCTATAGTATGGTGTTTTTTGTCGTTTTTGAGCGTTTTTGAAAAAATGTCGAAATCGAAGAAAAACCATGGGCTGTAGTACACGGTCTCGGAGCGTTTTTGAGCGTTTTGAAAAAATGTCGAAATCGAAGAAAAACCATGGGCTATAGTACACGGTCTCGGAGCGTTTTTGAGCGTTTTGAAAAAATGTCGAAATCGAAGAAAAACCATGGGCTATAGTACACGGTCTCGGACGCCATGCTATAGTATGGTGTTTTTTGTTGTTTTTGAGCGTTTTTGAAAAAATGTCGAAATCGAAGAAAAACCATGGGCTATAGTACACGGTCTCGGAGCGTTTTTGAGCGCTTTGAAAAAATGTCGAAATTGAAGAAAAACCATGGGCTATAGTACACGGTCTCGAACGCCATGCTATAGTATGGCGTTTTTTGTCGTTTTTGAGCTTTTTCGAAAAAATGTTGAAATCGAAGAAAAACCATGGGCTATAGTACACGGTCTCGGAGCGTTTTTGAGCGTTTTGAAAAAATGTCGAAATCGAAGAAAAACCATGGGCTATAGTACACGGTCTCGGACGCCATATTATAGTATGGTGTTTTTTGTCGTTTTTGAGCGTTTTTTAAAAAATGTCGAAATCGAAGAAAAACCATGGGCTATAGTACACGGTCTCGGAGCGTTTTTGAGCGTTTTGAAAAAATGTCGAAATCGAAGAAAAACCATGGGCTATAGTACACGGTCTCGGACGCCATACTATAGTATGGTGTTTTTTGTCTTTTTTGAGCGTTTTTGAAAAAATGTCGAAATCGAAGAAAAACCATGGGCTATAGTACACGGTCTCGGAGCGTTTTTGAGCGTTTTGAAAAAATGTCGAAATCGAAGAAAAACCATGGGCTATAGTACACGGTCTCGGAGCGTTTTTGAGCGTTTTGAAAAAATGTCGAAATCGAAGAAAAACCATGGGCTATAGTACACGGTCTCGGACGCCATGCTATAGTATGGTGTTTTTTGTCGTTTTTGAGCGTTTTTGAAAAAATGTCGAAATCGAAGAAAAACCATGGGCTATAGTACACGGTCTCGGAGCGTTTTTGAGCGTTTTGAAAAAATGTCGAAATTGAAGAAAAAACATGGGCTATAGTACACGGTCTCGGAGTGTTTTTGAGCATTTTGAAAAAATGTCGAAATTGAAGAAAAACCATGGGCTATAGTACACGGTCTCGGACGCCATGCTATAGTATGGCGTTTTTTGTCGTTTTTTTAGCGTTTTCGAAAAAAATGTCGAAATCGAAGAAAAACCATGGGCTATAGTACACGGTCTCGGAGCGTTTTTGAGCGTTTTAAAAAAATGTCGAAATCGAAGAAAAACCATGGGCTATAATACACGGTCTCGGAGCGTTTTTGAGCGTTTTGAAAAAATGTCGAAATCGAAGAAAAACCATGGGCTATAGTACACGGTCTCGGACGCCATGCTATAGTATGGTGTTTTTTGTTGTTTTTGAGCGTTTTTGAAAAAATGTCGAAATCGAAGAAAAACCATGGGCTATAGTACACGGTCTCGGAGCGTTTTTGAGCGTTTTGAAAAAATGTCGAAATTGAAGAAAAACCATGGGCTATAGTACACGGTCTCGGACGCCATACTATAGTATGGCGTTTTTGGTCGTTTTTGAGCTTTTTCGAAAAAATGTTGAAATCGAAGAAAAACCATGGGCTATAGTACACGGTCTCGGAGCGTTTTTGAGCGTTTTGAAAAAATGTCGAAATCGAAGAAAAACCATGGGCTATAGTACACGGTCTCGGACGCCATATTATAGTATGGTGTTTTTTGTCGTTTTTGAGCGTTTTTGAAAAAATGTCGAAATCGAAGAAAAACCATGGGCTATAGTACACGGTCTCGGAGCGTTTTTGAGCGTTTCGAAAAAATGTCGAAATCGAAGAAAAACCATGGGCTATAGTACACGGTCTCGGAGTGTTTTTGAGCGTTTTGAAAAAATGTCGAAATTGAAGAAAAACCATGGGCTATAGTACACGGTCTCGGACGCCATGCTATAGTATGGCGTTTTTTGTCGTTTTTGAGCTTTTTCTGAAAAAATGTCGAAATCGAAGAAAAACCATGGGCTATAGTACACGGTCTCGGAGCGTTTTTGAGCGTTTTGAAAAAATGTCGAAATCGAAGAAAAAACATGGGCTATAGTACACGGTCTCGGACACCATATTATAGTATGGTGTTTTTTGTCGTTTTTGAGCGTTTTTGAAAAAATGTCGAAATCGAAGAAAAACTATGGGCTATAGTACACGGTCTCGGAGCGTTTTTGAGCGTTTTGAAAAAATGTCGAAATCGAAGAAAAACCATGGGCTATAGTACACGGCAGGTCTTGACACTAACACTTGCCCGCTTGCCCGGGGCAAGTAAAAAAAATGGTGGGGCAAGTGAAGACTGTTACCTGGTTGCCCGATCGGGCAAGTGTGCAACTTAGTGCACTATAACACAACACAAGATAAATGTGTCTTGAAGGTAGTCATTGCACTCTGCCTCTGTGTCTTTCACTGCTTTCTAGCTGTCCACAATTCCAGGCTGGATTTGGGAAACAAAACAGGCAAATTAACATACAGATCAAAATGTCCATTAATCTTCTGCATTCTCTAGTTGTGTAGACCTGGGCTAATTAAGATGATGAATTTTAACTCTTGAGAGCGTAAAAATGAAACCAAATGGACCCGTAAGGGTCCAGGTTTCATTTTTACGCTGCAAAATTTACAATATATTTACTCGATGGGCAAGTGACCATGACCTGAGGGCAAGTAGAACCTGACTTGCAATTTACCCGATGGGCAAGTACCTCAGAGACCTTAGTGTCAACCCCTGCACGGTCTCGGACGCCATACTATAGTATGGTGTTTTTCGTCATTTTTGAGCGTTTTTGAAAAAATGTCGAAATCGAAGAAAAACCATGGGCTATAGTACATGGTCTCGGAGCGTTTTTGAGCGCTTTGAAAAAATGTCGAAATCGAAGAAAAACCATGGGCTATAGTACATGGTCTGGGACGCCATGCTATAGTATGGCGTTTATTGTCGTTTTTGAGCGTTTTTGAAAAAATGTCGAAATCGAAGAAAAACCATGGGCTATAGTACACGGTCTCGGAGCTTTTGAAAAAATGTCGAAATCGAAGAAAAACCATGGGCTATAGTACACGGTCTCGGACGCCATACTATAGTATGGTGTTTTTTGTCGTTTTTGAGCGTTTTTGAAAAAATGTCGAAATCGAAGAAAAACCATGGGCTATAGTACACGGTCTCGGAGCGTTTTTGAGCGTTTTGAAAAAATGTCGAAATTGAAGAAAAACCATGGGCTATAGTACACGGTCTCGGACGCCATGCTATAGTATGACGTTTTTTGTCGTTTTTGAGCGTTTTCGAAAAAATGTCGAAATCGAAGAAAAACCATGGGCTATAGTACACGGTCTCGGACGCCATGCTATAGTATGCTGTTTTTTGTCGTTTTTGAGCGTTTTCGAAAAAATGTCGAAATCGAAGAAAAACCATGGGCTATAGTACACGGTCTCGGAGCGTTTTTGAGCGTTTTGAAAAAATGTCGAAATCGAAGAAAAACCATGGGCTATAGTACACGGTCTCGGACGCCATGCTATAGTATGCTGTTTTTTGTCGTTTTTGAGCGTTTTCGAAAAAATGTCGAAATCGAAGAAAAACCATGGGCTATAGTACACGGTCTCGGAGCGTTTTTGAGCGTTTTGAAAAAATGTCGAAATCGAAGAAAAACCATGGGCTATAGTACACGGTCTCGGACGCCATAATATAGTATAGCGTTTTTCGTCGCTTTTGAGCGTTTTTGAAAAAATGTCGAAATCGAAGAAAAACCATGGGCTATAGTACACGGTCTCGGAGCGTTTTTGAGCGTTTTGAAAAAATGTCGAAATCGAAGAAAAACCATGGGCTATAGTACACGGTCTCGGACGCCATACTATAGTATGGTGTTTTTCGTCGTTTTTGAGCGTTTTGAAAAAATGTCGAAATCGAAGAAAAACCATGGGCTATAGTACACGGTCTCAGAGCGTTTTGAGTGTTTTGAAAAAATGTTGAAATTGAAGAAAAACCATGGGCTATAGTACACGGTCTCGGACGCCATGCTATAGTATGACGTTTTTTGTCGTTTTTGAGCGTTTTCGAAAAAATGTCGAAATCGAAGAAAAACCATGGGCTATAGTACACGGTCTCGGAGCGTTTTTGAGCGTTTTGAAAAAATGTCGAAATCGAAGAAAAACCATGGGCTATAGTACACGGTCTCGGAGCGTTTTTGAGCGTTTTGAAAAAATGTCGAAATCGAAGAAAAACCATGGGCTATATACAC